>JAGFNQ010005580.1:107927-185956 GCA_024364735.1 Boesenbergia rotunda | reverse complement strand
AAGATGGTCTTTTCATAACGCCCTTTCTCTTTAATTGTTGCTCCACTTTCATTGCTTGATGAACTAAGTCTTCAAGCTCCACATAATGTTGTAGCTCTACAATGTCTCCAATATCTCGGTTTAGGCCATGGAGAAATCGAGCCATAGTTGCTTCTCTTTCCTCCTCAATATTGGCCCTAATCAAAGCCACCTCCATCTCCTTGTAATACTCATCCACACTCCTACTCCCTTGGATGAGTCTTTGCAATTTGTTGTGCAACTCCCTATGGTAGTGGGAAGGCACAAATCTCCTTCTCATCAAAGTCTTCATTTCACCCCAAGTGTTGATAGGGTGCTCTCCATACCTTCTTCTCTCCTTTTGCATTTGATCCCACCAAATTAAAGCATAATCGGTGAACTCGAGGGCAGCCACCTTCACTTTCTTTGCATCAGGGTAATTGTGGCATGAGAAGATTTGCTCTATTTTCATTTCTCACTCAAGATATGTGTCGGGGTCATTCCTCCCTTGGAAGGAAGGTACCTTGACTTTCACCCCTCTTAGATCGTCTTCATGTTGATGGTTTCTACCTCCTCTTTCGTGTCTTCGTCCCCCTTCACGCCTCCTTCTTTCTCTTGGAGAACTATAGAATAGGTCACTTCCCGGATGAGATTCTTCATGATTAGAATTTCCCCCATGGTTGGAAACTCTTCCTCCTTCAAGTCGGTCCATCCTTTCATGTAAGCCTTCAAGTTGTCTTTGAAGCATTCTCTCAAAGTGTTGAGTAAGCGCCTCCATTTGAAGCCTATTAGGATCTTGCCTAGGGGAGTTTTCCCCACTCATGCTTGCAACAAAAAAAGATGACAAGGAAAATTACACAAGAAATGTTAGAAAGACCTCACCACTCGCCTCACGTGGTTGCACTCAAATTTATCCACTCAGCTTCCTTTATAAGCCCTTAAGAAAAGAACCTTATCAACGATTTTCTCAAGACAACAAGTAGACACTCAAGTGAGCAAGAAACCAACAAGAGAATATGAGTAGAACAAGAGAAATAAACGGTTAGAACAAGAAATTCAGCAACGATCAAGAGCAATGAGAGAAATATTGGGTCCTTTCAATTCGCCGATCTTCCTTCTTCTTTTTTTTTTTGTTTTTTTTTCGAATTTCCTTTTTGTCCTTTTTTTTTTCTTCAGTCAAAAAAACACAATGACTCAAGTAACACCTTTTTTTTTCAACTCTTTTTTTTTTTTTGAGTTTAGGACCCAAATAGAGAAGCGATAAATAGAGTTGGAGAATGAAAACACCAATGGAATACTATGGATGAGAGATTAACAAAGATGAACAAGAACACAAATGAAGAAGAACAAAACGTAAACCTGAAAATCAAGGAGCCAAGGCTCTGATACCAAATGATAAACACCTTGGAATGGATCGCCTTGAAATTCAGATGTAGGGAAGGATATTGACGCCACACTCAAGAAAGATGAGAGGGTGAGTGATAAGTCATGGGGGTTTCGATCGCCACAAGTTGCCTTGATAAGATCACGATTAGTTCTTTGCCTAAGAACCAAAGGAAGCTCTCACAATAGAGAAAACTCTGATTTCATTCAAACTTAACCCCTTGGCCATACAAGAGTTCTCCTATATATAGACTTAGTGGAGGTTGAAACATTAACCTCTACCACACTTCCCACTAAGCACTAATTATGCACCATTATCATGCATGCATGCATGCATGATATTTATTTCCCACAATTCCCTAATACTAGCTTAGGAACTCCCAAAGCATTAAAAACCCACCAAAAGACATCAAAAAAATAACTTTAGAAAATTTCCCCCAAAAATACCCACGAAAATTGGACACTTGTAGCCCTTGAATGCATCTTGGACCATGTGGTTTTGGGCCTTCAAGTTTTGTCTTCATGTGGGCTCAATTTCACTTTCAATTTGAAGGAATGTGATCCATTTAGTTGTTGCCTCCATTGTGCATTGATCCTTCTTCTCCTTGAGCTCCATTATTAAGCCTTCCAAAGCTTGCTTCATTCTCTTAGTCTTGGATCTTGTCATGGGTCCTCCAATTCCTTTCAATGCCTCTTCCTCTATGGCTTTGTCTTGTAAGCTTGTATCCCCTCCTTGGTCCACATCACAAGTGAGCCTCAAATTTAGATATTTATAAACTGAAAACCCTTGGCTAGCAAGATTAAATGTAGTAGAGGAGCCTCAGGTTATATTTTTCCAAGGACTAGTTGAATGAATGTTTAACTCGAGCTTGCAAGTTATCTGTCGTTTGATGATTTGGGTTTTCTAATAGAATGGGGGTTTTTGGCAATAAGGAAATGGCAATATGAAATAGACTAGAATGAACTTAACTTGAGCATGGAATGAATAGAAAATTGCAAGAACTATACTTAACCTAGTGGAAGAACTAAGCACTTCGATTGCAAACTATTGAAATGAAACTTAAGAACTAAACTTCAATGCAGGAAATAAATTGTAGAGAATTAATTGGAAGGAATTTAATGCTAGAACAAAACAATTCTTAGGAACTTGACTTGAAGTGCCATTAGAGCAGACTATAGCTATGTAAACAAAATTAGTGCTTGGAACAAAATTACCCTAAATTAAACACCAAATCAATTTATCAACAAGACTTCTCTTTGCCGTCACACAAAGGTTGAACTATGAACCCCCTAGCTCAAAAACCAATGAAGGAAGACTCTCCTGCTCAGTTGCTCTGTTCTGCCCTTCCTGATCGGTCAACTGACCGATCAGGCCCTCTTCTGATCGGTCACGGGACCGATCAGAGGCATCTCTGTCCGGTCCCCGCGATCAATCAGTAGCTGAAATGCTTTCCGATCTCTGCCTTCTCAATCGGCTGGATGGCGATCGAACCCAAAATCCATCAACACGCCTTCGAGAACCCCTCTCAAGCTTCGACAGCTCCGGACGACGAAAATCCAGTGATCGAAAATGGATCGATCAGTGAAAACAAGCTTCGGCGAAACCCTCACTGTAACACATTCAGCTGCGAGAATTGGTTAGCAAAACTAAACTGGAGATCTTACCTCGAGGATTTGAAATCTTGGAAACAACCTGATCTTGATGTGGTCGAACGATCTATGAAGAAAACGGATGCGGAAATGATGAAGAAATAAAGAACTAGAGAAGACAACTCGCGATCTGAACTACTCTACTACTACACAACGCGACGACGACGAGCGCGATGAGGAAAAGTCTGTTTTAATTAATCCAATTTGAAATTGAACGATTGTGATTGTTTCGGACTCATCCAACGGTCGGATCAAGTCCGATCTGAACCAAACTTCCCAGATCTTGATCTGTGGCTCTGATCTACTCCTCTTTAGCTTGGATCAATCAGATCTGCGATGGATGGCTCAGATCTTCCTCTCTTTTGAATGGATGGTCTAGATTCTCTTGAGCTTGATCCAACGGTCAGATTGCTTCTGATTTGGACGAAACATTCAGATCTTGATCCATGGACTTGATTAGGTCTATGTTGAGCTTGGATTGATCTAAAGTTGATGGATGGCTCAGATCTAACCGTTTCTTGATCGGACGGCTCATATTAATCCAATGCTTAATCGTCTTGATCCGGATCCAATTCTAGCTCAAGTTTGGTCCAATCTGATCTAGGTCCATGGTCATTTGAAGCCTACAAAATTAGATTCATATTTTAGTGTCAAAATATCTCAAATATATAAAAATTTGAATCAAAAGCTAAAATAGTCGTAATTCATGAAACCATACGTAAATGCAAACTTAAGCATATAATAGTGGATCAAAATATGGATTTGAGAGCCTAAACTTATCAACAAAATGGTAATTATCACTGACCCCCCGAGAACTCAAGGAGTCTCAGGAGGGGAAGTCGTGTGAGTCTCTGCTGGGCCTCTCACTACCCTCCGTGAGTCTCTTTTGAAGGTAAGTGTTCCAGGTTCATAGGTTACTTCCCTTTATGTTTTATAACTCCTTTGCGCTATGACAGGCGGCTCAAGACTGCCTGACGACCAGCCGTCACTTGTACTCCTGGCCAGAGATTTAGGCCTTGACCCGCCAAGCACTGAGAGTAGAGGCGCAGCTGAACATGCCCATAGGGCTAGACTCATGCAAGCAGAGGTCAGCAGAGCTCTCCAAGTGAAGGTGGAGCATTAGCTGGATACCCTATTGGCTATGGAGTCCTCCCTACATAGTTCTCGACGTTGGGAATGTTTGATGTCCGAGAGGGAGGTGGCCCTCACAAACGACCTGCTCCGGATGACTCAGGAGTGGGATCGGCTTCAAGTGAGGGAGAAAAAGCTATCAGGGGATGTCCGACTCCTGGAGACTTCGGCCGGAAGATTAAATGAGTCATCAAAGATCAAGCGCATCAGCTAGCCCAGAAGGAATCTGACATCATGGCGGCGATCGATCGCTTGACTGACCTTGAGGAGGATGAGACCCAGGCACGATAGGAAGTCTTGGCCACCTCAGAAAGACTCAAAGAGGCCCTAGAAGACCAGGACAAAATGTCTTCTGTAGTGGCTCAACTAAAGGTTGCCAAAGAGGCAACCGAGGCCGAACTGTGCAATCTCTAGGTTGCTGAGGCTCCCATCCCAAGGAGGCTGAAGCGGAATTCAAGGCCAGATTCTTGGAGTCGGACGAGTTCGACGATATCCTTGTCGGCCAAGTAATGAAGCGTTTGAAGCAGGGCTTCCACGGGGCCATCGATCAACTGAGGAAGGCCCAGCTCTTGCCGCCGGATGCCGACTTGAGTTTCATGAGTGTTGTCCGAGTATGGGAGGACCTCCTGCAGGAAGACAAGGAATTGTAGATGATATAGAACTCTTTTCCACCCCAACCCTCGCCTTTTTCCTGTTCGTTCTTACTATATTCTCCATCTCTCTTAATATAATCATTTTGATCGTAATGAAAATATTTTTTGACTTATTGTCCTGAGTATCTTTTTTGTTCGATTTCTTATGTATTATATGTCCTCCATATGAAGAACAAGAAAATGGAAGAGCCAATGTTCTTCTCTGACTCGAGGAGCAAGGGCATTGGCAAGCAGCAATTTAGCCCAAGGAGCAAGGGACCCCGAGGGGGCCCCAGTTGAAGTCGAGCACGCCAGGAGGCCCCAGTTGAGACAATTGTCGACCCCTCAGAAGGAGCTATAGTATATGTATCTTCTTGTACATTACTTCATTGTCTGAGCGTGTAACTACCAAATGTACACCGGCATTGTCAATGGAACACTAAGTACTTAGAGTCTTTTTTTAATCTCTGTCTCCTTGTGCATATACACGGCATGCCTTCACCTTCGTAAGTGAGATCACCCTATTTTGGCCACGGACGAAGGGGTCACCAGCGCAGCCCGAATGTCCTGACGCTTTAGAACCTTGCTGCTCATTGGTTGACAAGCGGCTGTAACTCGATGCAAGTTCTCCCCGAACAATCACAAGGAAAAGAATTCTGTCATGCTTTTCTAGCCCGCTCTTGCTCGGGCATACGTAGCACCCGGACCACGCCTACTCACCAGGGGCATGCGCCGCACCGCGAGGTAGTAGGGTTTAGGCATCTCTTGATTGGGCATCCGCAACTCCCAAACCAAGCCTACTCACCTCGGGCATCCGGAGCACCGCGAGGTAGTAGGGTTTTGCAGCTCTTAATCAGGCATCCGCAGCACTCGGACCAGGCCTACTCACCTCGGGCATCCACAGCACCGCGAGGTAGTAGGGTTTTGGCAGCTCTTGGTCGGGCATCCGTATCACCTGGACCAAGCATACTCACCTCGGGCATCTGCAGCACCGCGAGGTAGTAGGGTTTTGGCAACTCTTGGTTAGCCATCCGCACACCCAGACCAAGCCTACTCACCTCGGGCATCCACAGGTAGGGTTTTAACAGCTCTTGGTCGGGCATCCGCAGCACCCGGACCAAGCCCACTCATCTCGAGCATCCGCAACACTGAGAGGTAGTAGGGTTTTGCAGCTCTTGGTCGGGTATCCAAAGCACCCAGACCAAGCCTACTCACCTCGGGCATCCACAGTACCGCGAGGTAGTAGGGTTTTGCAGCTCTTGGTCGGGTATCCGCAGTATCAGACCAAGCCTACTCACCTCGGGCATCCGCAGCACCGCGAGGTAGTAGGGTTTTGGCAGCTCTTGGTCGGGCATCCATAGCACATAGACCAAGCCTACTCACCTCAAGCATCCGCAACACTATAAGGTAGTAGGGTATCACAGCTCTTGGTTGGGCATCCGCAGCACCCAGACCAAGCCTACTCGCCTCGGGCATCCGTAGCACTTCGAGGTAGTAGGGTTCTGACAGCTCTTGGTCAGGCATCTGCAGTACCTAGACCAAGCCTACTCACCTCGGGCATCCGCAGCATCGCGAGGTAGTAGGATTTTGCAGCTCTTGGTTGGGCATCCGCAACACCCAGACCAAGCCTACTCACCTCGAGCATCCGTAGCACCGCGAGGTAGTAGGGTTTTGGTAGGCAAGTATTTGGCGTTCCTCGAGTAATATTTCATTTTCTTCTTTATTTATTGAATTGCTAAGCAGTGCCAACAGAAATACAAATTTTAAGCAAACAACTTAACACCTCACAAAGTACGATAAAGTCGGAGATTATTGGCGTGTCATAGCCTCTCCAGCCCCTTGCCTTTGTCATTCTCCATATAGTAGCTGGCCCCGGTGAGCTTTTCTGGTGAGATGACGTAAGGTCCATCCCACTGAGGCTCCAGCTTCCCCGGGTCACCTACCGGTTTGATCCTCTTCCAAACCTTGTCACCGACTTCAATGCTGCAGGCGATTACCCGGCGATTGTTGGCTTGTTGCATTCGTCGTCGGTACGCCTCCAGCCGAGCTGCTGCCTTATCCCGGACCTCTGAAACGAGATCTAGGTCGATCAACTGCTCTTGATCATTGTCCTCCTTGTTATAGTATTGCCGCGCGGACGGACTCTTCCTTGGTCCATCCTCCCGTCTCAGCGCGCTGGAGGCTACTGAGTTGGCCTTCTTCACATCTCCTAGTGAATCCCTCTTGTAGGCCGAGACGGCTTCGGCATCTCCCCAGTGATGAGATAGATCTCTGTTCTTGGGGGAGCAAGGTGGAGATTGTGGGGATCTCCTATTGCACATAAGCTACTCGCTGTTAGGCGGCCTACTTGATTTGGTGTTGTTCGAGCGCCCCCTTGATAGCATTGGCCACCAAGCGATCTAACTCCTCTTTCGTCAGAACGATGGATCGTCCCTTCAGCTCTGCCATCAGTGCTCCTTCTGGTACGTTAATAGTTTCCCACAGACAGCGCCAAATTTGTTCCGGAAAGAATCGACGTCGACGGCCAGTCACCAGAGTTCAGCACGCGAGGATGATGTCGAGAGAGGAGCTCCCACCTTGCGAGATTAACACAAGCGTTAATGGAAATACGCTGGTGATTATCCGGCGGAGCCCACTCCGACACTCAAGTCAGTACGAGAGTCTTTCAGATGGAAGGAAATAAGGAGAAGTATGGATGAGAATGAGCGTAACCCCCTTACCTGAGGGTTGGAGTACCTTTTATACCTGAAATGACCGTCACACGTGTCTCATGCACGTTCTTCTCCATGTCCCCTCAATTGTCGGTTACTGGATAATCCTTGTAACAACCATCGCAGACATTAAATCTGGACCATTGCGTGATTAAGACTTTAATGACCGCGTATTATGGGTCATGATTATCTCGTAATTATTGGTGATGATTATCCACAGATCCGAAGAAAGGGGACGGTTACTTGAGGTCGTGTGATCCATGGGCTCCGCTGCCCCGAGGTGATCTCGGGGTCCTTTGGCCAAGGGGTCCCTGGCGTTCGCCTTCCCGAGGTGATCTCGGCGACCTGATCTCCCGAGGTGATCTCGAGCGTGTGTTCTCCTGGAGCAATCTTTAAGAGTACGCCTACCCGAGGTAGTCTCGGGAACCTACCTTCCCGAGGGGGTCTCGGGAGTTAAGGAAAAAGAGTCTTCCAAACTTAATAAATCTTATCATATAACTTTTTCAGTCCATATATTAATCATGGGGTGCTCAACCCCATCAATGACGATCGGAGCCAAGACAAATTTGCAGGGAGTCAAATTTGTCTATTTCTGCCATAGACAAATTTTCATAATTGGATTTTCTATTTCTTGGCAGAAAATTAATGCATGAATTTGATTACGTACGTGAAAATTTGTTCATCACAAATTAGTTGGAATTCATCTCAATTTGATTACGTCCTGCCAAGTTAGACGTGAAAATTTGACTCCCTGCCAAGACAGAAATTTGTCTATTATTGCCCTGCCGTAAATTTGACTTAAATTTCAAGCAATTGAAATTCATATCAAAATTCATACAGATTATGTCTTACACAAATAATAAGTATGGAAATATATATTACCTGATGTTCCGGTTTCAAATCCTCTTAGTAACTAATATTTATTAATTGAAATATTATTTCAATAATATGCTCGATATTATTCCAATAATTATGCTCTTATCAATCAGTGGTACTATACTTCCAGAAATCCCGGAAGGGGGTTTCTGATAAAAGAGACCGTTTCGGCGGTGGGGTTAGTCACTATAAAAAGTTTTCCCATTACATTTTTGTCAAAGTGGCTTAGCCCAAGTGGTAAGCATGGAGACATATGTTGCCTGAGTTTTCGTGTTCGAGTCTTCTTAGCGACTAATATTTATTGACTGGGATATTATTTCAATAATATGCTCGATATTATTCCAATAATTATGCTCTTATCAATCAATGGTACTATGCCTCCAAAAATCTGACTGTTTCGGCGGTGGGACTAGTCACTATAAAAAGATTACCTATTATATTTTTTTTTGTCAAAGTGTCTTAGCCCAAGTGGTAAATATGGAGACATATGTTGTCTGAGGTTTCGGGTTCTGAGTCCTTTTAACGAATATGCTCGATATTAATCCAATAATTATGCTCTTATCAATCAGTGGTACTATATCTCCAGAAATCCGGAAGGGGGTTTATGATAAAGGGGACCGTTTCGGCGGCGGGGCTAGTCACTAATAAAAAGTTTACCCATTACATTTTTAATTAAAGTGTCTTAGCCTAAGTGGTAAGCATGGAGACATATGTTGCCTGAGGTTCCGGGTTTGAGTCCTCTTTGCGACTAATATTTATTGACTGAGATATTATTGCCAATAATATGTGGGATATTATTTCAATAATATGCTCGATATTATTCTAATACTTATGCTCTTATCAATCAGTGGTAGGTTTCTGATATAGGAGACCGTTTCGGCAGTGGGGTTAGCCACTATAAAAAGTTTACCCATTACATTTTTGTCAAAGTGTCATAGCCCAAGTGGTAAGCATGGAGGCATATGTTGCCTTAGGTTTCGAGTTCGAGTCATCTTAACATCAATGGTACTATGCCTTCAAAATTTCCGGAAGGGAGTTTCTCATAAAGGAGATCGTTTTGCCGGCGGGGCTAGTCACTATAAAAAGTTTACCCATTATATTTTTGTCAAAGTGTCTTAGCCTAAGTGGTAAGCATAAAGACATATGTTGCATTAGCTTCCGGGTTCGAGTCCTCTTAGCGACTAATATTTATTGACTGAGATATTATTGTCAATAATACGGGATATTATTTTAATAATATGCTCGATATTATTCCAATAATTATGCTCTTAAAGGGGACCGTTTCGACGGTGGGGCTAGTCACTATAAAAAGTTTACTCATTATATTTTTAATCAAAGTTTCTTAGCCTAAGTGGTAAGCATGGAGACATATTTTACCTGAGGTTCCGGGTTCGAGTCCTAGCCATATTTATTGATTGAGATATTATTGGCGGCGGTAGGGCTAGTCACTATAAAAAGTTTACCCATTATATTTTTAATCAAAGTGTCTTAGCCCAAGTGGTAAGCATGGAGACATATGTTGCCTGAGGTTTCGGGTTTGAGTCCTCTTTGCGACTAATATTTATTGATTGAGATATTATTGCCAATAATATGCGGGATATTATTTCAATAATATGCTCGATATTATTCCAATACTTATGCTCTTATCAATCAGTGGTAGGTTTTTGATAAAGGAGACCGTTTCGACGGTGGGGCTAGTCACTATAAAAAGTTTACCCATTATATTTTTGTCAAAGTGTCATAGCCCAAGTGGTAAGCATGGAGGCATATGTTGCCTTAGATTCTAGGTTCGAGTCATCTTAGCATCAGTGGTACTATGCCTTCAAAAATTCTGGAAGGGGGTTTCTGATAAAGGAGGCCGTTTTGCCGGTGGGGCTATTCACTATAAAAATTTACCCATTATATTTTTGTCAAAGTGTCTTATCCTAAGTGGTAAGCATGGAGACATATGTTGTATTAGCTTCCGGGTTCGAGTCCTCTTAGCGACTAATATTTATTGACTGAGAGTTAATATAAAAAGTTTATCCATTACATTTTATTATTAGTTTGTCAATGTATCTTACCCCAAGTGGTAAGCATGAATACATGTTTTGTTGAGTTTTTGGGTTCAATTCCTCTTAGGGATTTCAATAATATGCTTCGATATTGGAAGGGGATTTTGATAAAAGAGACCTGGGACTAGTCTTTACCTATTCCAATTTTGTCTGTCGCCCGAGTTGGTATTATGCAGATTACATACGTACGAAATAATTGAGTACTATGGCAGAGGAATGGCGAGATCGGCCAGCACAACGAGAGGTGTTTTCCTGGGTGCACTCGTCCCGTAAATCTCCATCATGTCCAAATCCTCGGTCTTCATGCCATGGGGAAGCTTCCAGTCGAAGTGGAAGAGGAGGTGAGCCAACCCAACTTCCACTACGGATAGCCCAAAGTTCATGCCAGGGCAGATCCTTCGCCCCGCACCAAATGGCATGAACTCGAAATTGAAGCCCCTGAAGTCGACTAAGCCACTCTCAAATCTCTCCGGCTTGAAGCTTTCGGCGTCGGCGGCCCAGTAGGCTTCATCTCTGCCCAACGCGAACACATTGATCAGGACTCGGGCTCCGGCCGGCACTCGATACCCCATGACCTCGCAGGTGTTTGTGCATACTCTGGGGAAAATCAGAGGGCCGGGAGGGTGGAGCCTCAGCGTCTCCTTGATGACCAATTTGAGGTAGCTGAAGTTGGTTATATCACTCTCTTTCATCTTACTCTTCCCTCGCATGGTATCCCTTATCTCTCGTTGGGCCTTCTCCATTGTCTCAGGGTTCTTCACCAGCTCTGACATAGCCCATTCGATCGTCGTCGATGATGTCTCTGTTCCTGCAATAAATAATTCCTAAAGGAACAATTAACGTACGTACGGCATGATCATGATCATCAGCTATAGCTAGATATTAGTAATTAATTTAATTAATCTACAGTTTACATAAGACAATTAATTATATATGTGCTAACCAGGACAACGGCCTTGATGATGTCGGTTGTGATGGGAAACTCTAGGCCTCCTTCATCTTTAAGCCTGAGAAGTACATCGATGAGTAAATTCTCCTCCTCCTTTGCCTCGGCTCGCGCAGTCTGACGCTGTGCCATGATTTCATCGAACACTTTGTCTAACTTTCCACGAACTCGCTCTAACTTGAACTTCAATCCGGTGAGAGTGTCCAAGAATTTGAGGGAGGGGTACATGTCAGCCACCGCGAAGCCGGTGACGAGGCCCACTGCCTCCTTCACCAGCTCCAAGAACTCGGTCTGTTGTTTGCATCTTTCACCGAACGCCGTTTTGACCACCATCGCATTGGACATGGACGTCATCATCTCGCTGAGATCGAGTGGCGTTTGGGCCAATGCCTTGCCGGCGATCTCCGCCGTCAGCTTACGGACCACATCCTCGCGGATGGCGGCGAAGGACTTGACGCGCCGGGAGTTGAGCAGCTCCATGGCGTAGATCTTCCTCATCTGTTTCCAATATCCACCGTAGGCGGCCAAGCCGACGCTGAGCCCGTTGTAGGCCAATATGTTGGCGAAGGTCAAGTCGGTCGGCCGGCTGGCAAAATTGAGGTCATGCCGCTTGATGATCTCCTCCACGGCCTCCACGCACGAGGCGACGACCAAGTTGACCTGCCCGAGGCGGAGCAGTAGGAGTGGGCCGTGAGTTCGAGCGAGGCTGCGCAGAGTACGGTGAGGGTTGGCGCCGGCGAGTTGGTGGATATTTCCGATGAGGGGAAGTTTGGGAGGGCCGGGTGGCAGAGGAGCTCCACTCCTTGCTCTCCTGAGCACTAGTAACACTAGTGCTATGGAGAAGCCGAGGAAGAGGGTCATCATGAAGAAAGGGGAGAAGAGGGAATTAGCTTCCATGGAGTAGCTAGCTATAGGCTCCTACTCCTTTACGATCGATCGGATGGATCAAGCTCTCTTCGTCCCATGCATTTATAGAACGACAATTAGCCCCTAGGGCATACTCGAATGCTGATCCATCGCGTGAGATGTTTTAGGGATGGACTGACGTAAGTCTCTATTTGCAAGTAGCCTATTGAGCCAACAAGACAATGAGTTTCACGGGATAAACTGATATTTAGTATGTAGACGTTGTAATCTTGAGGTTTAGAAGTTAAAATCAAATAAAGTCAATATATTCATCTTCCCTACGCATCAGAGCTAATAGTCTTCTTATTTATCTCCTCCATATTAATTTTGGGACGATTTGATAAAAATATGATGAGCAAATTATTTTTTTATCATCTATTTTATCATAGAAAAATGATAGGGAGAGTAATAATGAAAGAGTGAAAAGTATAGTTAATGACGTGGCACGACGCATGCAACAATCTTTGATGGGTTCATCGTGCTCTAGGGTATAATTTGATTCGGGATAACGGCCGAAGACCGTCGATAATGTCCAAACGATAATCAAACGTGTACATATAAAATACCACATCATATCACATTATATCACATCATTAATTATATTTTTCACTCTCTTATTTCCAATCTCATTATTCTTTATCTTATTAGAACGAGGGATCAATTCTCCACGGAGAAAAACGCCGCATGCATCCATTAGGAGGTCGTTGCGTGCGCTGATTTATGACGGCCCGTTCATACTGAACCGTGAGGAATGCATCACATTTTGTCACCATCAGAGTTGATAGTTATTTTTTTACAAAATTAATTTTCATTAATAAACTATTTCTGGCCTCCGATCGAGTCAACATAATTAACAAACTTTTTTTTTTAAAAAAAATCTGATTATTTCCATACATTTTCAATACCTAGATATTTTCATACATGTTGTAATCTGATCTGGACCACTTAAATATATTCATGCATTTTTCATACCTAGATATTAATTTCCATACATTTTCACGCACTAACATTGAACTAGATCCATGTTTTTTTCAACATTTGAAATTTTCAATTGCGTACTTTTTCTAACATTTTGAATTATTTGTGTTCTTAATTAAACCAACGGTTAATAATTAGTTAAAACAACAAAATAACTAATAAATCAATTTAATATATTTCTTTTCTGGACTCTCAATTCAAATCAATTAATAGTATAAAGAAATTGGACAATCTTGCTGGCCTATAAAATAAAAGGGAGAGTTGAATAGATAGATACATAACTTGTTAAAAGTCTCAAAGAACATTTAGAAGATAAGGACTAATTTGTCCATTGTGTAGAAATTATTAAGACCTTGCAAAGAAATGGGTCAATAGTTTGAATCACTTCGTCTTCATTATAAGCTCATTGTTTGAATACGCAATAAAATACTTGAATCAAATTTGATACCACATACATAATACATTGGTTTTACTTAGTATCTATCTCTTAAGATAACTAATCCAAGACCTAATTCTAATGATCTATCATCACCAAATCTTCTCTTACTCAAATAACTTTCATAGGTGGAGAAATCTCTTATGGTAATACTACAATACACAACAGAAAAATAAAATAAGAAGTTACAATGAGTTACTTGACGGATTTGACTTCTTCTTCTTCTTCAAATGCTTGCACTAAGGATGAAAGTTGAGCTCAAGAACTTTTCAGCAATTGAACTTACCAATAAAAATTTGACATGAGATGGGAGTTATCCCTTCAAATGGAATCATTTTTCCATTTATATGAATGCTTGACTTGACTGAACTGTAGGTTCATTTCAGAGGTCAGCCGACTGATATATACTATGAGTCGATTGATATGCCATCCAACAACTATTCATACCATTGAATGACTTCTAAACCTTCTATAATCCGTTTGATTTTTTTATCAATAATTTCAATACCAGTTAACTGTTTCATCCGATCAATGATAGCAATTAGTTAAATCTAGCAATTGAATTAATTTGTTTCTGTTCGATTTCTTAACATCAGTCGACTGATATCAAATATCAATCAATTAATGACATTAGTCAACTGATATCAAACATCAATCAACTGATGTCATCAGTCGAATCAAACAACTGAATAAATTAACTTCTATTCAATTTTTAAAGTCATCAATCGATTAATCGAACATATCAGTTGATTGGTAATGTAGCACAACTATGGTTCACGAGTAATATTATAGCAAAATATTGTAGCGCAATAACTTTAGCAACCCTAGTTTTGCGGTTTTTACATCCAATTGTCAATTAATTCACCTTATCATTGACAAATTACTAAAAGTCGTACTCAGATTTGCAAATTGACCAAAAAGCGTACTATACTTTGGTATTTACCAAAGGACGCATTCAATTAACTACTCTTCCCGTTCAATCCCTCAATCATTTTTCTCTTTTCTTTCCTCTTTCCTATGCATACAATTTCTCCTCTCGTTTCTCTTTCACATGCATGCAACCTCTCTTCTTTTTCTCTCTCCTATTCTCTTTCCTCTCTCTTTTAGAGGCATGCATGCATGTATAACGTGGGTCTGATATGATTCTATAACAAGCCCACAGCGGGTTAGGGTTTAGGTAATTTTTTGATAACATTTTAATACCTCTAGAGAAGCCAAAATATATATTGGACAACACCGTTGAACTCCTTGCAACTTTAAAAAATCACAAGATCTTAAATGAGTCCAATTGGACTTGTTTAGGTCCATCAGTGAGTTTTGGTCAAAACTCACTAATCGACCTAGAGACCTCAGATTACAACTATTTCAAGCACTATAGATTTTTTAGGCTGCAAAGGATTTAACGGTGTCATCCATTGCATATTTTGGCTTCTTTGAAGGTGTTAAAATTTTATTAAAAAATTAGCTAAAGGATAAACCAATTCATATCAAGCATGCATTGGACTTGATATTTTTCCATATCAAACCCAACATAGAATTGATATGATTAATATGGGGATAATCGACTCTACTGCCTCATCCTCTGTGGTATGGATTTATTGTTTTACATTGATTATTGATTTCTTGCTTTACAATAGTTGGCAGCTTTTGAATTGTCATCTTTTTGCATGATTTGTAGGGTGAGATTATGCTATGGCTATTGATCGAACATTATGCATGTTCAATTTTTAAGTATTGATAGGTATCGATATCTTTAGACTTTAGATACTACCATTTAAGGATGATAATGAGTCGGGTTCGGGTCGGATTATATATCCTCCATCCTCATACCCATCGGGTATCAGATATCCATCGGAATACCCATACCCATTATAAGATTGGATATCTTATATTCTAATACTTTTTTTTCTATCCAACTATATCATTGAATAAAAGTACATTCGAATTAACATCATAGTTAAAAAAATATATATCTATAATTTTAAAAATAGATTAAACATATATATAATCTATTTATAATATTAACACAAATTATTAATAGGTTTTGAAAAAAAATCTTTAATGTATATCTATTTTTTTATTTAATCGGGTATTCGGGTCGGATATCGGGTATTGGTAGTCCCTCCATATCCTCCTCCATTTGGGTCGGATTCGGATAAAATTGCCATCCCTACTACCATTGGTGGCATCATATCTCTTATTTCCTTTGTGTTGGAAAAATATCAGGCCCAACGTTGGACTACTTGATATGGAAAAATATCAAGCCCGCGTTGGGTTTGATATGAATGAGTTTATCCTTTAGCTAATTTTTTAATAAAATTTTAAAACCTCCAATGAAGTTAAAATATACAATGAATGACACTGTTGAATTCCTTGTAGCCTAAAAAATCCACATGGCCTAAAATGGTTATATTCTAAGATCTCTAAGTAGATCAGTGTTTTGATCAAAACCCACTAATGGATCCTAGACAGGTCCGATTAGACCCATTTCATATTCTATGAATTTCTAAGGTTGTAAGGAGTTCAACGGTATCATCCATTGCATATTTTAGTTTCTCAGGAGATGTTAAAATATTATAAAAAAATAAACTAAACCCTAACTCCGATGGGCCTAATATGAATCATATCTGGCCCACTATGGGCATGATATGAAATCATATTAGGCCCAATGTGGGTTTGATATGAATGAGGTTATCCTTTAGCTTATTTTTCTTATAAATTTTAACACCTCCGAAAACGTCGAAATATACAATGGGTGATACCATTGGATTTCTTCCAACCTTAAAAATCCACAGGACCTAACATGGTTGCAATTTAAGGTCTCTAGGTCGATCAATGGGTCTTGATCAAAATATACTGATAGACCTAGACATATCTGATTGGACCCATTTTAGATCCTGTGAATTTCTGAAGCTGCAAAGTGTTTAACGGTAGTATCTGTAACGATCCACCTTCTGGTACTAAGCTTTAAGGCGGATCGTTACTAACTGGCTGACTGATTACTGATCATTATTTTCTTTTAATGCTAAACCAACTGGGAGAATTTAAAAATTTTGCTATGTACTGAACTAACAATTCATAACTTAAGCATGCTGCGGTAAATCATAATCATGTTGGAAGTACTAACCAGCTAAAATAAAACAAAAACTTTAATTTTATTAGCTTGGCAAGATTTGATACCCCAACCTCAGCATTGCATGACTGAAGCAATAACCAGCAGCTCTACATCACATTCTGTTGTAAACTGGCACCAGTCGACTGGTATTAGACCAGTCGACTGCCCGAGGCGACGAAGCTTTCTGTTCGATTTTGCTACTGGTCTTAGTCGACTGGTAGCTGTCGCAGTCGACTGGCAGTTCTGAAATTTGAAAATTCAGATTCCATAAACGTGCCCAAGTCAACCCACTTCGTACCAAAAACCCCCCACAAACTCATATTTAAGCTTACTAACAGGTATACAATGATTCTAGGCCATATTCTACATGTTTTCATGACATTAAAGCATACTTCAACCATTTCTAAGCATGAAATTAGAAACATGAACTTTGTATCAACTTGTTACTAAAGCTAAGCATTGCTCCTATCTAGATGCATCAATAGTAGCACTATAATATCAGAAATGATTCTATAGCCTTAGATCATGCATTTTACTACTAGTTAACATGCACTTGAAATGTATCACTCAACATATCACATGTAGAAACTAGGCATGGCATGACTACATGGTATTAACTCATGATACATAATCTCATACTAGAATTCTCACAAGACTCATATCAAGAGTGATGTTATCAACATAACAAAGGTACTTGAATGCGGAAAATGATAAACATGACAAGGAACTAGTTCATTTAACATTCTTAATCGTGCATCCTCATAAGACAAGTTCCCAAGGTTCTTTTCATTCCAAGTTCCACCATCACACACTCCCCATCATCCCTGCCGCTTCCGCTACTCCATTTTTCCTTTGCCCTTATCTGTAGTATAAGGAAAAATGAAACTATAAGCATAAAGCTTAGTAAGTACCATCCTACTCACAAAACAATGCATATCTCAAAACTCATGCTTTTGAAAACACATGTAGGAAAAACATATCATGCTTGTCATGTATTCTTGCTAAAACATATAATCTAAACAAATATCATGGCATACTCATCATACTAAGCACATGAACTAAATCATATTCTTCTAACTAAATTCACATAGCATTCATAGAATCTAACTGAACTAAGCATGATCTTAAAACTGTTTTCACTTAAAGCTATTACTGAACTTTTGAAACTTATACATATAATAAGTGAAAATACTAATCATGCTGCTGTGGGCCCGATAATGTGCTGCTAATGCACGCATCCCTAAATAGATCCGAGGTAGCTAATCTCGAACCCATTAGGTACTACTACTAGGCGATCTAGGGGCCTAGGGGCAACTAGGAGCCCACCCACGGACGAACTAGAGTCCAAGCACATGCCATAAAAAGTAAAATACTTTCATACATATTCTTTTCTTTAACCTTGAATCTACTAGGCAATCTAGAGCCTAGGGGCGATCTAGGAGCCCACCCAATGGACGAACTAGGTGTTGGGACCGGGTGCATGTTGACATGGATGCGGGTTCGTAATTTCAAAATTAATTACGTGCAGCGGAAGGTTTAGCATAAATAATTTCTCTAAATCATTTAACCACACATCTAAGCATGCAATTTTATCTTGTGTAGACATGATCATATATTTAAAATTTTGCAGAAACATAAACTAATTTACGTATTACCTCCCGTAACTCGAAGGAAGGGAGGAGATCCAACCGTAAGCGTCCCTTGGAAGCTCCGCCTCTATTCGCGTCCACACCGAGTATCTTCGGGATGACTTCGCAAAGCCACGAGTTTCGTGTTCTCGAGAACTACTAGATTCTCCGAGAACGCGACAAGAAAAACCAAGAGAGAAGTCGGAAGACTAACCACAAAAGGATGGCCGGAATCAAAAGGGCAGGGGCGGCCGACTGGTGCTCCTTCTTGGGGCTGGTTGGCGCATGGCAAGAAGGGGAGAAGAGAAGGAGAGAAAGAGAGAGAGAGAGGCTATGCCTTCATCTCTCTATAATTTTTCACACCCAAGCCTTGCCTTGGGTCCTTTATATAGTGGCCTCTCTGTTAGTAATATGAGAGAAGTGTCCTAAGGCAATCGCCTTATGATGTAAACATTTATTTTAATAAATGATAATTCACTATTTGAGTATACATGTTTTGTGTATTTGATTGGGATCTTAAACTCATCTACTGAATGTCCGCAATACAACTCACAGCATAAGAGAATTTGTGATGGGATCACAACTAGTGATTATCTCTAATGTGCAATTGTGAAGTATTGAAATTATCCCTAGTCGATGAATTGATAAAAATGGACACTATCAATTCTGTTGAGACTAGCATGGGTTATTCTCTAATCAGCTGATTCTCACTAGCTGGTGACATTGGGATGTCCGGAGATAAACATGGATGCTAGTTAAGGGAACTAGTTCATTGGAGTGACTGGCTGTAAGACTTCATATGAGAATCTACATATAGATATGTCAATGAAGATCTTACTGCGGCTTAAGTGCGATGTTCCTTTGACTTGCGGTGTTCAAGTCATCTTGGTCATGGAGACTTATACTTTAACATCTTAAGCAAGCATCTCCAAGGAGGTGTGGACCCGGGATGGTTGGGTATAAGCCGAAGTGCCCGAAAATGTTTGAACAACCTACAAAGGATTCACCACTCCTTGCGAGGAGATGTATACCCAGGCCTATCGTCGGATTGTTACTCAAAGCCTCTGGCCAGAGCATATCATGTTAAGAGTGCGAGTCTCTTAAATACATGAGAGTAATTAGAAATCCAAAGGACGAGGAAGACACTACTTGGGCTAGGTGTGACGTAGTCAGCCTAGTGGGGACTGACACCATAGACCGTGTCCTGAACCAAGTGGGTATAAGGTGGTGAAGGGAATGAGGCACGATTCATTAGAGCTGCTGAAGGGTTTCAGAATAATTTCTTCTGGGGTCAAACCGTTGATCTTTCGATTAATTGGGGATCATGATGTACTACTAGGTGCCACTCATGATCGTTCTATAATTAATGGGTTAATTATAGACGGCCAACATAAATCGAAAGCCTATTTAGTCACACGCAATACGAGTAATCCGAGGGATTTAAAACGAGTTGAAAATTGGATTTTCCGATCAAGAGAAACAAGTCGAATCTGAGTTAGTCAGAGGCGCAATGGAAACTAAAATTGGCTAAGTCTTTTGAAGGCTTTTTGGGCGAATTAAATGAGTTTAATTCGCGACCGGTTCGGGTCGATTTGGGCCGGCCAAAGAGGGTGTTATCCCTCTTTGAGTGGCCGGCCAAGAGAGAGAATAAAACCAATTTAATTGGTTTAATTAATAAAATAAATCTAGTGTGATTTGTTTTATAAATTATGGATAAATAAATTTGTATAAAGAAATTTATATAAATAAAATTTATAGAAATTTATTCTTTTATGGAAGATTAAAATAATCCATGAATTGGTTTATTTTAATTTTATAAAATTAATTATGAATTGATTTTTCCATAATAAGAAAGTTTATAAATTTCTTATAAAATTTATTCCATAATTTAAAGAGAAGAAGAACTAGTTTTATTATAAATTAGTTTATAATAAAACTTAGTTTAAACGGAATAATTAGTTAAGAAAATTTATAGGATAAATTTCTTATAACTAATTCCGTTTAGAGGGAGACTTAGCAAAGAGTTGCTACTATATAAAGGACCCAAAGGCTAGCCCTTTATTCATAACATACATCAATTAATCAAGAGATTAATTAGAGCCTCTCCCTCTCTCTCCTCTTATTCTCTTCTCTCCTCTTCTTCCCTTAGGGCCGGCGCCCCTTTGAGAATTAGGGCCGGCTCCCTCCAACCAAGCTAGGGCCGGCGCAACCCTAGCAACCCCAAGTGGTTGCCGTGAGCTTCCAAGAAGGAGGAGAACCCGAAGACGAAGAAGAAGAAGCGGATAGCAACCCCTCTCTTCTCGGAATTCGATTCCGTTACTTCATTGGTTAGTTTTTCCATTGTTTCTCTTATTCTTCTAGTTGTGCCTTCCGAGAATCTAGTAGTTCTCGTCGGCACAAAACTCGTGACTTTGTGAAGTCATCCCGAAGAGAACTCGGCGTGGACGCGAATAGAGGCGAAGCTTCCAAGGGACGCTACGGTTGGATCTCGTCCCTTACTTCGAGTTACGCGAGGTACAAAGTAAATTTGTTTACTATTCCGCAATGTTTTATTTTATGATTATGTCAACACACCATAAGATTGCATGCTAGATACGAAGTTAAAATAATTTAGGAAATTATTTTATGCAAACTCTTCCGCTGCACGTAAAAATTTTAAATTTTACGAACTCGTATCCTTGTCGACATGCACCCGGTCCCAACAGTGGTATCAGAGCCGGTTAGTGTTCGACTTAATCATATAATTGTTTTGTGGAAAACTTTGTCATGATCTCAATTTCGGAAAATTTTTCCAATTATGGAAACTTTCAAATTATAATAAATTTTAGAATTAGGAATTTCAAAGTTTGGAAATCGTCATGAAATTTCGCAAACGTTTGAAATTTTCTAGTTTCTAAATTTTTATAATAATTGTGAAAATTTCCCATCTTTGGAAACTTTCCAATTTTGGAAATTTTTCTATTTTAGAAATTTTTCAACTTTGGAAATATGTAAGTTTCCTTTGTACCAGAAACTTACAATTATTCTGAAAACCTATTTTCGAAATCTCGCAATTTTGGGCACTTTCTTTTAAGAAAGTCTAGACAAATTCATGGACAGTTAATTGACAATTAAATTTGAATTGGTTTTTAAATTGACAACAAATTCTTTATTTTGGATTGAGCCTCGGGGAGCCGTCCAATTTAAAGTTAGATGTTGTAATTTAATTTCCCAATTTTAATTGAAATTGTCATGTTTGATTTGGATTGAGCCTCGGGGAGCCGTCCAATTGGATTTACAACACTTTACTTTTCTTTGGGTATCTGAGCCTCGGGGAGCCACCCTTAGAAAACGATTTGTTGTAATTAATCAATCCATGAATAAAATATGTTTTAAGAGGTGATGCTCTTACATATTGTTGTCTCCAAAATTAATTAGGAAAATGGTTTCCTATAGAGTTTTCTTAAATGAGATTTTCATGAAAATAATATGTAGTTGAATTAAGGGATTTGTCTCTTAATTTAATAAGATTTGATTTAGAGAAATCAAAGTCTTGAACATATTATTTCCGAAATTAATTATGACAATTTAGGAAATTGTTTCCCAAAGCAATTCCTTTAATAAAGTGTGAAATTAGAATTAAGGAAATCCGGTTCCTAATTCAATTCATGAGACTTGATAAATTAAGTCACATACATACTTTATTAAGGAAATCGTTAGTCATGACACATGTCATGAATGTGCTTAGAAAAGATGAGACCAAAACCCCTTACAAAATATTAAGGCCAACACCTTCCATTAATATGGTTAGAATTGGAGTTTTGTTTCTCGTTTGGGTTGATGGACACATCCATGCCCGACTTGAACCTTAACATGTTCAAACCATGGAATTAGTTTATGAATAATATAGTTGGAGTCAGAGGTCAATCCTTAGTTTTGGTTGTTGGACACATCCAAGCCTGACTAAACGGTTGAATGAGCTCCAACCATATTAAAACTATTTCTTGATTAATGGGTCAGCCTTAAACTTGGAGCATCGATTTGTTGTGCCACAGCCAAGGTCGATGTGAAGAGAGGTGCAGTTGGGTGCTATGTATATGATGCATACTTGTTAATGAGTTAACAACCCAATGATTTATGCAAACATTCAATTAGTTGATAGCATAACGTGATAGTTACATATATGTGATATGTAATCGGTATAATTACCTACCTTCATAGCTAAGAAAAACTTGATGGCCACAGCCATGGTGATTCTTACCTATGGTTGGATATCAACCTATTTGGAGATGTTCCTACGATCTCCCGAATTGATAATAAGGGTTATTCGATTTGAAAAATAAATAGGATTTTATTTATGTATGTTGATACATTCTTTAATAAATCTTCTCACATAATCTCAATTTGTATTTCTAGGATAATCACTCGATCATGTCTTCTCTGAACTTGCGTTCCATTTTGGACACAAATAAACTGACTGGGCCAACTACATGGACTGGCTTCGAAACCTGAGGATAGTCCTCAAGGCAGAGAAGCTTGCTTATGTCCTTGAAGAACAACTTCCCACCCATCCTCCAGAAAATGCAACTCCAGACCAATTGTTGGCCTATCAGAAACATGTGACCGATTCTGAACTTGCGAGTTGCATCATGCTAGCCTCTATGGTACCTGAGTTGCAAAAGCAACATGAGCATATGGATGCTAATACCATCATCTTCCATCTTCATGAGTTGTTTGAAGAGCAGGCGAGATCCGAAAGGTTCGAGGTCTCCAGACTCCTCTTCACCACTAAGATGCAGGAAGGCACTTCTGCCTCGCAGTTTGTGTTAAAGATGTTGGGGTACATTGAGCGACTGAGCGCACTCGGTTTTGCAATGGATCATGAACTAAGTATTGACTTAATTCTGAGTTGTTTGTCCAAGAGTTGTTCACAATTTGTGATGAACTATCGGATGAACAAACTGGAGACTTCAATTCCTGAGTTGATCAACATGCTGAAGACTGTGGAGCCTTCTGTAAAGCCAGATCAAAAAGCGGTACTGTTAGTTGGTTCCTCGAAGAAAGGTTCTAAGAGGAAGGCCAAAGAACAGAACAAAGGGAAGAAGAAAAAGGCCAAGAAAACTGAAAAGAAACCAAAAGGAACTTGCCATCACTGTGGCAAGGAAGGTCACTGGCGAAGAAACTGCAAGATTTATCTTGAGTCCGTGAAGAAGAAGGCATCCGATGCCCCATCCTCTTCAGGTATCTTCGTTATTGAATGTCACTCTATTTCCTCAGATACCTGGGTACTTGATACTGGGTGTAGCTCACATATATGTAATGACATACAGGGGCTAAGGAATAGAAGAAGGCTCGTCAAGGGAGAAGCGAATTTGCGGGTTGGAAATGGAGCAAGATTGCTGCTATTGCCATCGGAACATATTTGCTAAAGCTCCCAACTGGACGTGTCTTAGAATTGGATAATTGTTATTTCGTTCCTTCGTTAATAAAGAACATTGTATCTATTTCATGTTTGAATGAAAAGGGTTATCATTTAACTTTTAGTAACAATTGTTGTTACATAACTTTAAATGGCGTTCTTTATGGGAATGGAACTTTGTGCAATGGCATCTACACGTTAGATTTATCCAGTGACGTTTTCAATATCGAAGTAAGCAACAAACGTGCTCGAATAGATAATCAAATAGACTCCTATACGTGGCACTGTCGTCTTGGCCATATAAGTAAGAAACGCATGACCGAATTACACCGATGTGGAATTTTGGAATCATTTGAACCCGGTTCATTTGATACATGCGAATCGTGCTTAAAAGGCAAGATGACCAAATTACCCTTTCCCGGAAAAGGTAATCCAGTGGGAGAATTGCTTGGTCTAATACATACCGATGTATGTGGACCAATGTCAACTCTTTCACAAGGAGGCTATAGCTACTTCATCACCTTCATCGATGATCACTCACGATTTGGGTATGTGTTCTTGATGAAACACAAATCTGAAGCCTTTGAGAAATTCAAAGAGTTCAGAAATGAAGTAGAGAAACAGCTTGGCAAAAGTATTAAAATACTTCGATCCGATCGAGGTGGTGAATACTTAAGTCAAGAGTTTCAAGATTATCTAAGGGACAATGGGATATTGTCCCAATGGACTCCGCCGTATACGCCACAGCATAATGGTGTATCTGAGAGGCGCAACCGAACCTTGATGGACATGGTTAGGTCTATGATGAATCATGCAACTCTTCCAAGGTCCTTTTGGGGCTATGCACTTAAGACAGCTGTTTACTTGCTAAACAGAGTCCCGACCAAGGTAGTCTCTACTACTCCATATGAGATTTGGAATAGTAAGAAACCTCACTTAACTCACCTTAAGATATGGGGTTGTCCTGCTTATGTGAAGCGGGTTGTATCAGACAAATTGGATGCTAAGTCTGATAAATGTCTATTTATTGGATACCCTAAGGAAACGAAGGGTTACCAATTCTATCATCCCTTGGAACAAAAGGTGTTTGTCTCAAGGCATGCTGTATTTCTAGAGAAAGAGTTTCTTTTGCAAGAAAACAGTGGGAGTGGGATTGAACTTGATGAAGTTCAAGAAACTCCAATAGACATCACAGAGACACCTAGTCTAGGCCCACAATCGATAATTCATAGTGATGAGCTATCAGTTGAACCTAAAACTACGCCACCTCTTCGTAGGTCTGATAGGACACGCAACATTCCAGAGAGATACGGATTTCTCGTAAGTGAATCGAATGACGTGTTGCTCATTGGTGATGACGAACCTATCAGTTATGAAGATGTTCTGAAAAATTCAGAAAGGGACAAATGGCTTGAGGCCATGAAGTCGGAAATGGATTCCATGTATGAAAATCAAGTATGGGACTTGGTTAACCCACCTGAAGGGATTAAGCCCAGAGGGTGCAAGTGGGTTTTCAAGAAGAAAACCGACATGGAAGGTAATTATGCTTAAATCCATTCGGATGCTCCTAGCCATAGCAGCTCATTATGATTATGAGATATGACAAATAGATGTGAAAACAGCTTTCCTTAACGGAAACCTGCTTGAGGATGTATACATGATACAACCTGAAGGTTTCACATCGGTTGATAAAACCAAAGTATGCAAGCTTCGACGATCCATATATGGACTGAAGTAAGCATCTAGGAGCTGGAACATCCGTTTTGATGAGACAATCAAAGAGTTTGATTTCTCACAAAATCCTGACAAACCTTGTGTGCACAAGAAGGTTAGTGGGAGTGCAGTCGTATTCCTAGTATTATATGTCGATGACATCTTACTTATAGGAAACGATATATCAGTTTTACAGACAGTTAAGATTTGGTTGTCCAAAACTTTCTCCATGAAAGACCTGGGAGAAGCAACCTATATCCTTGGGATTAGAATCTATAAAGATAGATCAAAACGGTTGCTTGGTCTTTCGCAGTCTACATATATAGACCGAGTGCTAAAAAGGTTTAGCATGTCGGAATCCAAGAAAGGTTACCTTCCCATCAGGCATGGG
Source organism: Boesenbergia rotunda (assembly GCA_024364735.1). NCBI lineage: Eukaryota > Viridiplantae > Streptophyta > Magnoliopsida > Zingiberales > Zingiberaceae > Boesenbergia > Boesenbergia rotunda. The sequence goes on along the minus strand of JAGFNQ010005580.1, from coordinate 160,011 downwards.
ATCAACCTTTCGAAGTCTATGTGTCCGCGCACAGAAGACGAGAGGATTAGCATGAATAAGATTCCCTATGCATCCGCAATAGGATCTATCATGTATGCTATGTTATGTACTAGGCCCGATGTATCGTATGCTCTGAGCGTCACGAGCAGATACCAATCTGATCCAGGAATGGATCATTGGGCGGCTGTTAAGACAATCCTTAAGTACTTAAGAAGAACTAAGGATGTATTTCTAATATATGGAGAAGGAGATTTGATAATACGTGGGTATACTGATGCCAGTTTCCAGACAGATAAGGATGACTCCAAATCGCAGTCTGGATACGTATTTACTTTGAATGGAGGCGCAGTAAGTTGGAAGAGTTCCAAACAAGACACCGTAGCGAATTCTGCCACCAAAGCAGTTTGGATCAAGAAGTTTGTTTCGAAACTTGGTGAGGTTCCAACCATTGATGAAGCAGTGCCGGTTTACTGCGACAACAATGGAGCTATTGCACAAGCAATGGAACCAAGGTCTCATCAGCGATCCAAACACGTGCTTCGACGCTATCATCTGATCAGAGAGATTATAAGTAGGAATGACATACAAATTGAGAGAGTTCCCACTGAAAGGAATATAGCGGATCCTTTAACTAAGGCCTTGCCTCAAAACAAGTTTGAGGGTCATGTTAGAGCCTGTGGTATTGGATACCGTAGCGATTGGCATTAGGCCAAGTGGGAGTTTGTTAGTAATATGAGAGAAGTGTCCTAAGGCAATCGCCTTATGATGTAAACATTTATTTTAATAAATGATAATTCACTATTTGAGTATACATGTTTTGTGTATTTGATTGGGATCTTAAACTCATCTACTGAATGTCCGCAATACAACTCACAGCATAAGAGAATTTGTGATGGGATCACAACTAGTGATTATCTCTAATGTGCAATTGTGAAGTATTGAAATTATCCCTAGTCGATGAATTGATAAAAATGGACACTATCAATTCTGTTGAGACTAGCATGGGTTATTCTCTAATCAGCTGATTCTCACTAGCTGGTGACATTGGGATGTCCGGAGATAAACATGGATGCTAGTTAAGGGAACTAGTTCATTGGAGTGACTGGCTGTAAGACTTCATATGGGAATCTACATATAGATATGTCAATGAAGATCTTACTGCGGCTTAAGTGCGATGTTCCTTTGACTTGCGGTGTTCAAGTCATCTTGGTCATGGAGACTTATACTTTAACATCTTAAGCAAGCATCTCCAAGGAGGTGTGGACCCGGGATGGTTGGGTATAAGCCGAAGTGCCCGAAATGTTTGAACAGCCTACAAAGGATTCACCACTCCTTGCGAGGAGATGTATACCCAGGCCTATCGTCGGATTGTTACTCAAAGCCTCTGGCCAGAGCATATCATGTTAAGAGTGCGAGTCTCTTAAATACATGAGAGTAATTAGAAATCCAAAGGACGAGGAAGACACTACTTGGGCTAGGTGTGACGTAGTCAGCCTAGTGGGGACTGACACCATAGACCGTGTCCTGAACCAAGTGGGTATAAGGTGGTGAAGGGAATGAGGCACGATTCATTAGAGCTGCTGAAGGGTTTCAGAATAATTTCTTCTGGGGTCAAACCGTTGATCTTTCGATTAATTGGGGATCATGATGTACTACTAGGTGCCACTCATGATCGTTCTATAATTAATGGGTTAATTATAGACGGCCAACATAAATCGAAAGCCTATTTAGTCACACGCAATACGAGTAATCCGAGGGATTTAAAACGAGTTGAAAATTGGATTTTCCGATCAAGAGAAACAAGTCGAATCTGAGTTAGTCAGAGGCGCAATGGAAACTAAAATTGGCTAAGTCTTTTGAAGGCTTTTTGGGCGAATTAAATGAGTTTAATTCGCGACCGGTTCGGGTCGATTTGGGCCGGCCAAAGAGGGTGTTATCCCTCTTTGAGTGGCCGGCCAAGAGAGAGAATAAAACCAATTTAATTGGTTTAATTAATAAAATAAATCTAGTGTGATTTGTTTTATAAATTATGGATAAATAAATTTGTATAAAGAAATTTATATAAATAAAATTTATAGAAATTTATTCTTTTATGGAAGATTAAAATAATCCATGAATTGGTTTATTTTAATTTTATAAAATCAATTATGAATTGATTTTTCCATAATAAGAAAGTTTATAAATTTCTTATAAAATTTATTCCATAATTTAAAGAGAAGAAGAACTAGTTTTATTATAAATTAGTTTATAATAAAACTTAGTTTAAACGGAATAATTAGTTAAGAAAATTTATAGGATAAATTTCTTATAACTAATTCCGTTTAGAGGGAGACTTAGCAAAGAGTTGCTACTATATAAAGGACCCAAAGGCTAGCCCTTTATTCATAACATACATCAATTAATCAAGAGATTAATTAGAGCCTCTCCCTCTCTCTCCTCTTATTCTCTTCTCTCCTCTTCTTCCCTTAGGGCCGGCGCCCCTTTGAGAATTAGGGCCGGCTCCCTCCAACCAAGCTAGGGCCGGCGCAACCCTAGCAACCCCAAGTGGTTGCCGTGAGCTTCCAAGAAGGAGGAGAACCCGAAGACGAAGAAGAAGAAGCGGATAGCAACCCCTCTCTTCTCGGAATTCGATTCCGTTACTTCATTGGTTAGTTTTTCCATTGTTTCTCTTATTCTTCTAGTTGTGCCTTCCGAGAATCTAGTAGTTCTCGTCGGCACAAAACTCGTGACTTTGTGAAGTCATCCCGAAGAGAACTCGGCGTGGACGCGAATAGAGGCGAAGCTTCCAAGGGACGCTACGGTTGGATCTCGTCCCTTACTTCGAGTTACGCGAGGTACAAAGTAAATTTGTTTACTATTCCGCAATGTTTTATTTTATGATTATGTCAACACACCATAAGATTGCATGCTAGATACGAAGTTAAAATAATTTAGGAAATTATTTTATGCAAACTCTTCCGCTGCACGTAAAAATTTTAAATTTTACGAACTCGTATCCTTGTCGACATGCACCCGGTCCCAACACTCTCAACCATCAAGTCTCTCAAATATGGAATAACTTATTCTATCATGCCAAGTTTGATTTTATATCATGGTTAAAATCATATTTTAATTCATGATAAAAAATCAATCAAGTCTCTTCTCTCCTATGGAATAAATTTCCTTATCATGGTAAATCAATCCATGATTGATTTTATAAAATAAACCAATCCATGGTTCATTTTAATTTCCATGAAAAATAAACCAAACCTTGGTTTATTATATAAAAATTTATATCATCCATAATTTTATAAAACAAACCACACTTGGTTTATTTTATAAATTGAACCAAAAACTTGGTTCTCTCCCTTTGTTGTGGCCGGCCAAGCAAAGAGGATGGAGGCCCTCTTTGGCCGGCCCATCCAAGCCAAGCCCCAATGAATTAAACTTATTTAATTCATCTATTAAGTCTTCAAAAGACTTAGTCATTTTACGCTTCCGATGAGTCTCTGAAAAATTCAGATTCGACTTATCGTTTGGCTCAACCAAACTTAATCTCTCTTGATTGGAAAATCTAATTTTCAACTCGTTTTAAATCCCTCGGATTACTCATAGTGCGTGTGACTAAATAGGCTTTCGATTTATGTTGATCGTCTATAATTAATCAATTAATTATAGAACGATCATGAGTGGCACCTAGTAGTACATCATGATCCCCAATTAATCGAAAGATCAACGGTTGACCTCAGAAACAATTCTGAAACCCTTCAGCAGCTATAATGAATCGTGCCTCATTCCCTTCAGCATCTTATACCCACTTGGTTCAGGACATGGTCTATGTGTGTCAGTCCCCACTAGGCTGACTACGTCACACCTAGCCCAAGTAACGTTTTCAAGTCCTACGGATTCTAATTACTCTCATGTATTTAAGAGATTCATACTCTGAACATGTCATGCTCTGGCCAGAGGCTTCGAGTAACAATCCGACGATAGGCCTCGGGTATACATCTCCTCGCAAGGAGTGGTGAATCCTTTGTAGGCTGTTCAAACATCTTCGGGCACTTCGGCTTATACCCAATCATCCTGGGTCCACACCTCCTTGGAGACGCTTGCTTAAGATGTCAAAGTATAAGTCTCCATGACCAAGATGACTTGAACACCGCAAGTCAAAGGAACATCGCACTTAAGCTGCAGTAAGAACTTCACTGACATATCTATATGTAGACTATCATATGAAGTTTTACAGCCAGTCTGTAGCGGCCCCGCCTCTATGGTCCCCGCAGGCAACCCTCTAGGCCGGCGACCCTACGGTCTTCCCACCACTGGCAGTGGGTTTTTGCCTTCCCCAGGATTCGAACCCTTGACCTCCAGGACAAGTACAATAGTTCCTGAATCCTGGTACCAATTGAGCTACAAGCTCAATTGGTACCAGGATTTATTGTAACGACCCGGCCCCTTGGCCCCTTGGGCGGCCCAACTGGCGGCCCACTTGGCGGCCCTCGGCCCCTTGGGCGGCCAAATCCCATTTGGCGGCCCCTTTGGCGACCTCTTGGGCGGTCGTTACTCACAAGTACTTCCCACCCCTGGCCAGTGGATTTTTGCCTTTCTCAGGATTCGAACTCTAGACCTCCAGGATAAGTACTAGAGTTTATGAATCCTGATACCAATTGAGCTGTAGCTCAATTGGTACCAGAATTCAGGACCTATTGTACTTGTCCTGGAGGTCAAGGGTTCGAATCCTGGGGAAGGCAAAAATCCACTGGCTAGGGGTGGGAAGTACTTGTGAGTAACGACCGCCGAAGAGGTCGCCAAAGGGGCCGCCAAATGAGATTTGGCCGCCCAAGGGGCCGAGGGCCGCCAAGTGGGCCGCCAGTTGGGCCGCCCAAGGGGCCAAGGGGTTGGGTCGTTACAATAAAAAGGCGTCTTTTTATTGTAACGACCCGGCCCCTTGGCCCCTTGGGCGGCCCAACTGGCGGCCCACTTGGCGGCCCTCGGCCCCTTGGGCGGCCAAATCCCATTTGGCGGCCCCTTTGGCGACCTCTTGGGCGGTCGTTACTCACAAGTACTTCCCACCCCTGGCCAGTGGATTTTTGCCTTTCTCAGGATTCGAACTCTAGACCTCCAGGATAAGTACTAGAGTTTATGAATCCTGATACCAATTGAGCTGTAGCTCAATTGGTATCAGGATTCATAAACTCTAGTACTTATCCTGGAGGTCTAGAGTTCGAATCCTGAGAAAGGCAAAAATCCACTGGCCAGGGGTGGGAAGTACTTGTGAGTAACGACCGCCCAAGAGGTCGCCAAAGGGGCCGCCAAATGGGATTTGGCCGCCCAAGGGGCCGAGGGCCGCCAAGTGGGCCGCCAGTTGGGCCGCCCAAGGGGCCAAGGGGCCGGGTCGTTACACAGTCACTCCAATGAACTAGTTCCCTTAACTAGCATTCATGTTTATCTCCGGACATCTCAATATCACCAGCCAGTGAGAATCAGCTGATTAGATAATAACCCATGCTATTCTCAACAGAATTGATAGTGTCCGTATTTATCAATTCATCGACTAGGGACAATTTCAATACTTCACAATTGCACATGTAGAGATAATCACTAGTTGTGAATTCATCACAAATTCTCTCATGCTGTGAATTGTATTGCGGGCATTCAGTAAATGAGTTTAAGATCTCAATTAAATACACAAACATGTATACTCAAATAGTGAATATTCATTTATTAAAATAAATGATTACAATCATAAGGCGATTGTCTTAGGACACTTCTCTCATATGCTCTAGTGGGATGAAGCAACACACAAATGGTCGGACCAAGCATCTACCCACCAAAGTTCTAGTGGGAGTTCGCGATGTGGAAACAGCGAATGGAGGTTTTCTTTAAAATTGATTTTGAATTACTCTTAATTATGAAAAATAATTTTGTAGCTTCTAAAGACAATAATGGCGAGGACAAAAAAAACATCTTTGGATGAAGAAGGAGCAAGCCGACTTCGTAGCTAACGGGAAAATAAAATTTCATATGCTAACTGTCCTACTAGCATAAGAAGTTAACCGAATCAGCAACTATGACTTAGCAAAGTGTCATGGCAGAAATTCCTGGAGTTGCATGAAGGGACCTCGAAAACAAAGCTAGCACGATGAAATCTCCTACGAAACTAACTAACCAACCTTCGAATGATAGAAGGAGAGACAGTGGCGCAACTACATGCGAGAATCAAGGAACTGATTACCGGACTCACGAATCTTGGAGAATTGGTAACCAACCGAGAATCGTTAAGTTATTCTTTGAACGCGTTTCCATAAACTTCGGAACATACCAGCTATGAAACTTGAAAGCATCAACACGTACAATTCTGCCAAAGCCCTTTGGATGAAACTTCTGGAACACTACGAAAAATAAAAAGAAGTAGAATCCAACTTAGACAGATTCATCACAGAAGAGTTCGAGAACAAAGAGACTAAAGAGACTCTCGAACGAGCTCTAATAGTCGAATACATACCGGAAGACGATGAAACAATCTCGGAAGAAAGCATCGATGAACGGGAGCTACGTCATAGGATGACAATAATGAAGGGGGAGCGTCTACCAACGAAATGGTAAGTGAGGTATGTAAACTGTTGGGACTTGATCGTATGGCTAGAAGGGGTGAATAGCCGATTACCCACTTGTTCACTCGTTCTTTCTACAATTGTTAGTACGCAACGAAATACACAATAAACTAAAACTAACAAGAAAGTACACAAACCAATTTACATGGTTTAGAGATAGAGCTTCTACTCCACGGCTGTCCGTAAGTTAGACGATCATGATCTGTAGGTAGATGACTCCCCAGAAAGACTCTGGCTAGCTCGTGTAGCTCCTTGTGGGTGGAGAAACCTTGCCACAAACTCGCAAGCACACCTAAGCACTTGTAGACTACTAATAAGCTTTAATCAAGCTTATTTCGTCAATCTTTGCTCAACTAAACCGAGCACTCTTAAATAGAACTCGTTCGTGATCCAACCGTTACCAGTCGACTAGTGCCAACACCAGTCGACTGCCAGCTGTTGAATTTTGAACGTTACAGCCTAACGTTCAAATTCAACTGACACTAGTCGACTGCATAGAAAGATCAGGCGACTGATCTTTCTGTGACCTTTACCAGTCGACTACAGTCAACTGCTCCTAGCAGCAATCGACTGCCCATACCCTAAACCTAGGATTTCAATCTCAAGTACAATCACTCTGCACTTTTTCTCGCTTGACTAACCTAGACTTAGCCTTCTATCCTTCTCCATCAACCTTGCGTCCCTCAGATGACTCCCCATTTTTTATGACTTGCCTTATGGAGTTTTCTTCAGCCTCAGTCCTTGTTGTCGGGTCTTCCTTTGCCAAGATCCCACTTAAACTTTCCTTATTGTGCTAGTATCTTGCACACTCATAATGCATATCAAATACAACAATAAACCTAACTTAAACCATTGCCCAAATATTAAAACCTAAGACACATAAATTGCTCCAACAATCCCTCCCTTTTTGATGTTTGGCAACCCGTTTAAGTTAGGAAACAATAACAAAGCAAGAATCATGAAACCTAACCTTAGACTCTCCCTTCACTTAAGCTCCCCCTTGAGCTTGGATTTTCTAGCAAAGGTACTTCTCCCCCTTTGCTAACAAATAAGCAATCATTGCTCCTCCTTCACCTATGCTCCCCCATGAACTTTGATTTCTTGTAATGGTGTGTTGGTTTCCCACTTAAACCTAACACTTCTCCCCCTTTACCATAATAAAAAAGAACTCTAACAATATCTCAATTATTTGATTCTTTACACTTTAATGACCATAAATATTGTGTATTAACCCCTTATAAGATTATACACAAGTTTGACATCATTAGGATATTTTTCGATTTTGTTGAAAATAATTTCAGCATGTATTAGTCGACTGAGACAGTTACCAGTCGACTAACCCCTAACAAAAAATAACTTACAGAATTATTAGTCAACTAGTCTCTGCATCAGTTGACTGATACCATGATATCAACTTATTTCTACATTCTGAATCTAATTTCAGAAATACACCAAAATTTTTACAAATCTTCAAAAATTCTCAAAATTTATGGAGAAGTTTGTGGTACCCGGGTCTACTTGGGAAAAATAAATTCAAAAATGTATATATGTTATATCCCAAGATTGACACAAAATTCAAAACTAGCTAAATGATTCAATTGAACCTTGACCTAAAGTCTTAGTTTTGGCTTCCTCCTATACCAAACCACAATGCATCCCTAACATTGATTTATATAACATCTGCACATCAAAAATTAATTTTCATATAATATAACCCTAATGTCATATTTTTATGCATGACACATAACCCATATGTGTCAAAACCCAAATATTGAGACTCAAATCTATCTCCAAATCCTTTGACACACTTCATGGTCCATTTAGAATTCTAGAATATATCCTCCTAAGATCTATTTATCATGGGTCCTAATTTGACTCTTTGAGCTCTCCCTTAAGCTCTTAGCCTTAGCCACCTCCTTAGGTGACTCATCCATAGTTACTTGGCCACACCGGTATACCTTCGATGATACTTGGCCCACAGCCTTTACCTTCTTGATCTTGGATACCTTGTCTTGGATTACTCCTCCCTTACCAATGTCGTGTTCCATCCTAGCATTTGACATTCTTTTGGTCTTGGAGGTATTCAATTTAACATTTTTGAGTTTTTGATCACCCAAACATATGTCAAGTCCCCTAGGTCCAATAATGAACCTATTTATGACTTTCTCCATTTCCTCAAGTCTTGCATTCAAGACTTGATTTTCTAATTCTAAGGTTCTAATCCTTGAATCAACATGTCCATCTTGGACATTCCTAGACTTACCTACCTTCCTAAGCATATATCTCCCCTTCTTGAGATTAATACCTTGATCATTTACTACCTTCCTCCCATTAGACATGGTAGTTTGGATCTTATTGGGTTTAGCCTTGGATAATGATTTTCTAGGATTTTCTACTTTGTTAACCCTATATCTATCATTATACCTAAATCCATCATTATGCTTAAGTAAATAATTTATATTATTTCTAAGAAGCATATATGAATTGGATTTTGGATTAAACTTTAAATAAGAGATTACCTTCCCTATTCCCTTTGAAGCCCCCTTGACTTGAGCTCCTCTTCTTCTCCAATTTCTTCGGATGCCCTAGCTTCTTGAGCTCTCCTTTTCTTGGGCATTTTGTGTGGTAGTGGTTACGTTCACCACACATGAAATAAATTATATGCTTCTTATCATTGACTTCATCCCTACAACCCACATTAGTTTTCAAATTAACTTTACCGAGTTTAGGATTTACCTCCTTTATCTTCTTGAGTCAAGGACACTTACTCTTGTAGTGTCCCATTTCTCCACACTCAAAGCATTTGATGCATAATTTTCCACTCTTCTCGGTAGTTGAGGTTGAGGGTTTAGATTCTAAGATCTCCTTCATCTTGGATTGCTCTTCTTTTTTCTCACTTGAGGATGTGGACGATTCCACTTCCTCCTCCTTTTCGGATATTGGACTCGATTCAACTTCCGATTGATCATTCTCCTCCTCTTGGACCAATGAGCCCTTATCCTTTGACTCTTCCACTTCTTGTCCTCGTGTAGAATTCTCTTGAAGAGCTATCACCTTACTCCATAGCTCATGAGTGTTTTTGTATTCACCTACATATGACACAATATAAGAAGGTAATAAATTTGAAATAATTCTCGTTACCTTCTTATCCGATTCTACTTCCTCCTTTTGTTCCTTGCTCCACTATCAAGGTCGGAGACGCTTTTCCTTTTTGTCAGTCAGAGCTTCAAATGAAACCTCTAATGCGGTCCAATGGTCCCAATCCATTTGGTACCAAGTCTCTAACTAATTCCTCTAATCATTGAAATCATTTTGATCATATGAAGGTGGGATCCGAGTATCCCATCCTAGCGGACCTTCTGAATCCATCTTCCTGTAGCACTTTGCTCTCCCGATGATTATTCCGTAGACGAGCGATCTCACTCTGATACCACTTTATTGAGACTTGATCGTATAGCTAGAGGGGGTGAATAGTCGATCACCCACTTGTTCACTCATTCTTCCTACAATTGTTAGTGCACAACGGAATACACTATAAACTAAAATTAACAAGGAATATCACAAACCAATTTACGTGGTTCGGAGATAAAACTCTTACTCCACAGTTGTCCATAAGGTGGACGATCCCGATCCATCAGTGGAAGACTCCCCAAAAAACCTTCGACTAGCTCGTGTAGCTCCTTGTGGGTGGAGAAACCTCGACACAAACTCGCAATCACACCTGAGTACTCGTAGACTACTAATAAGCTTTAACCAAGCTTATTTTCGTCAACCTTTGCTCAACCAAATTGAGCTTTCTTAAATAGAGCTCGTTCCTGATCCAACCATTACCAATCGACTTATGCCAACACCAGTCGACTGTAAGTTATCGAATTTGAATGTTACCATCCAATGTTCGAATTCAGCCGACACCAGTTGATTGCACAGAATGATCAGTTGATTGATCTTTTGTGACCTCTACCAGTGGACTGCTCCTAGCAACAGTCGACTGCCCATACCCTAAACCTAGGGTTTCATCCTTGAGTACAATCACTCTGCACTCGTCCTCGCCCGACCAACCTAGACTGAGCCTTCTAGCCTCCTTCATCAATCTTGCATCCCTCGGATGACTTTCCATTCTTCACGACTTGCATTCTAGAGGTTTCATCAGTCTCGGTCCTTGTCATCGGGTCTTCCTTTACCAAGATCCCACTTGGACTTTCCTTGTTATGCCTGTAACCTGCACACTGATAATGCATATCAAATACAACTATAAACCTAACTTAAACCTTTGCCTAAACATCAAAACCTATGACACCTAGATTGCTCAAACACAAACTTCTTCCAGACCAACTATATTTAAATATTAAATTAATGATAAAATCTTTTTGCAAGTTAAGACCAAAATATGTAAAAATAAAAAGGAAAAATATTTATCTTAAAGTTAAGTTGTCTACAATATGTCCACTAGAATATTTTGACAAATTTAAAAATAAAAATGATAATTTGAAAGAACAAATAGAATTTTTAAAAAAAATTTCATGCAAAAATTTTTTACATGCATCAACAAAATATGTTCGATATAATAAAAGGATTAATTGGTATTTGAGAAATATTAGAGGTCAAATTATAAAAGTATCAAACATTATATTCTGTGATAAACCCAGTCGATAGAAATTTATATTAGGTTCCAAAATTATTCTTATCCAATTAAATTTATTTGTATGCTCGAATTTAATTACTGCTAGAATTCATCATTTTTAATTAGAACTTAAACGATAATTGAAAAAACATTCAAAAACATACATAATATTTAACTTGTTTGACTTTTTTTTTATAATAAACAATAAATTTATGTACTCCCGGAAATATTTTTTGGATTTTTTTATTTCCTTATGCTGGTTAGAAATAAATATTTTCAAAAACGTGCAATCATATTAAAAAGTTTATTCAAAATTTTTCTAGTTTGTGTTAATTTGCTTTTAAATGTTTTTGATAGAAAGAATTCATATACATCTACAGAAAATTTTCAAATGTTTTTGCTTTTAAATATTTTTGTGTTAGACAAATTTTTACAAAATTTTCATAAAAATTATAGTTTTTAATTTTATAAATATATAGAGAATTATTTTTGAAATAACTGATTTTTTTGGAAAGAGATATTGTATTTTGACCATTAAAATAAATTATCAAGATTTTCTGAAGACATAATCTTATTTTAACATTATTTTTTAAAAATTCTCACTTCTCCGATAAAAATTATTTTTGTTAAATATACAAAAATTATTTTGTTATGAAATTTATTTCATCATCAATTGACCATTATGACATGTGGGCAAAAAATTTTCAAATATTTTTGATAGAAAATTAATTTTCTATAAATTTTTTTATAAAAAATATATTTTAAATATTTTAAAATTTTTGAAGATAGATTTTTTTTGATAAATATTCATTGAATTACACATATTCAGAAAAATCAACAATTATTTTTGGCAAAGTTAACTATTTTCTTAAAATTTACTTTCAAAATTAACTATTTTTAAGTATAATTATTTCTCTATCTTTTTACTCAAAATATATTTTTTAGTTTTTCCTCTTGGAAAATTTGTCAGATATATTTTCGAAAATTTTGTAATATTTTATCAAAACCCTATTTTTTTATATGATCAAAGTAGTGACTGTTGAGGGTTAAGTTAAGGGGAGGTCATGATTGCATTATTTTTTTTACTTAAATGCATAATCTTTTTTTTAAATAATATTATTTATGTGTTTTGTTTACCGTAACTTAACTTAGGTTGATGCAAATCAAAAAAGGAATGATTATATGTATCCCGAATTAGTTTTGATATGATCAACCAAGTCAAGTTAACTCAAGATTGGTTTGATCCTTGTGTCTATGTGTGCAAGAGCTTAGGAGCGCAAGAATTCGAGTGGAAGGCATTGTGAGCGAGAATGATGGGATGGGAAGGAAGTCGACGGGTTCAGTGAATACAAGCGACGAAAAAGTTGTGAAAGAGTACACCAATGGACGCAAAGGACATGGACGACGTCTGAGGGATGAGAAACTAGGGAGAAAGCATGTTCGAGGAGAAGGCCGGAGTTGGGTTCGGATGAGTTTAACTCTGGACGGTCGAAAATCACCCAAGCGGAAGAAGATAGATGAAAGTCAATTCAAAAGTTAACATTGACCAAAAGATCAACTGAGACGCCTCAGATGCCTTTGGAGGTGCCTCGGATGCATTTGGAGGCGACGACCTCATGTGAACAGCATTGCTTTTGCCGCAATCAGGAACTGTGGTGCCTCGGTTGGAACCCGAGGTGCCTTAAGTTGGAAGTAAGGCACCTCGGGTCGGAACTGAGATCCTTAGATAAAAAAATATCCAAAGTTAACGTTAGCTGTCATGGATAAAACTTATCCAACTGAGATGCCTCAGATCACAATTGAAGTGCCTAAATGTCTTGTCAACACAATAGTAACTTCTTATTTTGGATAATGAATAACCCCTAGAGCTAGAAAGAAATAAGAACAACTTCTACACAATTTCCTAGTCTTTTTATGAGCTTTCCAAAGATTGTAAGAGGTTTCTCCTCCTAATGGAGTATTTAGTAGAGCTTTTCAATATCTTGGATTAGCAATCGCCCTGGTTGTAATCAAGTAAATCTCTAGTATCTCTTACTATTTCATTTATGTTGTTTATACTTAACTTAACAAATTTGTCTGTCATTGCAAAGAAAGTTTAAATGATTGAATTTATATTTGCAGGGCTATTCACTGCCCCCCCCTCCAATCTAGTCAGCCTGCAAGAGACCTATACTTTCTAATTTTCAGCTACACCTAAACTCTATTTCAACGACTTCACTCATTGAGATAGGGTGCATGATCGGTCGACAAATATACAAATGAGTTCCACTAGCTGACCACCCAAAATGACCTATCCGAGATGGAGAGGTAGACAGTGGCACGATAGTTTGGGGATTATGTCAACCCTTACAAGATGCCCTCAGCCTTCTGTAAAATATAGTATAAAAATAATAATAATAATAAATAAATAAATAAATAAATAATATATATATATATATATATATATATATATATATATATATATATATATATAAATAGAAATACTATAAATATAAATAAGAGTTTAAAAATAAAAACAACCTTATGAAAATTTTGGAAAATTTTTCTAGGATTTTTGGAAATGTTTGCGGGAAGAAATAGGTGCAAGAAAGATTATTTCCGAATTATTTTAGGAATATTTTAATTTAGAAATTTATTATATAAACATATATGATATATGTATATATTGATATAAACCCTTGTTTGCCCTAAAAACCTCGTCGATTCTCTTCTTCCTCCCCTCGTAGCGCACGCGAAGCAACCGTAGGAGCGCCACCCTTCCCCTTCCTTATCTCATCGAGCGATCCGGCCTCCATTCCTAATCGATCTCTCATCCTCGATGTAGCCGATCGCCACCCTCCTCGACCCATCGCCGAGCCCGATGCTATCCATGTGGGAGTAGTGGATCGCATCTCCCTCTCCTCTGCGTTTCGGCATCGCAAGCTGCTCCTTACGCTTCCCTTCCTCCTCATGCGAGCAAGTCACCCATGGTACCTCTCCGCCATGCACCTTAATCGTGTCGCAACCCTTCTCCACGCGATGCCAGACTGCTGTTCTTTGCTTGAATAAATTGTCGGCGACTTTCCCTCTTCCTCTACTTGTTTTTGTTGGATATAGTGTGAATGGAAAGGGAGGAAAGATGCTCCATTGTGAATGGAACTTTAGTCCCATATTGGGAGTTTCTATTGAATGGAAAGGGAGGTAGAGAATAAACAGACTCCATTGTAAATGGGACTTTAGTCCCCCATTGGGAGTCTTAAAGCATAATTATTGGTTTATATTGTTTCACAAGCATGTTAGTTGTGAACAAATGCAAGGGAAGAGGCTCTCTCTCATGCATGGGTGCGCAGAGGGGTGCAAATCTAGGACCCGAATTTGTACTAAACTAAGTAGACTCGTGTGCATGCATAACCTGCATGCGTCGAATACCTGACCGGTCGGGACAAAATTTGTCCAAGCGGATAAACCAATATTTTGCCAAATTTTTTGCTCAAATATAACGGATGCATTAACTGTTGATTAATGCAAAATCAATGACCCCCAGACATTTGGATCTGGATGGTTAATTGACAGTAAATAACGCTAATTCGATCATTAATTACTACGGGGGTCTAAGCCTATATAAACAGGTTGTGACCGAGAGGAAAGGACAGAGAGGAAATAGATTATCTTCCACCTCGTTCCCGACTCCTTAGTAGCGTTCGGGTACTTCTTCAGTTCACCACGAGCAACGAGTGCTTCGTTGTGCCCGTGGTCCCGCTGTTGTATCCCGAGGGACAGACGTCCATCGGAGACTCGAAGCACAGTTGGAGGAGGATAAATCTGTTTCAAGAAAATTATATTACGCAGGCCTCAACAACTCTCCAATTCCGGTTCGGGCAGACCAGTTGGGGAAGACCGGTTCGAGACGTCCGGCTCAAGAGATACTACTCGGGAGATACTGCTCGGGATACCCTTGTCGGGAGATTCTACTAAGGAGATCTTGGTCGGGAGATTCAGCTCGGGAGATTCTGATCGGGAGACTCAGCTTGGGAATTCCAGCTTGGGAGATTTCAGCTCGGGAATTCCAGGTCGGGAATTCCAGCACGGGAGACTACATTCTGCATAAAAGGCAGCTCGAGCAACTTAATAGCTAAGTTGAAATTTATGTAATTTTTTTTAACTCCCCAAAAAGGAGTATATCTCCGACCTTGTTGAAACATATTATTGTAACGACCCGACCCATCAACCCGACCCCTTGGATGGAATTTAGCCGCCCAACAACCTGACCCCATTGGTCGTCGACCGTCGGCTATCATTACTCATAAGAACTTCCCACCCCTGGCCAGTGGATATTTGCCTTCCCCAAGATTCGAACGCTAGACCTCCAGGATAAGTACTAGAGTTTATGAATCTTGGTAGCCAAGTGAGTGCTTGTCACGCCCCGAGACCTAGGAGCCGCTGAACCAATAGAAAATCGGACAACACCTCCTCTGTCTGGCGGACAATTTACACATACATACAACATATATAACATCACCATGCAGTTTAAATGGGCCTCAGGCCTCAAACCCAAACAGAATAACAATATATATGACAATATAATCTTAAATCCAAACCACGAACTTACCTGAGCTGCCAGGGGGTAGGAACGCAGAAAAACCACACACATAGCCCAACATAGGACTCAAAAGTACAATCCCATAAAGAAAGTCACATACTACAAGTCCACAATAATTCAACACAGCGAAATAAAATCGAATATGATCCAAAAATAGAAAGTAGCACATAAAACCAAATCAGGTGTAGTCACAAGCACAGGACTGGCGACTCGGACCCTCCTGGCAGATATCAACCTGAATTCAGAATGTATGGCAACGGTGTGAGTCCAAATAAACTCAGCGGATACCCAAATAGATATGACTAGTACGTTATACTAACAATAAGAGTCTACGCTGATACAGTCTCATATGAACAAAGAAGAGGGTATACACTGAAGATACTGAATGAAGGTACATACCAGAATCCATCTATTCTGCAGAGGGGTGACATAAATCCCTATGGAACAAGTGTAACACATAATCCAAAGTAAACAAGTCTCCAGTATACGCATGTCAATCAAGTGCAGAAATTAAATACAGCAAACAATGCACGATGCAAAATATGCACATGGTGCAATGATATGCGTCACCCCTGACGTCAGTCAGATCATCGTCCACCTGTCATAAATGAACGCCCGAGTGGGTAGGGCTATGACAACTGTACGCACCCGACTATCACTATTCCTGAGTGACCGAGTGGACAGGATGCTGGCAGAGGTCACTCTCCTACCCCCAAGAAATGGGGGAGTCTCGCTCTTATCTTCTCGTGTCTAAGGACGAGAAGGGATCCTTGGCTGCTACCACGCCCGAAACCTGTTGGTGCAAGTTGCATCAGTAATGTCCTCCTCTAAGTGTTTTAATGTTTGACAATATACTTAAGTCAGTGATACATTAAACAAGAGAAGGGGAGTTAAGAGAAGAGTAACAAAATGGACCAAAGTCCTAGTAAATCTAGGCAATAAGTCCTGCTCGGAAGGTGGGCACTAAGTCCTGGCAAAGGGCTGGGCACCGAAGACCTGCTCGGAAGGTGGGCACTAAGTCCTGGTCGAGGACTGGGTACGGAGACCTGGCCGAGGGTTGGGCACCGAAGTCCTGGACTCAGGGTTTGGGCACGAAGTCTTAGTCCGAGGGATTGAGCAACTTAGCTGAGCGATGACTATGGACAGAAGTAAAGACGGGTCAGGGTTTGGACGTCTCGAGATCCGGGAGTATAGGAGACTAAGCAAAAGTCCACCCGAAGGATGGGGTGGCAGCCGTCTCCTGAATGGAGTAGGTGAAAGGCGCGTTCTCGGGGGTGGGAACTTGCGTCGGTTCGACCTAGGGTTTTGTGGAAATCCGAAGTCAGAAACAAGTTCTTAAGGCTAAATTGTGTGTATGGTTGCTTTGTGTTTGTGTATCTTGCAGGTACCAAGAATGGAAGACAAAGCAGGGAAATCACACAGAAGGCAGCTGGATGCCTTGAAGCCAGGCGCCCAACAGCAGTCAGCCTCCCCCATCAATAGGGGCACCTGGCTTAAAGAAGAAAAGTTGCAGTTTCATGAAGAAAGCAGAATAGGCTTCCATTCAGGCGCCCGGGATGATACGGGCGCCCAAGTTGAAAGTTGTATTTGTTGTTTCGAGTTTGAAACATAGATAAGCCTTCACTCAAGCGCCTGCAAGGCCCGGGGTGCCCTGGTCAGAGATTTTATCAACTACGATGAGTTCAGCCCGGGGATAAAGTTTGACCAAGTCTATAGGGGCGCCCCCATCGTCACAGGCGCCCCGTATGAAGCCTATAAAAAGGGCTTCGACCCCTCTGCTTCAAACACAACTGTTGGCGTTACAGGCGTTACGAGCCTTGATCTTGAAACGTTGAAACGTTGACGTTACTATCCAGAGTATTGAATACCTCCATTGATGGAGGTAGAAGAAATGCCTGATTCTCCCTATAAAATGGCGTCCAAATTGCAATCCAAGAAAGGTAGACGAAGAGGAATCGGAGCATCGAATTTGAGAGGGATTTGGTTTGTGGCTAATTGGGATCGGTCCGGTGGCGTTCTCTCGACAACAAGCAGAAGAAGAAAAGAAAGAAGAAGATCTTCAATCACTGTAAGTCTTATTCTTTTGCAATTCGATCTCATGCTTAGAGAACAACATTGGTATCAGAGCAATTGTTAGAGCATGAAAAAAAAATTACCTTTGTAATTAAAATTCCTTTGCGATGAACACCTCGCTTTGTTGATGGATGAAATCGCCACTGAGTTCTCCAATCGCTACGCGTTTTCATCCCCTGGCCGACGATCGCTTCACGTGCGGAAGGCAGCCGTCGCCGTCGGCTGGATGCGTCGATGGAGGCAGCCATGGCGTTGGTGATGGTGGAAAAAAAAGGGGTTGGCTGAGTGGGGAAGAAAGCTGCGAGGAGAAGATGAGAGGCAGCTGATTAGGTTTTTGTGGTTTTAAGGAGAAAGAGTTGATTTTATTAAATCAACTAATAAAAAAAAAACTGCCGAAACCTATTCTACAACTGATAAAAGTTGCTGCCCAAAGGAGGATCAAACTGCTGACCTCCCCAGTGAAGGCAAGCAGGCCCAACCAGAAGCTGTATTCGGTAATTTGTTTAGATTTGGTTCAATTTATTTAAATTAGTTCTAGTTTGGTTGAAAAAGATTAAGTTGGTCAAATCGGTTTTGGTTCAAACCATTAGTTGGTTTAACCAAACCAGTTTGATCAAATAATCTGAACTAAACAGACTGATTTGATCATTATATTGAACCCTAAATTTAAATAGACTTAATTGAAGCTACAAACGTAAAGGAAACTTATATGCTTTTATCTATTTGTATGCTTCTTTCTATGCATATGCGTGAATTGAAAAAAAAACTAGTTTTGTTACTGGTTTTGTCAGTTTTGTACTGACTATGTCGTTTTTCAATTCCAGATGTCGCATGAGATATGCACCACGATTCGTTGCTATGAGCGAAGGCGTGAGATAATGGAGCGGATAGAAGAAGTTTACTATAGTCCCATCCTCGGGATCCAAGGAAATATAGGAAAATTGGATCGACTATTTTGGAAACTCGAGCAGGAAGAGTTTCCAATCTTGGATGACTATAGGATTGGAGCATTGATTCGTTCATTGCCAAAGCGTGCGAGAGAACTTGCACACCAGATATGGGGGCATCATGAATGTCGCATCTCATATACTGAGTTATGTAAGCAACTACTTCGCCATGAGTTTCCAGAGGACCTAGAAGATTCTGAGGAGGACCCAGAGGAAGATCCCGAAATGTTCGAGGACGATCCTGAAATGTTCGAGGACGATCCTGAAATGTTCGAGGAAGATCCCGAAATGTTCGAGGAAGATCCTGAAATGTTCGAGGACGATCCTGAAATGTTCGAGGAAGATCCCGAAATATTCGAGGAAGATCTCAAAATGTTCAAGGACGAACCTGAAATGTTCGAGGAAGATCCCAAAATGTTCGAGGAAGATCCCGAAATGTTCGAGGAAGATCTTGAAATGTCTGGGGAAAATCCTGAAATATTTGAGGAAGATCCTGATATTGAAATGATCGAGGAAGATCCTGAAATATTTGAGGAAGATCCGATAGAATCTGTGGAAGATCCCGAGCCTGATCAGACTGGCCGATTAGAGATGAACGAGAGAGTGATAGCCACTGCCATAATATTTTTTATTATGGGAATAATGTCAACTTATCTAGTTCATTAAATTCTGTTTGTTGTACTAACTTATTAAGCCTATTAAATAAAGTTATGTTATGTGTTAATTGACTTGTCAATGATTAGTTCATTATATGATTAGTTCATATTCAATGATTAGTTCATTTATATGATTAGTTCATATTCAAGACAAATGATTAGTTCGTTTAATGAGATGTATGTAATATAATTGATCAATGTTAATTATATTGGATTATACGAATGATGAGTGGAAACGTAGTTATCACTTGATTTCGTAAACCAAGTCAAGTTTACATTGAGTCAATCAAAAATTATGTACAGATATTATACACTGAATTAATTAATAATATGTTTATTTATGATAGATCATGACAACTAAGAACATCATAGATGAACTTTGGACAGGCAGAAAATCAGATTTGAGTAATCTGAGATCATGGGGGTCAGCTGCTTATATTCATGACAAGACTCACAAATATGGAAAATTAGGACCCAGAGGTAAGAAGTGTATCTTTGTAAGATATTTCGATACCTCTAAGGGTTATGTCTTTATTGGTGAGCAACAAGATGGAACTATCTCTGAAATTGAGTCAAGAGATGCTACTTTTCTCGAAACTGAGTTCCCAACGAGAGGTGAAGTTGATAAATCAACTCCTCTATTTGCAATAGAGGAGGAGGATACTGTTCCTCCATCAACTAATCAGGAATCACAGGGGATACCTGAATCTAGTCAACCTAGTGGGAGTAAATTGCCTATAAGTGAATTAGTTTCTCAACAGTCAAACCTACGAAGAAGTAATCGTAAGATTATTCCTCGGAGAAGGTTTGACATTGAAAATGAGGCATTAATGATTCTCCCAGTTGACGATGATGAACCTCGAATGGTTGAGGAAGCATTGAAATGCTCAGTTAAGGAGAAATAGAAAGTTGTAATGGATGAGGAAATGGAGTCCATGAGAAAGAATCAAGTTTGGGATTTAGTCGATCTTCCTCCAGGCTGCAGGGCTATTGGGAATAAGTGGATTCTCAAAATTAAGAGGAAAGCTGATGGGTCGATTAATCGGTACAAAGCTCGTTTGGTTACAAAAGGATATATCCAAGTGGAGGGTATTGATTTTGAAGAGACATTCTCCCCAGTTGTGAAGTTTGTGTCGATACGAGTCATCCTAGCTATAGTAGCACATTATGACTTAGAATTACATCAAATGGATGTAAAGACGGCTTTCCTTAATGGTAATCTTGACGAAGAAATTTATATGATACAACCGGAAGGTTATATAGCTGAGGGCCAAAAGAATAAAGTATGTAGACTTAAGAAGTCTATGTATGGGCTAAAGCAGGCGTTAAGGCAATGGAACATAAGATTCAATGAAGTCATTTTATCTTATGGTTTCGAAATGATCAATGTGGATCATTGTGTTTACCTAAGAAAGGATAAAGGAAAGTTAGTCATTTTATCATTATATGTTGATGATATGCTAATAGCTGGAAGTGACTTAAAAGTTGTGATTGATGTCAAGTCTTGGCTTTCATCACAATTTGACATAATTGACATGGGAGAAGCTGAGTATATCTTAGGAGTTCGGATCATTCGTGATCGATCAAAAAGACTTTTGGGTTTATCCCAAGAAGCTTATATTACTAAGATACTACAACACTTCAATATGTTTGATTGCAACGTTGAACAAACACCTACAGCGAAAGGTGTTGTTTTGAGCAAAAGTATGTCTCCCAAGACTCCTGAAGAGATAGCCAAAATGAAGAAAAGACCATATGCTAGTGCCATTGGTAGTTTGATGTACACTATGTTGTGTACTCGCCCTGATATAAGCTATGCTGTTGGCTTAGTTAGTCGTTTCCAGTCAAACCCAGGATTGAGACACTGGAAAGCGATAAAAAGGATATTCAGATATCTCAAAGGGACGGCAGATTATTGTCTCTACTTCCAAGGATCAAAGCTGAGCTTGAAGGGCTATGCAGATGCAGATTGGGCAGGGGACCTTGACGACAGAAAATCCACATCTCGCTATATTTTTTTGCTAAATGGAGGTGCCATTTCATGGAACAGCAAGAAACAGGCTTGTGTAGCGCTGTCGACAATGGAAGCTGAGTATGTGGCTTGTGCAGCGGCTGTACAAGAAGCTGTCTGGTTGAGAAGGTTCCTAAAGCATCTGAAGATTGTTAAGGACAGTGGGAGCCCTGTTACAGTGAATTGTGACAATTAAGATGCTATAGCTTTTTCCAAGGATCCTAAATATCACAGCAAAGACAAGCATATAGAAATTAAATACAATTTTATAAGGGATATTGTTGACAAGAAAAAGATAATTCTTGAGTACATCCCTACCCGAGCAATGCTTGCAGATCCTTTTACTAAGCCATTGACTAAAGAGTCATTTCATGAGCATGTGAAGTCTTTGGGACTACACAAAATGTAACACATTGTAAATATATTTGTTACATTTATATAAATGAAATGTCATGATCTATTCAGTGTAAATGTATTTGTTACATTTGGAAAAAGTCTCGATGAGCATGTTGGCAGGCTGAGATTGGTCCAGTCACATGGACAATTGTCTCTATTTCTTGAGTATAAATAGAGGTAAGACCATTACTTATGAGACAACTTATGTAGTTGTGAAGAGAGACATACTCATAAGTTGAGGCCGCCTTGATTTTGTATCAAGATGAGATCATTTATGTAATGATCGAAGTAAATGCACCCACAATTTACTAAACCTGTTTAAAGCCAGATTGGAATTCATAAGTTGAATTCGGATTAGACGTTAGGTATGTCTAGATCGAAATTTGTACGATGTTAAATATTTGAGAAAAACATGCACTCTTTTTGTTAAAGAAAAAACATCGTAGCATGTGATTCATACCACATATGCTATAGAGACAATTAGGATAGTAGGAGAATGGATCTCTGCTTCTCTACTATGTGAGACCCTTGAGATTATCAGTTAATCTCAATCTTACCCTAAGTGACTATTTAGCTGTCTACTTGATGTTTTAATCAGTGTTTGCTACTTTAATGTGTGTCCTATTGACTATGGATGATTCGGTCTATGGAGCATAACTAGGAAAGCAACTGATTAGAATGAATAGATTCTAGCTGAAAAGGAAGATTAAAATTGATTTAAATCTGTAATACTTATTCACTGGTCGACCAGTTACATTTTTTTGTTAAGTACTTAAAAATGTAATTGTGAATAAATGTATTGATTTGAGATGTCGAACATGCTCTTGACATAGATATCATATGAGGGATTAGAGATGTTCATATTGATATAAATATTTAATCTGGGGTAATGGCAAGTTATTGATGTCTCTGATTCATTCTATAGAGCAGCTAAGTTAAGTGTAACAACTTTCTTAGCATTAATTGCTTAGTGTGCTTACTGTCGCACGAATCATTTTCCCTGAAGTATGAATTGAATGCTCCTATATGGTCTTTGTGACATCCTTACATAGTCTTAGTGACTAGATGACCTATATGGATAGAATTGGACGAGTGGGAGATGTTGGCGTTACAGGCGTTACAAGCTTTGATCTTGAAACGTTGAAACGTTGACGTTACTATCAAGAGTATTGAATACCTCCATTGATGGAGGTAGAAGAAACGCCTGATTCTCCCTATAAAATGGCGTCCAAATTGCAATCCAAGAAAGGTAGACGAAGAGGAATCGGAGCATCGAATCTGAGAGGGATTTGGTTTGTGGCTAATTGGGATCGGTCCGGTGACATTCTCTCGACAGCAAGTAGAAGAAGAAAAGAAAGAAGAAGATCTTCAATCACTGTAAGTCTTATTCTTTTGCAATTCGATCTCATGCTTAGAGAACAACAACAACTTCCAAGAGCGATTCTGATCATTCTGACTGACGACAACGCGCTAAAGACGAGACTCTACGACTGGGAGGCTCCAGGAGGAAGTGCGCGGCACTTCGGAGGTCCAGATCGAGCGAGTTTCAAATCCTTGTTGCTCGGTTTGCTTTTAGTATTTTGCAATCAATTTATTATCTTTGTGATTGTACTTCTGTACTGTAAGACGGGGTTTCTCCGCCTCCGAAAATTCTGGAAAGGAGACCAATAGTGGACTCACGCCGAGTACATAGGCCTTGGACGTAGTGACCCTGGGGGGTCGGGAACCAAGTAAATAAATCCGGCGTGTCTGCTGTGATTGTTTGTTTTATTTTTCTATTTTACTTTTCCGCTGCACTAATGCCCTAAGCCTAGAATGATCGAAAGCTTTCTATGAAGTTTCCGCGAGAAGATTTTCACGGTCGATATTCACCCCCCTCTATCGACGGCACCGGTCCTACAAGTGGTATCAGAGCCAGGCCGCTCTTCACCGGACTAATCGCCGATGGAGCAACGACGCCAGGAGTTGAGGGGGAGCCCAAGGGTGAATCAGGTACAATTTTTTTAATGTCTATTTTTAAATTCCATATTATATGCTTCACGTGCAGGGAGAGAGGGCACTATAAAAATCAGTGCCCTACTCGTAAGAATCGTTCCTCACCAACGGCAAAGGAGGCACCAGCGCCAGAAGTCTAGAGGACAAGGACCACATCAGATGCTTCAAATGCGAGAAATACGGACACTACAAAAATAAGTGTCCGGCAATGGTACGCAAAATTTATGTTCCGAGAATTTTTAAATTTCCTGCACTTTCTTATGTAAATTATTTAGATAATTTTACTGAAAAATTAAATTGTGTAAATAGGAAAATTAATATCTTGCATGATCAACTAGATAATGCAAACAGTAATCAATTATCAGAAATTAACTCTTTAATTATCAATATCAATAAATTAATCTGTAAAATTAATTCTGAAATTAATTTTAATTCTGAAAATAGATCTGATAATTTTACTATTATTAATTCTAAAATTAGATCTGATAAAATTAATACTAAAAATTCTGACAATTTTAATCCTTTAGATAATTGTGAGTTCAAATTTAAAAATCTTAAGGATAATTCTAAAGATAACTCTAAAATTAGTGAAGATATTTCTGGAGATAATCCTGAAATTATTGAAATTGTTTCTGAGGATAAAAATGATTTTGTTGGAAATATTCTTGAGGATAATCATGATAAAATTCTCCTAAATGATAACTTAATTATAGATAATATTGAAGATTATTACAAAATATTAACTAGTGGCCCAAATTACTCCACCTATGTTAAGGATATTGAAGGATGTAATTTTGAGGATGAGAAGGAAATGGAATTTTCTAAGATAAAGGTCATAGTTAATAAAAATTACCACGATTCAAATAAACCAGAATTATTGAAAAAACTTAAAAAAGATAAATAAAGAAGAAATAGTAGATGAGTCAGAAATTTTTGAAATAATGAAAATTATGAACTTAAACTCACAACTATTAATTAATTATTTCAACCTTAATTATTCAAATCTTAATTAATTAATTAATTAATTCAATTAAATCCTAATTAAATCAAATTCAAATTAAATCTTAATTAATTCAATTAAATCTTAATTAAATCAAATTCAATTAACTTAAATTAATTCAATTAAATCTTAATTAATTCAAATTCAATTAACTTAAATTAATTCAATTAAATCTTAATTAATTCAAAATCAAATTAAATCTTAATTAATTCAATTAAATTAATTCAAATTAAATTAAATACTAATTATTTAAATCTTAAATCAAATTCAATTTAATTCAATTTAATCATTAATTAATTCGTAATTAATTCAATTTAATCCTTAACTAATTCAAATTCAAAATTAATTTAACTTAATTCAATTAAATGCTAATTAATTCAACTTAATTCAATTAAATTTTAATTAATTCAAATACAAATTAATTCTTAAGTAATTCAATTAAATCTTAATTAATTAATTTTAATTAATTCTTAAATGACTCAAACTCGAACTAAAATAAAATCTTACCCAAACCGTAATAATTAATTTAATAAAATTAAATATGTCAAAGTGGGTTAACATATTCGCGGGTTCACACGACATGTATCAAATCGAGAATTTGATATATTTTTAAAAACTTAAATAGAATGATTTGAATTGCTTGACTCATGCATAACTGTCATATCATGTATATGTAATTTTCTTAAAATATATGTCATGTCATTCACGTTTAATTTTATGCATAATTTAGAATGGTTATAGGAAAAAGAATAATTAAAACTTGAATAACCTAGTATTGGGTGGAGGTGAAATGATAGTACGTTAGGGAAGTCATTTTGGTGGAACTAGCCGAAACTACCGATCCAAAATCCAAGTTAGTTAGACCAAAATCTTTCAAGGAGTAACTTGAAGATGAATTTTCAATAAAATGCTTTGTCAAGGAAAGGGTTGATAATCCAATAAGACCACAGCCAAAGAAGGCCTAGTGCCTCACAAAATCAGGAACCCAATTATTGAAAATCAAATTCACTTTACTATTCTCAGATTTGAATCTAACACAAGTTTCATTTAAATCTTAGATTTAACAATGAATTAAGAAAAATGATTCAAGCATCTCACAAAACACCCATAAGGCAACCATGCTTGTTGTATTGAGGCATCTAGAATGGGTGAGATGTTAAGGACTAATAAATTGATAAATATTTTTCAAAACTATTTTTAAAATGGTTAGAATATTTTTCTAAAAATATAGTTTTAAAATAGTGCGTCAACATAATAATGTTTTTATGGAATTTATGCTTGTCTGATTGATATATATATTATACATTTTTCAAAAGTATATCTTTTCAAAAATTATTTAACTCACACAATTAGACACAAGCCTCTTAGGTCAACACTAAAGTTCCTTAAGACACTTAGATAGAGTCAAACTGTATTGGATGCAGGGGGAGTGTTTTATTCTTTTTAATCTTTAAAAATATTTTTTGAAAACTGCGCCTTAATTTCTATCAAATATGTTTTCGAAAAAGCTTATACTTTAAAAATTATCTTCTTTCCAAATTGTGATTTCAAAATTTATCTATCTGAAAATTATTTGATTTTGATAAACCCTAAAGACACAGAGGAAGGTCCACTTCATGATCTACAAGGGCTCCAAGGATGTGTCGAATTTAGGAGGAGTCTAAGTCAAAAGAAAATTCTTTAACTAGTATTTTTCAATTTTTTAATTTATTAAATAATTCATTTGGTCTAAACCAAATCCTAAAGACTCAGAGGAAGAGTACTTGTGGTCAACAAGCTTCCTAGGACTGGGTCAAGTTTAGGGGGAGGTTAAACTAAAAGAATTATTAAACATTTCAAAATAATATGTTTTCATGCACAGTATTTTCAAATCCTTTTGAAAACATAAGTATCCTTTCAAATACTATCATTTTAAATAATATTTCTTTAAAAACATTATCATTTTCAAAAATTTATCTGGTTTTAATCAATTTGAAATAATGTTTTTCTTGAGTTTGAAAAATTTTCCAGGACACTTAGGAAAATGTCCTTGTAGTCAACAAGGTTTCCTAGGATTGTGTCAGACTAGAAGATAAACCAAGTCAAGTAAAATATTATATCTTCAAAAATTCATACAAAATGTATTTATATATATTTTCAAAGAACTATCATTTTTTTGCCTATCAAAATTCTGTTTAGAAATAGTACTTGAATTTGGAGAATTTTCTAGGACACTTAGGAAAACGTCCTTCTAGTCAACAAGGTTTCCTAGGATTGTGTCAGATTGGAATAGGAAACCAAGTCAAGTAAAATATTATATTTTCAAAACAATATTCTTCTAAGTACTTTCAAAATATAAGTCAAGTGATACGTTTTACAAAACTTACATTTTTCAGAAAGTATTTATATATTCCAAAATTGCAAAAATTTTCCAAAAATGCATAATATCTTTCAAAGTTATATTTTTCAAAAATTCCATAATTTTGTTCAAAAGTACTTGTATTTTTCAAAAAATCATAATATTTTTTAAAAGTACGTATACTATTCAAACCTCATAGTATTATTTCAAAGTTATGCATTTTACAAAAGTACTATTTTTCAAAAAGTGCAATATATCTTTCAAAATACAAATCTTTTACAAATTTTTCAAAATGCACTAGTGAAAATCATTTTATGAGTAAATTTCTTCTAAATGAAAGTTGTTCTAAAGCAATATTTTTTTAAAAGTGAGAAGTTTTGTTTAGTGACAAAATAGAAATTCTTTTTAGGTGCAATTTAAGTACTTAATTTTATACTATGCTTTCAAAAATTACACTAAGTATTTTCAAAAAGAACCAAAGGTTTCCATTGTTGGTGCAAGTATTTTTTGGATTTCTTTTTTATGTATGACAAAGGGGGAGAGATGCGCTTAAGTTACAAATAAATTTTTTTTCTCATACCAAAGGATAAAAAAAAATCAAAATGTTTTTCAAAAAGGGGGGAGAGTGAAAGTTAGAAATTTTTTTTCCTATTTTCCCCCAGAGGATCAAAATGGGCTTTCAAACCTAGATCATTTATTTTTCATTTGATCCCAAGAGTTAAAATTTAGCCCTTTCAACCAATCTAACTTAAGATATTGTCAAACATCAAAAGGGGGGAGATTGTTGGTGCAAGTTGCATCAGTAATGTCCTCCTCTAAGTGTTTTAATGTTTGACAATATACTTAAGTCAGTGATACATTAAACAAGAGAAGGGGAGTTAAGAGAAGAGTAACAAAATGGACCAAAGTCCTAGTAAATCTAGGCAATAAGTCCTGCTTGGAAGGTGGGCACTAAGTCCTGGTCGAGGACTGGGCAAGAAGTCCTGCTCGGAAGGTGGGCACTAAGTCCTGGCAAAGGGCTGGGCACCAAAGACCTGCTCGGAAGGTGGGCACTAACTCCTGGTCGAGGACTGGGCACGAAGACCTGGCCGAGGGTTGGGCACCGAAGTCCTGGACATAGGATTTGGGCATGAAGTCTTGGTCCGAGGGATTAAGTAACTTAGCTGAGCGATGACTAAGGACAGAAGTAGAGACGGGTCCGGGTTTGGACGTCTCGAGATCCGAGAGTATCGGAGGCTAAGCAAAAGTCCACCCGAAGCACTGGGGTGGCAGCCGTCTCCTGAATGGAGTAGGTGAAAGGCGCGTTCTCGGGGGTGGGAACTTGCGTCGGTTTGACCTAGGGTTTCGTGGAAATCCGAAGTCAGAACCAAGTCCTTAAGGCTAATATTGTGTGTATGGTTGCTTTGTGTTTGTGTATCTTGCAAGTACCAAGAATGGAAGACAAAGCAGGGAAATCACACAGAAGGCAGCTGGATGCCTTGAAGCCAGGCACCCAATAGCAGTTAGGCGCCCCCATCAATAGGGGATCCTGGCTCAAAGAAGAAAAGTTGCAGTTTCGTGAAGAAAGCATAATAGGCTTCCATTCAGGCGCCCGGGATGATACGAGCGCCCAAGTTGAAAGCTGTATTTGCTGTTTCGAGTTCGAAACATAGATAAGCCTTCACTCAGGCGCCTGGGAGGTCCGGGGTGCCCTGGTCAGAGATTTTATCAGCTGCCACGAGTTCGGCGCGGGAATAAAGTTTGACCAAGTCTATAGGGGCGCCCCCATCGTCACAGGCGCCCGTTTGAAGCCTATAAAAGGGGCTTCGACCCCTCTGCTTCAAACACAACTTCCAAGAGCGATTTTGATCATTCTGACCGATGACAACGCGCTAAAGATGAGGCTCTACGACCAGGAGGCTCCAGGTGGAAGTGCACGGCACTTCGGAGGTCCAGATCGGTCGAGTTTCAAATCATTGTTGTTCGGGTTGCTTTTAGTATTCCGCAATCAATTTATTATCTTTGTGATTGTACTTCTGCACTGTAAGACGGGTTTTCTCCTCCTCTGAAAATTCTGGAAGGGAGACCAATAGTGGACTCACGCCGAGTACATAGGCCTTGGACGTACTGACCCTGGGGGGTCGAGAACCAAGTAAATAAATCCCGCGTGTCTGCTGTGATTGTTTGTTTTATTTTTTTGTTTTACTTTTCCGTTGCACTAACGCCTTGAGCCTGGAACGATCGAAAGCTTTCTACGAAGTTTTCGTGAGAAGATTTTCACGGACGATATTCACCCCCCCCCCTCTATCGACGGCACTGGTCCTACAGAACCACCCTCCAAATAGTGGCCGAACGGAGCAATACAGGGCAGATGCGCACAACCTATGGTAACCACTACCCCTGAGTGGGTGTGTGTGCATATCCTCATGTAACTGACAATGGGCTCAGACTACATAGGAGCCGAGGATCGTCAGCATGCAATAATGCAAGGATGGTGCATGACCCAAACACATACAACACCCACCAAGTCCTCAACTAACACCTCAGTGTGCTAGGTATAGGTCTAAATCCTATATCATGGGATACAAGTAACCTACTAGGTATACTAACAAAATAACCAATGATCCATCAATGTCAAATGCAAGGGAACATTATCACTACATATATATATATATATATATATATATATATATATATATATATATATATATATATATATATATATATATAACAACCATTGAGACTGTATGAAGCTTTAAAGGAGATAACCTCAAGGATAAGCCACAAATATCATGTACATGTATACTAAAGCAGGTAAGGGTACCCGCCTCAAAGTAGATGCTCATATCAGAAAAAGACCTCCCGTCTGATAGTCAGAAATGACAGGTCCAATCAATGCCCTGTATCAAAGGCATAATGTTTAGCTACAATATTATTTAATTTTGAGCTAACGAGCTATCTCCAGTAATTAGGATCTTTCTAATTATCATTGTTTCATCTAATTAGCCATAATTAGATGATTAACCCTTAATTATCCCAGATTATCCCTGATTAGATTCCAATTAGGTTTTGGAATTTGAATTTACCAAGTTAACTCATTAAGTTTAAATTCCATATAAAACCTAACTCATTCACTCTTCAAACTATCCAAATGTTTCGTCTCCAAATGGAGCTCATGGTAAGCACACCCAAGTTGCTGCCAAATCAAATTTCCACGCCAAGCAACCCATTTACAATTAGGATTTCCACCACATAGATCAACTGAATAGGGAACAAGAGCATATAGGTAACCAAAGGTTAATTAACTAATGTGAATCGTGTCCAGCTTACCTCCCAAAGTTCACAGACACAAAATCACCCTCTCTAGTTTACCTTGATCTAGCTAGGTCCAAATCTGCCACGCGAAGGAAGATGACCTTGGATCAGACCACAATGGTTCTGCCACAGGGACCAAATCAGTGCAATCCAAGCAGATTGAAGCAAATTCATTTGGCACACTCAAGGAAAATAAATAAACATCCCAAGACCGATCACTTACCCCACCATGGCCAGCGAAAGGCAAGAATCAACCAACGACGCTTGATGTATGTTGATTGAAGCAGGCCTTGCGAGAGGAGACTGTAGGATCGTATGTGGTACGCTAGAGGGGGGGTGAATAGCATTTTCCAGATCTTACTTGTACCTGCGTTGTTAGTTGCACAGTGGAAACAATAATAAAGAAAACAAACAACGCTAACAAAGGGAATTTACTTGGTATCCACCTCGATCGGGTGACTAATCCAAGAATTCATCGGTGGATCACTCCTCGGATAACCTCCGGCTAACCCTCGTCGCTCCTTATGGGTGGAGAAACCTCGCCACAATACCTTGGACACGATCTGGGCACAAAAGACTACTAACTCACTTTACCTAAGCGGGTTTCGTCAAGAAAAACAGCCCTAACCGAGTCCTCTTTAAATAGAACTCGGGCTGGAAAACCCGTTGGCAATCGACTGGTCCCAGGGCAGTCGACTACCACCACTCAAATTCAACCATTGACATCCCAACGTTCGAATTCTGGTGACTTACCAGTCGACTGCCAAAATGGCAGTCGACTGGTCCAGGGTCCAGAACCTACTGTGAGTTTTGGCAGTCGACTGGACAACCCCCAGTCGATTGCCCAGCTTACAACAGCACTCCTACTCACTCTCTTGACCCTCCTCCACGCGTGCCTTCAGGTCCACTCCTTTTGCTTGCCCCTTGAAGTCCTCTTCCACCGGCTGTTGTCCCTCGGATGCGCATGCAAGTCCTCGACTTGCCTCCATGCCACCCTTCACGTATGCCCTTTGAAGTCCACTTCCCGGCTTGCCCTTGGAGTCCTCCTCCCTCGGCTCTTGTCCCTTGCCTCAGCTGACTCTTCACCAGCAGCCTTGACTATTGCCTTCGCGCCCTCTTCATCTTCGGCCCTCGGATGCACACAAGCCTTCAGCCTGTCTCCATGCCATCCTTCACGTATGTCTCGAAGTCCGCGCCCCTCGGCTTATCATCCCTGCTATATCAGGTCCCTCGAGTGCACACAAGCCTCCAGCTTGTCTCCATGCAACCCTTCACCATACCAAAGCCGTCCAGCCAAGTCAATATGTGTAAACATGTACAACCTGCACACTCACACGCACATATTAGTACACAAGAGAAAGCCTAACTTAAATCCTTTGCCCAAACATCAAAACACATGATCACTCCGGATTATAGATTGACTCATCAATCTCCCCCTTTTTGATGTTTGGCAATATGTTTAAGTTAGGAAAAACAAAGAGTAATAGATAGCAAGAATAATGTTAAATAAATGCATATGCAATGCATACATGGATCCTATCCCAAGGCATCCTACACCTAACCCTCCAGGTTAGGAATTTCCGAAACGGGCTTTTTTAATACCTATCCCAAGGCTCCCCACACCTAACCCTCCATGTTAGGAATTTTCACCAAAACGGGTTTTTTAAAGCTTCTCCAAAGTTTCCCCTCTATTGGACTTACAAAGACTTTTTAAGAACCTCTCCAAGGTTCCTCTTACGCCAAGAATGGAGCAACCATGCTCCCCCTTAATCTCAACTCCCCCTAAACCTCGGGCTTCTTGCAAAGGTATGTTTGGTTTCCCAAATTAAACCCAACACTTCTCCCCCTTTGCCTAACATCAAAAAGAACCCAACAATATCCCAATTATTAGTTCTTTGAATCCCTAATGATCATAAACAATGTGTACTAGCCCCCCATACACTTGTTTTGCATCATTTGGACACATACCCAACTGTTGAAACTTAATTCAGCCTTTACCAGTCGATTGCCCCCCAGGGCGGTCGACTGATACTCTGAAAATCAGAATTTCAGTCTTTTTGACGAAATTCAGAAATGCGCCAGAAATTCCACAAATCTCCAAAAATTCCCAAATTTTGTGGAGACATTTGTGGTACCCATACCTACTTGGGAAAAATACATTCCAAAATGTATCTATCACCATTCTCAAGTTTGACATAAAACCCAAAACTAGCAAAAAGGTTCACTCAAACCTTAACCAAAAGTCCTAGTTTTGGTTTCCCCTTGATGTCCCTGCCCATACCAATCCACAATGCATCCCTAGCATTGATTTACATGTCATTTAATCATCAAAAATCAACTTTCATGCTATATGACCTTAATGTCATATTTTCATGCATGAAACATAACTCCAACGTGCCAAATCCCAAGAATTGAGACTCAAGTCCGTCTACAATTCTTTTGGCACATCCCATGGTCTATCTAGACCTCTAGGAGCACCCCCTCCCAAGGTCCATTCACCATATATCTCAAAGGCTCTTAGAGCTCCCCCTTGAGCTCTTAGCCGTAGCCACCTCCCTAGGTGACTCGATCCATACTAGACCATACCGGTGTGCCCCCGGTGACTCTTGGCCTACAAAATGAACCCTCTTAACCATAGACACCTTGTCTTGATTAAGTCATTTTCTTTCCCTTTAGATAGCACCCCCTTGCCATTCTTGGACTTCTCCTTCTTGCCATGATCATATGCCTTCCCAACATATTTCTTTTTGTTGGCCTTGGAGACTCTAGACCGGTAACCCAAACCCGATCTATCATAGTTGGGTTTTAAGCTACCCAACACCATATCCAAACCCTTAGACCCAATCTTGAATCTTTCTAGGGTCTTTTATAATGTATCAAGCCTTGCTCTCAAGACTTGATTTTCCCTTTCTAAACCTTTAACCTCGGATTCCATATGTCCACTTTGGACATTTATAGACCTATCCATTTTTCTAGGCACATTCCTTCCCTTCTTGGGATTAGTGTCATGATCCTTAGGTCCAAAGGTCTTAGGTCTAACATTGTGCATGCTTTTCCTAGGGTTTTGATCTACCTTGTTAACCCTAGTCCTATCATTATA
Source organism: Boesenbergia rotunda (assembly GCA_024364735.1). Lineage (NCBI taxonomy): Eukaryota > Viridiplantae > Streptophyta > Magnoliopsida > Zingiberales > Zingiberaceae > Boesenbergia > Boesenbergia rotunda. The sequence continues at coordinate 126,408 of JAGFNQ010005580.1, read as the reverse complement.
TCTAAATCCAATATTTTGCACAATTAAGCAGTTTTCATTAAGCCTAGCATGCATGGATGAATGATTTACACTATTTTCAACATTCATAGAGGAACAAATATTTGAATTGCATTCTAATTTACGGTTAGGGATTACCTCCCTTACCCTTGTAGTTCCTCCTTAATGTGAGCTCCTCTTCTTTCTTTGCTCTTTCTCCTATCTCCTCAAGTGTCCCATTTCTTGAGCTCCTTCTTCCTTGGACACTTGGTGTGGTATTGCCCTAACTCACCACACGTGAAGCATCTAATTTTCTTCCTCTTCTCTTGGGCTTCTCCAATCCTACAACCCACATTAGATTTAAAAGAACTTGAAATGAGTGTGGATTTTACCTCCTTTTTACCTTTCGGGCACTTGTCCTTGTAGTGCCCCTTTTCGTTGCACCCAAAGCATATAATGTGTTCCTTTTTCCTTGTTTTGGTGGAGGTAGAGGCTAGGTTGACTTCTTTTTCAACCTTGGATAACGTGGATGCTTCCACTTGTTCTTGTATGGTTGAGGGTCTCTCCTCCCCCTCAATCCTTGAGATGGAGACCTCTTCCTCTTCTTCTCCTTTAGTCGAGGAAGTGGATGATTCTTCACTTGATTGTTCATCCTCTTGGAATCTTGAGCTCTCTTCCTCGGGTTCTTACACTATTTGACCTCGTGTAGGATTTTCATGAATTTCTTCTATCTTTCTCCATAGATCATGTGCATTTTGATATTCTCCTACATGACTCAAAACATTAGTAGGCAAAATATTAACCAAAATATTGGTTACCTTCTCATTGACCCTTGCTTGTTCTTGTTGCTCCTTGGTCCAATACCTAGGTCAGAGCTTCTTTCCATGCTTGCCCTTAAGGGTCTCGAATGGCTCTTCTAGCACCATTACGCACTCCCAATCCATGCCGAACCACATCTTCATTCTAGCTTTCCAATACACAAAGTCTTCAGGCTCGTATGGTGGTGGTGGGTTGATATCGTCCCCTAGTTTGTCTTTCATAGTTCTTTTCTTCTAGCATGTGCTCCCTCGGCGGTTAGTCCGATCAAGAGCGGTCCTTGCTCTGTTACCAACTGTAGGATCGTATGTGGTACGCTAGAGGGGGGATGAATAGCATTTTCTAGATCTTACTTGTACCTGCGTTGTTAGTTGCACAGTGGAAACAATAATAAAGAAAGCAAACAACGCTAACACAGGGAATTTACTTGGTATCCACCCCGGTTGGCTGACTAATCTAAGAATCCGTCGGTGGATCACTCCCCGGATAACCTCCGGCTAACCCTCGTCGCTCCTTATGGGTGGAGAAACCTCGCCACAATTACACGATCTGGGCACAAAAGACTACTAACTCACTTTACCCAAGCGAGTTTCGTCAAGAAAACCATCCCTAACCGCGTCCTCTTTAAATAGAACTCGAGCTAGAAAACCCGTTGGCAGTCGACTGGTCCCAGGGCAGTCGACTGCCACTACTCAGATTCGACCGTTGACATCCCAACGTTCGAATTCTAGTGACTTACCAGTCGACTACCAAAATAGCAGTCGACTGGTCCAGGGTCCAGAACCTACTGTGAGTTTTGGCAGTCGACTGGACAACCCCCAGTCGATTGCCTAGCTTACAACAGCATTCCTACTCACTCTCTTGACCCTCCTCCACGCGTGCCTTCAGGTCCACTCCTTTTGCTTGCCCCTTGAAGTCCTCTTCCACCGGCTGTCGTCCCTCAGATGCGCATGCAAGTCCTCGACTTGCCTCCATGCCACCCTTCATGTGTGCCCTTTGAAGTCCACTTCCCGGCTTGCCCTTGGAGTCCTCCTCCCTCGGCTCTTGTCCCTTGCCTCAGCTGACTCTTCACCAGTAGCCTTGACTATTGCCTTCGCGCCCTCTTCATCTTCGGCCCTCGGATGCACACAAGCCTCCAGCCTGTCTCCATGCCATCCTTCACGTACGCCTTGAAGTCCGCGCCCCTCGGCTTATCATCCCTGCTATATCAGGTCCCTTGGGTGCACACAAGCCTCCAGCTTGTCTCCATGCAACCCTTCACCATACCGAAGCCGTCCAGCTAAGTCAATATGTGTAAACCTGTACAACCTGCACACTCACACACACATATTAGTACACAAGAGAAAGCCTAACTTAAACCCTCTGCCCAAACATCAAAACACATGATCACTCCGGATCACAGATTGCCTCAACAGAGACAACTCTAGATCCCCTTAGCACAGCGGGTTAATCCTGGGATGAGGATCAAGTAGGAAACGCTGGTTCCGTTGGAGGTAACTATGTGGCGAAATCGCCAAGAGACGAGAAGTCGGCGCTGGCAATCGAGGGCAGTGGAAGAAGAGGGAGAGGTGATCGGTCGATCTATGGGCACGGCTAGGGTTTGTGAGAAGAGGAAGGAAAGGAGGTCGGGTGTGGCAGTGGCTAGGGCACGCGGAGGGAGAAGAAAACGGGGGAAGGGGGGCGGTGCGTCTGCGGCTAGGGCACGAGGAGATGTAATAAAAGGGGGGGGAGGGGGGACTTTTACAAAAAAAACCTGACTTTTTCTCAAATTCCCCTTCTACCCTTAGGGCAAAGGATTTAACCATTTATCCCTCCCATTTATTATAATTTAACCTCAAATAATTTTCTAGGGTTAAATTATTCACACTCGAAATTTAAGAGTTTACCCATAAACTCCTTCACCCTAGTCCGCTAACCCTAAATCTTCCAATATATGTACCAAAAATTTATTTAACTGGTTTTGAATTTGCCATATTTAACATTCTCCCCCTCTAATAAAAATTTGGTCCTCAAATTTCGTTAATTACCCACAGCGGATACTAACAACATATAGATAGTATAATGCTGAACGAAATCTAACCATACATACCTCCGGTAAATAAGTGAGGATAACGAGCTCTGATCGTATCCTCGAGCTCCCAAGTCGCCTCCTCATCAGAGTGATGCTGTCATCCGACCCTAACTAGACGGATGGTCTTGTTCCACAACTGACGCTGTCTGTAGCCCAGAATCCGTGTCAAAACCTACTCATACGTCGTATTAGGCCAAAGGGAAACAGATACATCTGACAGCACATGTGTAGGGTCTGGTACATATCTCCTCAGCATCGATACATGGAATACATCATGCACTCCAATCAGGGAAGGTGGTAGCGCCAGACGGTAAGCCACTTCTCCAATCCTCTCCAAAATCTAGAAAGGGTCAATATATCGTGGAGCAAGCATACCTCGAAGACCGAATCTCTTCACCCCTTTTGTGAGTGAAACACGTAGAAACACATGGTCGCCAATGGAGAACTCCAGAGGTCTCCGTCTCCGATCCGCATAACTCTTCTGACGATCCTGCACCTCGGACATCCGCCGTCTGATAGTACGGACCAACTCTGCCTCGTGCTATGCTCACTGAGGTCCTAGCAACTGGGACTCCCCAACCTCCTCCCAGAGGGTGGGTGTCCGACATGCCCTACCGTACAACTCCTCATACGATGCCATCTGTATAGCCACATGATAGCTGTTGTTGTAGGCAAACTCCACTAGATGTAAATGATCCTCCTAGCTTCCTCCGAAATCCACAGCACAAGCTCTCAGTAGGTCCTCTAAGGTCTGAAGAGTTTGCTCTGACTGCCCGTCGGTCTGCGGATAAAAAGTTGTATTGAACCGCAACTCGGTGCCCATAGCCTGCTGCAGACTCTGCCAAAAATGTGATGTGAAGCGTGAGTCTCGATCTGATATAATACTCATCGGAATACCATGTAATCGAACAATCTCCCTACAGTATAACTCTGCTAGTCTGTCCAGTGAGTTTGTCCTCCGAATGGCCAAGAAGTGTGTAGGTTTGGTTAATCGATCAACGATCACCCAAATCGCATCATGTCCTCGCTGAGTTGTCGGTAGTCCTACCACGAAGTCCATGGTAATATGTTCCAATTTTCACTCGGGAATGGGAATCCTCTGGAGTAGTCCAGTAGGTCTCTAGTGCTCAGCCTTAACCTGCTGGCAAACTAGACATCTCGCTACAAAATCTACGATGTCTTTCTTCATGTCGTTCCACCAATAGGAGCACCTCAGATCTCGGTACATGCGGGTCCCGCCCGGGTGGATAGCAAATCGGGAGTGATGAGCCTCCTGAAGTAATTCCTCTAGGACCGGATGTGACTCAGGTGCACATAATCTCCCTCGAAAGTAAAGAATACCTTCGTCATCTCTGGTGAACTCAGTATGTTGTCCTGAATCTATCTGGCTACCCAAGAACTACAGGTGCTGATCACTGGCCTGTGCCTCTAGAATTCTCGTCCGGATCGACGACTGAGCAACCATAGTCATAAGAATACCCTGCTCAGTCTGTCTCTGCTCCTCTAAACCCAACTCTGAAAAACCCTGAACCAGCTCGGTGACTAATACCCGGAGGCAGGCTAAAGTCCCTATGGACGGTCTACTTAATGATCTACAAGGACTCCGAGGATGTGTCAAATTTAGGGGGAGTCTAAATTTTTAACAAGTTTTTTTTAATTACTTTTTGGAATTATTAGATAATTATTTTTGGTCTGAACCAAACCCTAAGGACTTAGAGGAAGAGTACTTGTTATCAACAAGCTTCCAAGGACTGTGTCAAGTTTAGGGGGAGGTTAAATTAAAAAAATTATTGAACATGTCAAAATAATATGTTTTAATACACATTCAAAATCCGGTTGAAAGTATAAGTAATTTGTCTTTAAAAAATACTATTAGTCTATTTTTTCAAAACTTTTGTGGCTTATAAAATCGTCTTGAAATACTTTTTGAAATAATATTTACTTGAGTTTGGAGAATTTCTAGGACACTTAGGGAAATAACCTTGTGGTTAACAAGGTTTTCGAGGATTGTGTCGGACTGGAAAAGAAACCGAAGCAAGTAAAATATTATGTGTTAAAAACAATATTTTTGTAAGTACTTTCAAAATATAAGTCAAGTAATTTTTTTCAAATTCATAATATTTTTCAAAGTACTTTTGTTTTTCAAAAATGCATAATATCTTTCAAAGTGACTTATATTTTTCAAAGATACAGATATTTTAAAAGTACTTGCATCTTTCAAAAAACTCAATATCTTTTAAAAAGTACTTGCATTTTTTTCCTTCTCAAGTTTAATATCTTTCAAAGTACAAGGTTTTGCACAATATTTTTCAAAGTATTATTTTAAAATACAAAAATCTCTAAGTGAAATATTTTTTTTTAAAAAAATTGCATATTTGTCTAGGGAAAAATCATTTAAGTATGCAATTCCTTTTGAAAATCTTTCTCAATAGAAATTTTTTCCAAGGCAAAATTTTTTTTCTAAGTGAAAAATTTTCTAAATTTTCTGAAAATACAAAATATTTTTTATGCAAAATACTTTTCAAGGTGTAATTTTTTGGTGCAATTGTTCTTGTTAAACTAGGTCTCTGTTATGATTTCAAAAATTATACCAAGTACTTTCAAAAGAAAATCTTTTATTGTTGGTGCAAATGTTTTGGTCGTATTTTTTTTGATATATGACAAAGGGGGAGAGTGAGAGCTTAAGTTAGAAAATTTTTGTTTCGTCCCAAAGGATCAATGAAATAAAAAATTCTGTTCCAAAAAAGGGGAGAGTGAGCTTATCTTAGAAATATTTTTTTCCCAAAGATCAAAATGTATTTTCAAAACTTAGATTATTTTTTTTCAAGGTTTAGCTCTTTCAGCTAATCTAACTTAAGATATTGTCAAACATCAAAAAGGGGAAGATTGTTGGTGCAAGTTGCATCAGTGATGTCCTCCTCTAAGTGTTTCAATATTTGACAATATGCTTAAGTCAGTGATACATTGAACAAGGGAAGGGTAGTCAAGAAAACTAGACCAAAGTAAACCAAAGTCCTAGTTATCCTAGTCACTAAGTCCTGACCAAGGGTTGGGCACTAAGACTTGGTGAGTGAAGCTGGGCACGAAGACCTGGTTCGAGGAATTGGGCACTAAGTCCTGGCCGAGGGTTGGGCACCGAAGACCTGGTTCGGGGAATTGGGCACGAAGTCCTGCCCGAGGGTTGGGCACCGAAGTCCTGGACTTAGTGTTTGGGCACGAAGTCTTGGTCCGAGGGATTGAGCAACTTAGCTGAGCGGTGACTAAGGACAGAAGTAGAGACGGGTCGAGGTTCGGGCTTCTCGAGATCCTAGAGTATCAGAGGCTAAGCAAAAGTCCACCCGAATGGACGGGGTGGTAACCGTTTCCTAAAAGGAGTAGGTGAAAGGCGTGTTCCCGGGGGTGGGAACTTGCGTCGGTTCATCCTAGGGTTTCATAGAAATCCGAAGTCAGAACCAAGTCCTTAAGGTTAAGATTGTGTTTGTATTTGCTTTGTATTTGTGTATCCTACATGTACCTACAATAGAAGACAAAGTAGGCAAACAACACACCACGTGGCTGGAATCCTGGCTGCTAGGCACCCCCATTGAAGGAGGCGCCTAGATGGAGCTAGACGCCCCCATCATCCAGGGCGCCTCCATGAAAGGAGGCAAGACAGGCCATAATTCAGGCGCCCTAGATAATACAGGCGCCCTGGTTGAAAGTTGTATTTGTTGCTGCGAGTTCGAAGCAGAGATAAGCTTTGACTGGGTTCATTAAGGCGCCTGGGAGGTCCAGGGCACCCTGGTCAAGAGGTTTATCTGCTGCGACGAATTCAGCGCGGAGATAAGGTTTGACCAAGCCCTTTGAGGCGCCCCGGTGATCACAGGCGCCCTAATGAAGGATATAAAAGGGGCTTCGATCCCGAGGCTCGGAACATAACTTCCAGAATCATTTTGAGCACTCCAAACAGAAGAAACGCACTAATGACGAAGCTCTGCGACCAAGGAGGCTCCAGGAGGAAGTGCGCGGCACTTCGGAGATCCAGATCGGCCGAGTCTTCGATTCTTTTCATTTGGTTTGATTTACTTTCTGCACTTACATTTATTTAATATTTTGATTGTAAATCGAACACTGTAAGACGGGTTTCTCCGCCTCCGGAAAGTCTGGAAAGGAGACCATTAGTGGACGGGCGTCCTTGGATATACTGACCCTGGGGGTTGGGAACCAAGTAAATCCCGTGTGCACAAGTCTCATTGTTTTCTTCGTTCTTTCTATTTTCTGTTGCACTAACTCTGAGTCTAGAACGAAGATCCGAAAGACAAGTTTTACGAAGTTTGCAAAAAATTTTATGGTCGATATTCACCCCCCACCTCTATCGACGGCACTAGTCCAACAGGAAGGTCTTCAGAGTGAGGGAGAGTGAAATTGTAAGTTGGGCAGTCGACTGGGGATGGATCAGTCGACTGCCAGCAGGGGAACTCGAACTCATAGAAATATCAGTCGATTGGTAATGGGCCAGTCGACTGCCCTTGGAGCAGTCGATTGGAGTGGCTGGAATTTGAACGTTGGGCTTGCAACGGTCGAATTTGAGTGGGATTAGTCGACTGGTCTGGGGGCAGTCGACTGATAGCGAGGTTTCTAGCCAAGAGACCTATTTAAAGGAGCTCGATTTTGGCTGAGTGCTCTTGACGAAATGAACTTGGTTAGAGCTCATTAGTAGTCTTTGGTTCTCAGAAGTGTGTCCGGGTTTGTGGCGAGGTTTCTCCACCCACAAGGAGCTACACAAGCTAGCCGGAGGGCATCCGGGTAGTGATCCACCGAAGGATCAAGGGATCGTCCACCTTACGGACTGCCGTGGAGTAGGAGTGTCATCTCCGAACCAAGTAAAAAGGTTTGCGTTAGCATTGTTTGTTATTGTTATTAGTATTTTCGCTTGCGCTTGCTAACGTGATAGGTAGAGAATCGAAAGAAGCTATTCAGCCCTCTCTAGCTTGACGAACACAATCTAACAAGTGGTATCAGAGCGAGGTCCGCTCTTGTTGGAATAATCGCCAAAGGAGCACAAACTAGAGGAGATGGTAATGGAAGATAAATTGGGGAATGATATCAATGTCCCACCTCCGTATGATCATGAAAACTTTGACTATTGGAGGACAAGAATGAAGACTTGATTTGGAATGGATTGGGAATGCATAATGGTGCTAGAAGAGCCCTTTGAAATTTCAAAGGATAAGCACGGGAAGAAGCTTCGACCCAGATATTGGACCAAGGAGCAACAAGTCCAATCTAAGGCAAATGAGAAGGTAATTAGTATATTAATTGATATTTTGCTTAAAAATGTATTGAGTGGTGTAGGTAAATACGAAAATGCATATGAGCTATGGAACAAGATAGGAGAATTCCATGAGAAGTCTACACAAGCCAAATTAGTGGAAGAGCCAAAGGAAATAAACTCAATGGTCCAAGAAGACAAATAAGAAGAAGAATTGCTCATCTCATCAAGTGAAGTGGAAGAAGAAAGTGAGAGGGCGTCCACTACATCAAGAGAAGAGGAAGAGGTCACCACCTCAAGGATTGAGGGGGAGGAGAGACTCACTTCCATACCGGAGCAAGAAGAAGCTCCTAGCTCCACCAAAGTAAGAACCAAAGACCATATTATATGCTTTGGATGCAACAGGAAGGGACACTACAAGGGCAAGTGTCCACTAGGTAAGAAGGAGGTAAGCCCTAAATCTGAGTCAATTCTTTTAAAAACTAATATGGGTTGTAGGGAAAAGAAGAAGAAAAAACATATTAGATGCTTTACACGTGGGGAGCTAGGGCACTATCACACCAAGTGCCCGAAAAAAGGAGAGCTCAAGAAGATGGAGCACTTGAGCTCCAAAGGTAAGGGAGGTCATTCCTAAATTTAAGCATGTGTCAAATTCATTTATGTATGCTAAAAATAATAAAAAAATGTTTGCTTGTGCATAATCATGGATTTAGATATAATGATAGGAATAAGGTTAACAACGTAGATTAAAATCCTAGAAAGGTCATGCATCATGATAAACCCAAGACCTGTGGACCAAAGGATCAAAGCAAAAATCCCAAGAAAGGGAGACATATGCCTAAAAAGGTGAGTAGGTCTAGGAATGTCCAAGGAGGACATGTTGATTCTAGGATTAAAAGCCTAGAAAGGGAAAATCAAGCATTAAGGGTAAAGCTTGATAGGTTAGAAAAACCCCTAGATAGATTCACTATTAGATCTAAGAGTTTATATATGATGTTGGGTGGTCTAAAACCTAACAATGAAAGATTGGGGTTGGGATACCGATCTGAAGTCTCCAATACCAATGGAAAGAAATATGTCAGGGTAGCATATAAATATGGCAAGAAGGGGGAGTCCGAAAATGACAAGGTGGTGCCATTTAAAAGCAAAAGGAAGGACTTAACCAAGGAGAAGGTGTCTAATATTGAGGCAATCTGTGGTCCAGAGTGACCAAGTGTTTTGATGTTTGGGCAAAGGGTTTAAGTTAGGTTTACCCTTGTTTAATTATATGTGTATGTTGAGTGTGCAGGTTGTACAGGTTACACATATGGACTTGACTGGACGGCCTCGGTACGGTGAAGGATGGCATGGAGGCAAGCTAGAGGCTTGTGTGCGCATCTGAGGGACCTTGGTGAGCAGGGACGATGAGCTAATGGGCGCGGACTTCGAGGCATGCGTGAAGGATGGCATGGAGACAAGCTGGAGACTTGCGTGCATCCGAGGGACGGGAGCCGAAGATGAAGAGGGCGTGAAGGCAACAGTCGAGGCTGCAGAGGAGGAGTCAGTCAAGTCGTGAGGGTACGAGTGCAGTGTGATTGTACTCGGGAAATCCTAGGGTTTGAGTGCGGAGTGGAATGTACTCAGGATGGGTAACCTTAGGTGGGTGAGTAGACCAGTCGACTGGCCTGGGGCAGTCGACTGATGGAACTCACAGAAAGGTCTCAGCCCTGGGACCAGTCGACTGCCCCCACTAGTAGATGGCTAGTGAGTTGGCAAATTCGAACGTTGGGAGTGTCAACGGTCGAATTTGGCTGGCACCAGTCGACTGCCCTGGGGGCAGTCGACTGGTAGCGAGAAATCAACCCCGATTCCTATTTAAAGAGGACTTCGTGGTGGCTAAGTTTCTTGACGAATCTTGTCTTGGTTAAAGGCAAGATAGTAGTCTTTGTGCTCAGAGGTTCTCAAGGTGTTGTGGTGAGGTTTCTCCACCCACAAGGAGCGACGAGAGCTAGCCGGAGGTTATCCGGGGAGTGATCCACCGACGTATTCTTGGATTAGTCACCCGGCCGGGTTGGATACCAAGTAAATCCTCATGTTAGCATTGGTTAGTATTTGTTTGATTATTTTTATTGTATATTCCGCTGTGCAAACTAACCGTGTAGGAAGAAAAGGGGTTCGAATCGCTATTCACCCCCCTCTAGCAGACACGAAACGATCCTAACAATTGGTATCAGAGCGAAGTTGCTCTTGATCAGACTAACCGCCGAGAGAGTACACGCTAGAGGAGAAGAACGATGGAAGACAAACTTGGGGATGACATATACACTCCACCGGTCTACAACCATGAAGACTTCGGGCGTTGGAAGTCAAGAATGGAGACGTGGCTGACGATGGAGTGGGAGTGCATGTGTTGGTGAGAGCCCTAGAACCGATCATGTAATGATTGTATGGACTAATCTGTATCATATTCCTATGTATAAATAAAGGCATGTTTTATGGTTATTATACTTACGTGTATTTGTGCCAATTAGCTAAGTATGATAATGTCCTTGAGTAGAAGGTTCTTATCTATATCAATCGATTGGTTGAATCGATAGTGAGATGATATGGAGAACACTACTCTAAATTATTCCTAGTCGAGTATTAACATTCAGGGACAATGTTAATACGTAGAGACTAGCATGTAGGTCAACATGATGACTTGATCTCATAAGTCATGGATATAGAGATATCAAGTTGACACATGGGTATGCATTAGAGAATGTATATTGAATGACCCGCCATGAGAAAGTATCATGGATCATTATATGAGTGTCATATACTTTCTCATGTAGCTATTAGTATGACTATTAGTCCTTGAACCTGAAGTCACCATGGATTCCTACATAAGGAGTTACATACTTTAGCTTCGTCAAACGTCACTCGTAAATGGGTGGACTATAAAGGCGATTACTAGGTATGTAACAAATTATGGAGAGGGATATGAGTGATGTAGATGGGATCTATCCCTCCTATATGACGGGAGCGATATCGTATTCTTGATAGAGTGAGACCACAAAGTGCATGGCCATGCCCAAATGAGTCAATATGAGATATTGAACTCATTTGATAAGTGTGAGTCTACTTGGAGTTCAAGATATAGGTTGATTCGAGGATGACACGGTCTATGCCTCAATTGAATCAATCTAGATATCAAGGATAAAGGGACATTATCATATATTGTGAAAGTCACAATTATTAGTCACAAGGTGATGTTGGATCTCAACATTCTTGTAACTTGGGTAGCAATGATGTGTTGCTAGATACCGCTCATTGCTTATGTCTCTAAAAGTGTTTGGAGACATTGCCAACGTTACAAGAACCTATAGGGTCACACACAAAAAGGACATTAATTGGAGATGAGTTCTTTTAGTTAAGAACAAATGAGCATTGGATGACCACGACTTGGGTTAGACTCAAGTTGTATTTGGATTAATCTAACCACATGCAACTACACTTGAGTTGGACTCAAGTTGTATCTACTTGAGTAAGACTCAAGTTGAACTTGGATTAATCTAACCACATGCAACCACACTTGAGTTGGACTCAAGTTGTATCTACTTGAGTTAGACTCAAGTTGAACATGGATTTAATTAGACACATGCAAGCATGCATGGTGTAAATGGCAACAATGTGGTTATGGCAAGGATTAATGATGATTAATTGGTGAATTAATCATGCATTAATTGGAGGCTTGTTATGGCAAGGATTAATGATGATTAATTGGTGAATTAATCATGCATTAATTGGAGGCTATTTGTGGTTGCGTGGAGATAAAATGGAAGAAGGCCTCTTGTGCGTGGATGGTTTTTTTTGGTGAGCAAGTAACTTCTTTTGTGGTGTGCTTTCCTCTTCCATTTTGCTCTTTCCTCTCACAAAGAGTTGTGATATGGTTGCTAGCACAACCGATTCTTCAAGGTGTTTTGTCTGTGTGGATACTTCTAGAGGAGTATCTACTTTGATACTCTACGAGATCCGGCATCATTTGGACGAGCGGGAAAGCGAAGGGCTACGCTACAAAGGTAACTACCCTATCATGTAGATCTAGTGTAGATCTAGTAATTAAACTTGTACACGTATTATATTTTATAAGTTCGCACGGATCCGTGGCCGAAATTCTGGGGTTTCCGGAACGCAAAAAGCGGTTTTTGCGGCCTAGAAATTCTAACAGTGGTATCAGAGCCACGTGCGAACCTTGTACGAGTTTAAATTTGTTTTTTTTGTATTAGATACAAAATTTACAGACAAATAATATTCTGTGATTTTTCGAAATTTATAGAATTTATGGGTATTTTTCTCATGAAGTCGAAGCAACAAGTGTTCGGACACTTGTAGGCTTCACCGATCGAGAAAAACTTTCCGAAACGGAAAGATCTCGCTATAATTTTTCGGGACAGCGGCTTAAGTTGCTGTAAGGTGATTTTGGGACACTCGCGAAATTCATTTCGCGAGTAGGGGCGCTGCCCCTAACCCCGCGAGGGGCATTGTCCCGCGATCGTGCCCGAAAATCGTGTAGCGGGACCGTTACGGAAGTGTAACTCATAATATTGTAAAATTGTCGAAAAATTATAGAAATTTATTTAAAATACATAATTTGGAATTATGTATGGATTTGTGATGATCATGGCCCAATAAAAACCCAATATGATTGGAATGTGTTGTAATTCATATTACGGTCTGCGTACCGTTTTTGTGGTTGTGCGTGTTGTATAGTGTATGCGACCTGCGAGTCGGCTTCTTTTATTTTATTTCTGTATTTTCTTATTTTGTAATGTCTAAAATGAAGACGGTGGATGGTCCATCCGAAGACGGAGTTATGGAGGGAGCCAACGACACGTGGCGGTCAAAGGAGAAGCTTGGAGAAGCTAACCCTAGGTTGACCGTCAGATCTTCTCATTGGCTTGAGAAGATCATAGTAGGGCCATGATCAAATCACAAATTAAATTATTTTATTTTTCTTGTATGTGATGCATGCTAGTATAAAGTAATTAGAGCCTTTATGTGTATATGATACACCCCCTCTCGATTAGATTAGATCTAATTTAAATCGACTCGTAAATGCCTACCAAGTTTTGATACCTATCACTACCTCGATCATTTGTTGTTGTTGAATCTGCCAAAGCAGAGCAACACATTTAATCTTGGTAGGGTACGGAGGGACAATCTTGGTCCCGCCTATCACGGCTTGGGTGAGAACAAACTCAATCAGATTGAGTGAAACTAGTTAACTCGGTCGGATCGAGTCCAACTATAGGCATATTCCAATCGTTGGAAAGGTAGGATAAAAATCGCATTTATATTAAAACTTGGGCGATTTAGCCAAAGCTAACTCAAGTTTTTATGTAAATGTAAATTTTAATCCTATAAACAAAGAGTTGCATAGAGATGTAATCGGTAAATTGTTACCTACCGATCGTACTAAGTCTTGGGCGATTTAGCCAAAGCTAACTCAAGGCTTAGTATGATGTGGATCTTGTCCCACTATATTATAGTTAAATTAGATAGAATCTTGTAGTGTGGTTTGACCACATCTATGACTTGATTCTACAAAATTTATATAATTTAGTGGGAGAATCGTTTAATTAAAGGCCTAATTAAATGATAGTTGGAATGTGATAATTTAATTTCTGCATTTCTATATATTGTAGATCGCCATGACATCGAACACAAACACTCTCTCTCTGCGTTCTGTCCTTGAGAAGGACAAGCTCAACGGAGCAAACTTCCTGGACTGGTACAGGAACTTGAGAATAGTTCTCAAGCAAGAACGTAAACTGTACGTTCTGGAGCAGCCTATTCCCGAGGCCCCTCCTGCCAGTGCCACGCGAGCTGACCGTGATGCTCACAAGAAGCATCAAGATGACGCATTAGATGTGTCATGCCTTATGCTCGCAACCATGAACTCTGAGCTTCAGAAGCAACATGAGTTAATGGATGCTTTCGATATGGTTGAGCATCTGCGTCAACTGTATCAAGGACAAGCAAGGCACGAGAGATTTGAGATCTCTAAGGCACTGTTTCAGTGCAAGATGCAAGAAGGGACTCCCGTAGGTCCCTATGTACTCAAGATGATTGGGTACATAGAGAATCTACAGAGATTGGGATTCCCACTGGGCCAAGAGCTGGCCAGAGACTTGATCTTGCAGTCCCTTCCCGAAAGTTATAGTCAATTTGTCATGAACTGGAACATGAACGAAATTGACAAGCCCCTGCCTGAGATGCTCAGCATGTTGAGAACTGCTGAGCTCAATCTTAAGAAGGCCAAGCCCATTTTGATGGTGCAGAAGGACAAAGGTAAGGGCAAGCCCAAAGGCAAGGGAAAGTCTCAAGCCAAGGGCAAGGGCAAGGGCAAGGGCAAAGCACTGAAACCCAAAGGAGGGGTTGCCAAGGATGCTACCTGCTTCCACTGTGGTGAGACCGGACACTGGAAGCGGAACTGCAAGAAATATATGGAAGATCTCCAGAAGAAGAGAAGTCAGACTTCTACTTCAGGTATTCATGTTATAGAAGTCAATTTGTCTATTTCTACATCATGGGTATTAGATACCGGATGTGCTTCTCACATTTGTACTAATATCCAGGCGCTGAGAAATAGCAGGGCATTGACAAAGGGCGAGGTGGACTTACGAGTTGGCAATGGAGCAAGAGTTGCTGCTGTTGCTACAGGAGTTTATATGCTATCTCTGCCCTCTGGGATTGTACTAGAGTTAGATGATTGTTATTATGTGCCTGCTCTGACTAAGAACATAGTTTCTGTTTCTTGTTTAGACAAGAAAGGATTTTCGTTTATAATAAAGAACAAATGTTGTTCAGTTTATTTAAATGAAATGTTCTATTGTAGTGCACCTCTGATGAACGGACTCTATCTTCTAGACTTAGAAAACCCTATCTATAACATAAATACCAAAAGGCTCAAGTCTAATGACTTGAACCAAACCTATATCTGGCACTGTCGCTTAGGCCATATAAATGAGAGTCGCCTATCTCAGCTCCATAGAGATGGTTTGCTGGACTCATTTGATTTTGAATCATTTGAGACATGCGAGTCTTGCCTTCTTGGCAAGATGACCAAGACTCCATTCAGTGGACACAGCGAAAGAGCAACCGATTTGTTAGGTCTTATACATAGCGATGTATGTGGCCCTTTCAATGTTGCTGCCAGAGGTGGATATAGGTACTTCATTACATTTACTGATGATTTCAGTAGATATGGTTATGTGTACTTGATGACACATAAGTCAGAATCCTTTGAAAAGTTCAAAGAATTCAAAAATGAAGTACAAAACCAGCTTGGCAAGAGTATTAAAATACTTCGATCAGATCGAGGTGGAGAATACCTCAGCCATGAGTTCCGTGACTATCTAGCTGAGTGTGGGATTCTATCCCAACTCACTCCTCCTGGAACACCACAATGGAATGGTGTGTCCGAAAGAAGGAATCGTACCCTATTAGATATGGTGCGATCCATGATGAGTCACACAGATCTTCCTATATCCTTTTGGGGATATGCTCTGGACACGGCAGCCTTCACTCTTAACCGTGTTCCATCAAAGGCTGTAGTAAAGACACCATATCAGATATGGACTGGGAAGAGTCCCCAGATGTCTTTTATGAGAATTTGGGGTTGTGAAGCTTACGTACGACGTCAAGTTTCAGAAAAACTAGGACCCAAATCCGACAAGTGCTATTTTATAGGATATCCCAAGGAAACGAAGGGATATTACTTCTACATTCCCAGTCAGCACAAAGTGTTTGTGGCAAAAACTGGGGTTTTTTCTAGAAAGAGATTTTGTTTCTAGAAAAACTAGTGGGAGTACATTCGATCTTGAAGAACTTCAAGATATGGACCAAAGCACTGAGGCCTTGATGGAGGTTGAACAGGAACCACAAAATGTTGTGGATCATGAGGTTGTTACACAAGGAGTTATGGAACAACAGCCTGTTCAAGTAGACCTACCTCTTCGCAGGTCTGGTAGGGTACGTCATCAGGCTGAGAGATATTCATTTCTCTTGTCTGATGACAATGACGTTGTGCTCATTGAGAATGAGCCTACAACCTATCAGGAAGCTGTGATGAGCCCAGATTCTGAGAAATGGCTTGAGGCCATGAGATCCGAGATGGATTCCATGTACACCAACCAAGTTTGGACCTTGGTTGATCCACCTGAAGGGGTAAAACCCATTGGGTGTAAGTGGGTCTTTAAGAGAAAGACTGACATGGGAGGACTTACGCATACCTATAAGGGTAGACTGGTAGCAAAGGGTTTCAAACAAATTCATGGTATTGACTATGATGAAACCTTTTCTCCAGTAGCTATGTTTAAGTCCATTCGGATCATGCTTGCTATTGCAGCATACCACGATTATGAGATCTGGCAGATGGATGTCAAAACCGCGTTCCTGAATGGGAACCTACTCGAGGATGTGTACATGACACAACCTGAGGGTTTTGTAGATCCAAAGCATACTGGCAGAGTATGCAAGCTGCAAAGGTCTATTTATGGACTAAAGCAAGCTTCTCGGAGCTGGAATCTTCGATTCGATGATGCAATCAAACAGTTTGGTTTCATCAAGAATGAAGATGAACCCTGTGTCTACAAGAGGGTTGAAGGAAACATAGTAGTTTTCCTCATATTGTATGTGGATGACATACTACTCATTGGGAATGATATTCCTATGCTTCAGTCTGTGAAGACTTGGCTGGGGAATTGTTTCTCAATGAAGGACTTAGGTGAAGCAGCCTGTATTTTAGGCATCAAGATCTATAGAGATAGATCTAAAAGATTGCTTGGCCTTAGTCAGAGTACATATATTGACAAGGTATTACTTCGGTTTGCCATGCAGAATTCCAAGAAGGGATTTCTGCCTATGTCACATGGTGTGAGTCTTTCGAAGACTCAAAGTCCCTCTTCTAGAGAGGAGAGAGACCGCATGCATAAGATCCCTTATGCTTCGGCCATAGGATCTATCATGTACGCCATGCTATGTACTCGTCCTGATGTCTCGTATGCTTTGAGCATGACGAGCAGATACCAGTCAGATCCAGGTGAGCGTCACTGGATAGCGGTCAAGAATATTCTTAAGTACTTAAGAAGGACTAAAGAATATTTCTTGATATTTGGAGGCTCAGAGGAGCTATCTGTAAAGGGTTACAGTGATGCCAGCTTCCAAACCGACCAGGATGATTATCGGTCGCAGTCAGGGTTCGTGTTTTGTCTGAATGGCGGCGCTGTGAGCTGGAAGAGTTCGAAGCAGGACACAGTTGCTGATTCTACAACAGAGGCTGAGTATATTGCTGCATCAGAGGCAGCAAAGGAGGCAGTTTGGATCCGCAAGTTCGTTGCAGAGCTTGGGGTGGTTCCTAGCATTGCAGATCCCATAGAGCTCTATTGTGACAATAATGGAGCTATTGCGCAGGCTAAGGAACCTCGCTCACACCAGCGGACCAAACATATACTACGGCGCTTCCATCTCATTCGAGAGATCATCGATAGAGGAGATGTGAAGATATGCAGAGTACCCACAGAGGCGAATGTCGCAGATCCCCTGACCAAGGCTTTGGCACAGACAAAGCATGATGGTCACACTAGATCATTGGGTATTAGATACTACAGTGATTGGCACTAGTGCTAGTGGGAGATTGTTGGTGAGAGCCCTAGAGCCGATCATGTAATGATTGTATGGACTAATTTGTATCATATTCCTATGTATAAATAAAGGCATGTTTTATGGTTATTATACTTACGTGTATTTGTGCCAATTAGCTAAGTATAATAATGTCCTTGAGTAGAAGGTTCTTATCTATATCAATCGATTGGTTGAATCGATAGTGAGATGATATAGAGAACACTACTCTAAATATTCCTAGTCGAGTATTAACATTCAGGGACAATGTTAATACGTAGAGACTAGCATGTAGGTCAACATGATGACTTGATCTCAAAG
This sequence comes from Boesenbergia rotunda, assembly GCA_024364735.1. Lineage (NCBI taxonomy): Eukaryota > Viridiplantae > Streptophyta > Magnoliopsida > Zingiberales > Zingiberaceae > Boesenbergia > Boesenbergia rotunda. The sequence goes on along the minus strand of JAGFNQ010005580.1, from coordinate 108,331 downwards.
TCATGGATATAGAGATATCAAGTTGACACATGGGTATGCATTGGAGAATGTATACTGAATGACCCGCCATGAGAAAGTATCATGGATCGTTATATGAGTGTCATATACTTTCTCATGTGGCTATTAGTATGACTATTAGTCCTTGGACCTGAAGTCACCATGGATTCCTACATAAGGAGTTACGTACTTTGGCTTCGTCAAACGTCACCCGTAAATGGGTGGACTATAAAGGCGATTACTGGGTATGTAACAAATTATGGAGAGGGATGTGAGTGATGTAGATGGGATCTATCCCTCCTATATGACGGGAGCGATATCGTATTCTTGATAGAGTGAGACCACAAAGTGCATGGCCATGCCCAAGTGAGTCAATATGAGATATTGAACTCATTTGATAAGTGTGA
>JAGFNQ010005580.1:35105-104999 GCA_024364735.1 Boesenbergia rotunda | reverse complement strand
TCCCAAAAAGGGAAGGAATGTGCCTAGGAACATGGTAGGTCTAGGAATGTACAAAGTGGGCATATGGATTCTAAGGTTATAAACTTGGAAAGGGAAAATCAAGCCTTGAGGGCAAGGCTTGATACTTTGGAAAAGACCCTAGAAAGATTCAGGGTTGGATCTAAGGGTGTTGATATGGTGTTGGGTGGCCTAAACCGCACCAATGATAGATGGGTCTAGGATACCGATCTAAGGTCTCCCATGCCAAGGGAAAGGGATATGCTAGGATAGCATATGATTATGGCAAAAAGGGGGAGTCCAAAAATGGCAAGGGGATGCCATTTAAAGGGGAAAAGAAGGACTTAACCAAAGACGAGGTGTCTAAGGTTAAGAGTGTCAAGTTTGTAGGCCAAGAGTCACCGGTGGAACACCGATGTGGCCTAGTGATGGTTGAGTCACCTAGGGAGGTGGCTAGGCTAAGAGCTCAAGGGGGAGCTCTAGGATCCTTTGGGATATATGGTGAATGGACCGTGGGAGGGGGTGCTCCTAGAGGTCTAGATGGACCATGGAGTGTGCCAAAAGAATTGGAGACGGACTTGAGTCTCAATTCTTGGGCTTTGGCACGATGTTTTTGAGTTTCATGCATAAAAATATGACATTGGAGTCATATTGCATGAAAATTAGTTTTTGATGTGTAATTTCCATGTAAATCAATGCTAGGGATGCATTATGGGGTGGCATGGGCAAAGACATCAAGAGGAAACCAAAACTAGGACTTTAGGTCAAGGTTTGATTGAAGTTTATGGCTAGTTTTGGATTTTGTGTCAAACTTGGGAATGGTGATAGATACATTTTGGAATGTATTTTTCCCAAGTAGATATGGGTACCATAAACCTCTCCACAAAATTTGGGAATTTTTTGAGATTTGTGGAATTTTTGACGCATTTCTGAATTTCATTAGAAATGTTGAAATTTCAGACTTTCAGAGTATCAGTCAACTGCGATTTTGGCAGTCGACTGGTCAGGGCTGATTTTTGTATCAGCAGCTAGTTTGGTTTCCAAATGATGAAAAATAAGTGTATGGGGGGCTAGTTCACTTTGTTTATGGTCATTAGGGATTAAAAGAACCAATAATTGGGATATTATTGGGTTCTTTTTTATGTTAAGCAAAGGGGGATAAGTGTTAGGTTTAAGTTGGGAAACCAAACACACCTTTGCTAGAAACCCTAGGTTCAGGGGGAGCTAAGATTAAGTGGGAGCATGGTTGCTCCATTCTCGGTAAGGGGAACCTTGGAGAGGTTCTTAAAAAGCCTTTGTAAGTCCGATGTAGGGGGAGCTTGGGAGAAGCTTTAAAAAGCCCATTTTGGTAAAAATTTCTAACTTGGAGGGTTAGGTGTGGGATGCCTTGGGATAGGATCCATTTTTGCATTGCATATGCATTATTATTGCTATTAACTACTATCTTGTTTCCCTAACTTAAACGTATTGCCAAACATCAAAAAGGGAGAGATTGTTGAGGCAATCTATGGTCCAGAGTGACCAAGTGTTTTGATGTTTGGGCAAAGGGTTTAAGTTAGGTTTACCCTTGTTTACTTATATGTGTATGTTGAGTGTGCAGGTTGTACAGGTTACACATATGGACTTGACTGGATGGCCTCGGTACGATGAAGGATGGCATGGAGGCAAGCTGGAGGCTTGTGTGCGCATCCGAGGGACCTTGGTGAGCAGGGACAATGAGCTGATGGGCGCGGACTTCGAGGCATGCGTGAAGAATAGCATGGAGACAAGCTAGAGGCTTGCGTGCATCCGAGGGACGGGAGCCGAAGATGAAGAGGGCGCGAAGGCAACAGTCAAGGCTGCGGAGGAGGAGTCAGTCAAGTCGTGAGGGTACGAGTGCAGTGTGATTGTACTCGGGAAATCCTAGGGTTTGAGTGTGGAGTGGAATGTACTCAGGATGGGTAACCTTAGGTGGGTGAGTAGACCAGTCGACTGGCCTGAAGGCAGTCGACTGATGGAACTCACAGAAAGGTCTCAGCCCTGGGATGAGTCGACTGCCCTGGGGGCAGTCGACTGGTAGATGGCTGGTGAGCTGGAAAATTCGAACGTTGGGAGTGTCAACGGTTGAATTTGGCTGGCACCAGTCGACTGCCCTGGGGGCAGTTGACTGGTAGCGAGAAATCAACCCCGATTCCTATTTAAAGAGGACTTCGTGGTGGCTGAGTTTCTTGACGAATCTTGTCTTGGTTAAAGGCAAGATAGTAGTCTTTGTGCTCAGAGGTTCTCAAGGTATTGTGGTGAGGTTTCTCCACCCACAAGGAGCGACGAGAGCTAGCCGGAGGTTATCCGGGGAGTGATCCACCGACGGATTCTTGGATTAGTCACCCGGCCGGGTTGGATACCAAGTAAATCCTTATGTTAGCATTGGTTAGTATTTGTTTGATTATTTTTATTGTATATTCCACTGTGCAAACTAACCGTGTAGGAAGAAAAGGGGTTCGAATCGCTATTCACCCCCTCTAGCGGTCACGAAACGATCCTAACATCTAAGATTAAGAAGGACAAGGTTGTAGGCCAAGAGTCACCGAGGGTACACCAGTGTGGTCTAGTGTTTATTGAGTCACCTAGGGAGGTGGCTAGGGCTAAGAGCTCAAGGGGGAGCTATAGGAGTCTTTGGGATCCATGGTAAATGGATCTCGGGAGGTGTTTCTCCAGGAGGTCTAGGTGGACCATGGAGCATGTTAAAAGAGTTGGAGACGAATGTGAGTCTCAATTTTTGGGTTTTGGCATGTTGGATTTGAGTTTCATGAATGGGAAGATGACATTGGGTTCATATTGCATGAAAATGGATTTTTGATGTGTAAATGTCATATAAATCAATGCTAAGAATGCATGTGGGTTGGTATAGGCAACGACATCAAGGAGAAATCAAAACTAGGACTTTATGTCAATGATTAATTAAACTATATAGGTAGTTTTGGATTTTGTATCAATCTTAGGAATGGTGATAGATACATTTTTTAGTGTATTTTTCCCAAGTAGGCATGGGTAGCACAAACCTCTCCACAAAATTTGGGAATTTTTAGAAATTTGTGGAATTTCTGGAGCATTTCTGAAATTGGGTTCAGAAAGCTGAAAATTGGGTTTTCAGAGTGCCAGTCGACTGGTAAAGGCTAAAAAATGGGGTTCAGCTATTGAAAAGTGTCCAAATGATGTAAAACAAGTGCATGGGAGGCTAGTACACTGGGTTTATGAACATTAGAGGTTAAAAAATCCAATAAGGGGGAAATTGTTGGAGTCTTTTGATGTATGGCAAAGGGGAAGAAGTGTTGGGTTTAATTTGGGAATCCAAACACACCTTTGCGAAAAATCCTAGGTCTAGTAGGAGCTTAGGTAAAGGGGGAGCATTGTTGCTCCATTCTTGGCGTAAGGGGAACCTTAGAGTGGTTCTTAAAAAGCCTTTGTAAGTCCAATGTAGAGGGAGCCTTGGGAAGGTTTAAAAAAAACCCGTTTTGGTAAAATTCCTAACTTGAGGAGGTTAGGTGTGGGGATGTCTTGTAATAGGATCCATGCATGCTTGCATTTATATTAGTTTTCCCTAACTTAAACGTATTGTTAAACATCAAAAAGGGGGAGATTGTTGGGGTAATCTATGGTCCGGAGTGACCATGTGTTTTGATGATTGGGCAAAGGGTTTAAGTTAGGTTTACTCTTGTTATTTGATATGTGTGATTGAGTTTGCAGGACTTAGTAAGTCACACTTGGAGGACATATCCGAGGGATGAGAGCCGAGGGAAGAGGACTCCAAGGGCAAGCCGAGGAAGTGGAGTCAAATGGCACACGTGAAGGGTGGCATGGAGGCAAGCTGAAGGCTTGCGTGCTCATCCAAGGGATGATAGCCGGTGGAAGATGACTTCAAGGGGCGAGCCAAGGGAGTGGACTTGAAGACATACGTGAAGGAGGGTCTTCGGAGTGAGGGAGAGTGAAATTGTAAGCTGGGCAGTCGACTAGGGATGGATCAGTCGACTGCCAGTAGGGGAACTCGAACTCACAGAAATATCAGTCGACTGGTAGCCAATCGACTGCCCTTGGAGCAGTCGACTGGTGTGGCTGGAATTCGAACGTTGGGCTTGCAACGGTCGAATTTGAGTGGGATCAGTCGACTGGTAGCGAGGTTTTTAGCAAAGAGACCTATTTAAAGGGGCTCGGTTTTAGCTGAGAGCTCCTGACGAAATTAGCTTAGTTAGAGCTCATTAGTAGTCTTTGGTGCTCAGAAGTGTGTCCGGGTTTGTGGCGAGGTTTCTCCACCCATAAGGAGCTACACGAGCTAGCCGGAGGGCATTCGGGGAGTGATCCACCAAAGGATCAAGGGATCGTCCACCTTACGGACTGCCATGGACTAGAAGCGTCATCTCCGAACCACGTAAAAAGGTTTGCATTAGCATTGTTTGTTATTGTTATTAGTATTTCCGCTTGCGCTTGCTAACATGATAGGTAGAGAATCGAAAGAAGCTATTCACCCCCCCCCCCCTCTAGCTTGACGAACACGATCTAACATAGGACATGTGAATTACGATGTAATTCGTAGATTAATAAGCATGCAAAGCATACCGACATTTTGTAACGCCAGCCCCTCCTATCCTTTTAAAAAGGGAAAGACGGCGCTACGCGAACATATATATATATATATATATATATATATATATATATATATATATATATATACACTTTAACGCAATGGAACAATTTAAAACATGTAAACACATCTTACATCATGGGAGCATGCTTGGTATTCATGTGCACAACTTGACTCAAACTTTTAACTCAAGAAGTACATTATGCAATCATGTGAACTTACGGTATATAAGACTCTAGATGGGGAATGAGCTACTAAGCAAGCATGACGTTATATGAGAGGAATCCTAGACTCACTACAACCTACGGCCTAACCCGTGGCATGTGAGTACGAACACCCCATAAAAGCAGGTGAGCATTAACATAGGTTTTAGAGTTTACACATGGAATTTAAAGGTATGAATCGAACTGTGTAGGCATCAAACTCCAACACCCTAGAGCATGTTACATAATCCATATTAAGTCTTTAAACAAGCAAGCTCTAAACATGAATTCCATGACAAGTACTAGTTGTGGAAATATCGTATTTTAGAAATGAACACAAAACATAGCATAGCATGTTGTACTGTACGACCAAACATAAAACATAGTATGACATATTAGTATGATAATGTAGCATCAACAAGTGTAATAATGTTGAAACTTAAGACATGGGTAAATTCTTGATTCATAAGCAAGTATAAGTAACAGGATCTCTTCCACCATGCCACTACCACACACATCTTTGCCCTCTTGCTCCCTTTAGTTTAGCATGCCCTTACCCTTTTCTGCAGTATAAGGAAAACACTAAACTATAAGCATATATGCTTAGTAAGATCCTTTCCTACTCACAAAAAGTGTGCGTCATGAATTGGACATAGAGAAAGTTAAACAACAACATATGGAAAGAAGATTCATATCACAAGAATACTTCAACTTCAAGTATGGTAATTCAAGTAAGCACATAATATGAGATAAATGTCTTCATGCATGAGGGATGTTTCTTTGAAAATATATATGTATAAGTACTTGAACATAACTCTCAACATAAGGGCCCGACATTGTACCACATTCATAATTTGTGTGCATTCCTTAAGTAGATACGAGGTAGCTAATCCCAACCTACTAGAGAACTAGGCAACCTTCGGCCTAGGGGCAACGTAGGAACCCATTCCAAGGACCTTTTTAGGGTCCGGTACAAGCCCATACAAAAGTAAAATAGCTTATCATGTTTCCTTTCTTTTCATAAAGAATACTCTTAGCATCTTTTACGCATGCCATCATTCATAAGTCATGTATAACATATGTAACGACCCGGCCCTGTCTAACTGTTGGTCGTGTCGTTACTCTACTACTAGTGGTCTTCCCGCCCCTGGCCAGCGGGTTTTTGCCTTCCCCAAGATTCGAACTCTAGACCTCCAGGCTAAAGTACTAGAGTTCCTAACTAATCCTGGTAACCAATTGAGCTATACCAGGATTAGTTAGGAACTCTAGTACTTTAGCCTGGAGGTCTAGAGTTCGAATCCTGGGGAAGGCAAAAACCCGCTGGCCAGGGGCGGGAAGACCACTAGTAGTAGAGTAACGACACGACCAACAGTTAGACAGGGCCGGGTCGTTACATAAAAAGGCGCCTTTTTATGTAACGACCCGGCCCTGTCTAACTGTTGGCCGTGTCGTTACTCTACTACTAGTGGTCTTCCCGCCCCTGGCCAGCGGGTTTTTGCCTTCCCCAGGATTCGAACTCTAGACCTCCAGGCTAAAGTACTAGAGTTCCTAACTAATCCTGGTAACCAATTGAGCTGTATAGAGCAGCTGGTTAGTACTCTAGTGTTACAACGAAGAGGTCTAGGGGTCAAATCCTGGCAAAGCAAATAAAATGAAAGTTGTTTTTTTTATATAACGACCCGGCCCTGTCTAACTGTTGGCCGTGTCGTTACTCTACTACTGGTCTTCCCGCCCCTGGCCAGCGGGTTTTTGCCTTCCCCAGGATTCGAACTCTAGACCTCCAGGCTAAAGTACTAGAGTTCCTAACTAATCCTGGTAACCAATTGAGCTATAGCTCAATTGGTTACCAGGATTAGTTAGGAACTCTAGTACTTTAGCCTGGAGGTCTAGAGTTCGAATCCTGGGGAAGGCAAAAACCCGCTGGCCAGGGGCGGGAAGACCAGTAGTAGAGTAACGACACGGCCAACAGTTAGACAGGGCCGGGTCGTTATATAAAAAGGCGCCTTTTTATATAACGACCCGGCCCTGTCTAACTGTTGGCCGTGTCGTTACTCTACTACTGGTCTTCCCGCCCCTGGCCAGCGGGTTTTTGCCTTCCCCAGGATTCGAACTCTAGACCTCCAGGCTAAAGTACTAGAGTTCCTAACTAATCCTGGTAACCAATTGAGCTATCTTTTTATGTAACGACCCGGCCCTGTCTAACTGTTGGCCGTGTCGTTACTCTACTACTAGTGGTCTTCCCGCCCCTGGCCAGCGGGTTTTTGCCTTCCCCAGGATTCGAACTCTAGACCTCCAGGCTAAAGTACTAGAGTTCCTAACTAATCCTGGTAACCAATTGAGCTATAAGTTGCCCCAACTCAAAACTCTGTTGAAGCCACTGGTGCAGTTGCCCACAACTCAAAACCCCTTGGAAGCCCCCAGCTCAAAACTCATAAAAAAGAGAGGAAGCCACAGCTCAAAACTCATAAAGGGGTCGAGCCCTCCTTATCCTCATATTGCGTCTATCTCTCAACCGCAACTCTCACTTAGCTGAATGGTACCGTAATAGCAGTTGCCTTGGCATCTCCCATTTACAGCTCAAGCGGGAGCTTTTAGGTCAAATTCTTTTAAGATGAAAAATGGGGAAGGCAAAAATCCGCTGGCCAGGGGCGGGAAGACCACTAGTAGTAGAGTAACGACACGGCCAACAGTTAGACAGGGCCGGGTCGTTACATAAAAAGGCGCCTTTTTATGTAACGACCCGGCCCTGTCTAACTGTTGGCCGTGTCGTTACTCTACTACTAGCGGTCTTCCCGCCCCTGGCCAGCGGGTTTTTTGCCTTCCCCAGGATTCGAACTCTAGACCTCCAGGCTAAAGTACTAGAGTTCCTAACTAATCCTGGTAACCAATTGAGGTTACCAGGATTAGTTAGGAACTCTAGTACTTTAGCCTGGAGGTCTAGAGTTCGAATCTTGGGGAAGGCAAAAACCCGCTGGCCAGGGGCGGGAAGACCACTAATAGTAGAGTAACGACACGACCAACAGTTAGACAGGGCCGGGTCATTACAACATAGGTATGCCCTAAAGGGCCTAAACATAATCATGATACATGAAGCATAACATAAAGCATACATAAATAAGACCTAACATAATCATAAAGTAACATAGAAGCATGCCAACATTATTATCTCATTTGATAAATCATGGAATATGTTCTTGATCTCTTAAACCAATAGAAAGCATACTTAGGATTTTTAGCCTCCTCCTAGGCCTAAAACTAGGACTTGGCCGAACCCTTCAAGCAACCCTATGTGACATAAAAATCATATAACATTCATATAACTCATATCATATTATAGGAAATCATTAGCAAGCATAGTTGGGGGTTTATCTTGATCCTAATCATAGTTTTAGGGCTTGGCCAAAACTTCAAGGGGCCTACTCTAAGATTTAAGCAACATAACACCCAAAGCAATTATACTATAGGTGAAGAGAGACTTACCTCTTTTGCTTGGTTACCACCAATCTATATACCCTTAAATTGAGAACGATGAAGACCTCCTTGCTCTTAGGATCTCCTTTGTTCTTCTCGCCTTATAAGGGGTCTTAAGTGTTGGGACCGGTAGACGAGCTAGAGGGGGGGTGATTAGCTTCGATTCGCTTGTAGATGATTTGTCGTGACGGAAGACTTCAAGCAATCGCTAACACTTGTGATTTTACTTGGTATCCATCCCGACCGGGTGACTAATCCAAGGATCCACTCTCCTCACTCTCTCATACACTATGAAAGATCTCCTTCTTGAGGTGGAGAAATCTCTTACAAGCTTTCACAAAGATACAACAAGAAACAAAGCAAATACAAATGAAATCATACAAGATTTACAATGAATAAGCTCACACTTTGCTTTCCTTGCTATCTTCAAGCTTGTGATCGCCTCTAGAACTTTGGAAGTGCAGCAACACTAAGCACCAAAGCTTCTCTTGAGATGGCGTGGAAGAAGGAAGAAGAGTTGCGCTTCAAACCTGCGTGAAAATCTTTATACCTGATGCCTAGGGTTTCTGAATCGATTACCCAATCGATTACCATGTCAGATTCAGCCGTTCAACGGCTAGTTTTCGAACCGTAATCGATTACCCAATCGATTACGAGTGTCCTGAATCGATTACCCAATCGATTCAGAACCCTTCTGTTCTCTCACGCAAACTGCCCTAATCGATTAGCCAATCGATTACCGATACCCTGAATCGATTACCCAATCGATTCAGGACCCTTCTGTCCTCTCGCGCAAACTTCCCTAATCGATCAACTGATTGATTCACTCAATCGATTGAGTTCAACCTAACTTATTTTCACAAGTCTAGGATCCCCTACCAAGTGTCCGATCAACCCCTCTGACCAACCTGGATTTCTACTGCCTAGCTCCCAGCTCGGACTTAACCTGGTTCCCAACCAGATTCGCCAAACCCTCGAGTTAGGTCTAGTCTCTCGGTAGACTTCCACCTTGCCAGCATGCCATCTCCCCGATCCATCTGGACGTCACCTAGTCCCACTAGGTCTTTTCCCCTGCCAGCGTGCGATCTCCCCGATCTACCTGGACTTCACCTAGTCCCACTAGGTGTGCCTAGTCCCACTAGGTCTTTTTCCATGCCAGCGTGCAATCTCCCCGATCCACCTGGACTTTACCCTTGCCTAGTTCCCAACTAGGGCTTCCACCTTTGCCAGCATGCAATCTCCCCGATCCACCTGGTCTTCTCCAGTCAAGTCTCCAGTCAACCTTGACTCACTTGACTTCATCCGACATTCAAACATAATTATCAAACATCGAAACATCCAAACATAAGCTCACCAAGCTTATCAGACATCGGCTCACCTGAGCCTAGTCATCCTAGGTCAACTCTAACCTAACCAAGATTGCACCAACATTAAGTCTTCAAGAGATATCCCTTATGAAGATTTCTAGGGGAGAGACCCTAGATGAGATTTTTGAAAATGGGAGAGGGAGAGGGAGATTCAGTGGGGGTGGAAGAAGGAGGGAGAAGAGAACAATTTATAATGTCTTTTATCTCTTCACAAGTGCCTCTTCACCTTGTTCACATGGTGTCTCTTCACATCCCCTACGCTTAACCATAATTTTCCTCTCCTCTCTAACAGCACACTATTGTTGGGGCTACTGGTCATCTCATGGATCATAAGGTTTTGCTACCATCTAAGGTCCAAGGTTCAAATCTTGGCAAATGCTACTTTTTTGGTTCTTTCCCCTTTTATTTATTTTTTTTTAAAAGCCCACATAAGCCCATTAAGAATTATACTATAATTCCACCTGCAATCCATTAAGAATTATACTAATATTCATATTAGTGTTCATGTAAAAATTGAGAGGAGTTTACGGGCGTTACACATTTCACCTTGACCCAAAACACAAGTGTGAGACTTGTGTTGAAGCAAAGTTGACTAAGTCATCCTTTCAACACGTTGAAAGAAGCAACGAACCACTCGGCTTAATTCACACAGACGTATGTGACCTAAAAGGTACACCGACACGTGGTGGGAATAGGTACTTCATTACTTTTATAGATGATAACACAAAATACTATTATGTGTATCTTCTCAAAAGCAAGGATGAAACTATAGAGAAATTCGTTCTCTACAAGAATGAGGTTGAAAACCAACTTAATAAGAAGACTAAGGTGGTTCGAAGTGATCGAGGTGGTAAATATGTATCATCATTCACTGAGTTGTGTGTTGAACATGGGATTAGACACGAAATAACAACTCCTTATTCCCCTCATCAGAATGGAGTTGTTGAGCGCAAGAATCGAACTCTTAAGGAGATGATGAATGTTCTTCTATTGAGCTCTGGACTACCAGACTCCATGTGGGGGGAAGCTGGGTTAATAGCTAATTACCTTTTAAATAAGGTCCCTCAGAAGAAAATAGATAAGAGCCCTTATGAGTTATGGAATGGAAGATGACCAACCTATAAATACTTGCGAGTGTGGGGGTGTCTTGCGAAAGTTTTGGTGCTTGATCCGAAAAGGATTAAGATGGACCAAAAATTATTGATTGCATATTTATCGGATATGCACATAACAACAATATATTGTCTTGCGATCGCTTGAACAAACTTATTGTTCAAGCAATTCTAACTCCTTTATCGACTAGCCACGGAATAGATAATGAATATGGATCGCCGATTTTTGTGTTTGTTTCGGGGTCCATGATATAAACATGACAAGAATTAAACTTTGATACAAGATTAAAACAAAACCAGATTTATACCTCTTGTTTACCTCTTGATCTTCTATCGTATTCCTATCCTCTTCTTGGACGTCGTGTAGGCGACAGTCTTCCAAGAAACAAAGCCACCAAGAGCACTCCTTCTTCATAGCTTGCAGCGACCACCTCCAAGGAAGAAGCTTTCCTTGCGTCAGCCACCAACCCTAGCCTTTCCTTCTTGCCGCCGGTCAACTCCTTGCTTCAAGGAAGCTATGGCTAAACGAAAGGGAAGAAGAAGAAGAAGAAGAGAAAGAGTTCTTCTCCCTCACAAAACCCTAGTCGTTGGTTCCTCCTTGCTCCCTTGCACCACTGGCCAAAAAGAAGAGGAGAACTTCCTTTTACGTCGACCATCTCTCCATCTTGTTGTGCATACCCAATGGAAGAAGAAGGAAGGAAGAGAGGAAGAAGAAGTAAGGTGTTCTTCCTTCTCCCCTTGCCCTAGCCGAGAGCCTCCTTCACCTTGTATTTGGTGCCGCCCAACCCTAGGAGAGAGAAGATGAGAGGGAGAGAAAACACAAGACTTGGTTCTCTTGATTAGGTCTTGGTTTCATGACTTTATGAGGTATATATAGGCTACAATAGGGACCATAAGGAGGAGTTGGTTTTGGTCTCCTAATGAATCCCAAGCCCGATCTATTAATGATAACCCGCTCCACTAATGGGTTATCATTGAACTACCATGCCAACCCTATAATTAAATATGGGCTCCACAAATGAACGACACACCATGAAAAATAATATTATTTTCTAATTTACCGGGCCAATTGATTTAACAAATAAATCTCGCCCTGGTAAATTAAAGAAATAGATATTAAATACATGTGTCTGTTATTATATCGACATTAAGAGCATGTACATCATAATATCAGAGGTCTGATTCGATTATATAGTCAGTATAAATCGAATCGCCTCTAATCAGTCCTGCTCAATACACATAAAGTGCTCTAGTATAATTCTATAGTCAAGATACACTAACACCAAATTATACTACAACCATTCCAATGGTTTGTCCAAATCTATCTCGGTTGTGAGCCTCTACTTATAGTCTAAAAGGGACTGATAACATGATCTTCCGTGTGGCACCACACACTATGTTATCTACAATGTAGAGTATTGGACAATTAGCATATATATCAAATATAAAATGCAAACAATGATCATGTGATTCTTATTCCAAAATTAGGTGTTCATACAAAAAGCTAGGTTTATAGTATATGTTCCGGAAGGGGTCGTCGGCGATGGCCAGTCACTGAGGCTCAGCCCCGGCGAGGATGACTACGCCGCTGAGGAACTTGGGGGTCCTGCGAATGTAACACAAGCGTTAAGGGGACACGCCAACAGGGGTCCAGCGGAGTCCACTACGACGCTCAAGTTAGTAGGTTATCCGATTGGTAGTGAGAGAGAAAGATAGTATGCAAAGACGAGAGATTGTAACCCCCCTAACCGGAGGAGTTGAACTACCTTTTATACTGGTGTCGACAGACTAATCGTGCCCCATTTAGCGGTACCACGTTTCCGATATTCAGGTCGCGCCCCCTGCTTTCGGTGGTAAAGGGGTATCCTTTGAAACAATCCGCGTCGTTATCCTTCTCTCTCTGGTTGAGACATTCGGGGCTCCTGAGGTCGGCAGTTGCAAGGACTCCGCCTCCCGAGGTGAGCTCGGGGGTCTTTGGGTGCGATACCTCCCGAAATACTCTCGGGGCCTTAGCTCCCGAGGTGGCTTCCGCGAGGGGTCCTTAGCCTGGCCTTCCCGAGCACGTTCCCGAAAGGGAGGCCCCAGGGCCCGAGGGGAGAGGCTAAGTCGTGTCCCTGGCTTCTTCATCCCCCATGCCGGGCATGGGCTATCCAGCCTCATCACAAGTCCCTCCCTTTAAGTCTAATCGAAGGAAGTGTGGCTGACTGATCAGACTAGTGCCGAGATGAAGAAGTTGCATTCGTCTAGGTCTTTGGCTTAAGCAGGGAAGCCTTTTTGGATCGTATCTCTCTCATCCAGAGTTCCTAGGAATCCCCCTTTTAGTGATTTCTTCTTTTCCTTAAAAAGACTTTTCCGCTTCCCAAAGGTTTATAATGATGCCTCTCTTCCCCGGATTAAAGGCGCATGATCTCTTTTCTGGAAGGTAGCAGGATGTTTCACGCGAGTGTCGTATTGCCACGTATTATAACGGCTACCCTCCCCAGTCCATTTGGTCGAGTGCTAGTGCAGCTAGCTCGCGACGATCGGCTATCTAGGTGAAGCGGTTCCTGGCTTTCCACGCGTCCTCTACCCATTGGGCCTAGGCGGATGCCTGCCGAGATATAAGAGGAGAAAAAGCTGACACTAACCTTCATTTCTGGTTCGGCGACTGGGTATACTTCGTCGTTCTCTCCTGTAGAGCTTCTTCTGCGCGTGAGTAATTCGTCTTCTTCTCCTTTTCTGTCTAGGGGTCATAGAGGGCTATCGAGCGGAATGGTACGAATCCGCCTCTTCGAAATCGAGAGTGAGGCCAGAGGCCCTGCAAGCAGCCATCAAGGCTTATGGGGTCCCGACCGAGATGGCAATGGTCATCCCTAACGTGGACCAGAAACCCGTGGAGCCCCCAGCAGGCATGCTGACCTTCTTCTTAGGGCAGATGGAGCTAGGGCTTCGTTTTCCTATCCCCCCTTCTTCACGATCATAGCTTCCTATTTTAACATTCTGTTGCATCAGATGGCTCCTAATGCCTTTGCCCAGATGGGGGGGTATATATCATCTTCAAGCTTTTCGGTCTCCCCCTGACTCCGCATCTTTTTCATTCGTTCTTCCTCCCAATAGGATCGAGAGGAGTTTTTAGCTTCGTGGCCCGTCTGGGCAATAGGTTTCTGGGAGGATTTCCTTCTTCGCGCAAAGGATGGAAAGAGAAATTCTTCTTCATTCGCCTATCGTCGCTGCCCTTCAACTCTCTGTGTTGGATAGCAGATTTGCCGACTCCTCCCCTCTTAGAGAGCTTTCTTCGCAGCCCCGCATATCATCATGCTAGAGAGGTACTTTCGGGCATGGAGTTCAGTGACCCGGGGCTGGTGCAGAGCGAAGAGCACATGTACTAGGCGGACCTTAGCCCTAAAGTAATACAGATCAGCCCCACCCTAGGTATGTCCATCTCTTTCTTCCACGCACATTGGTTCTGTCTGATGCTCTTTCTATTTGGCTTCTGCAGAGGAAGTCATGTATGCCAAGGTGATGAGTCAGCTCATCAAGTGGGAGGAGGCCAACAAGGAGGCCCTGAACCCTCCTCCGATTGTTTCGGACACTCCTTCCGCCCTCACCGAGTCCACCGAGGGGCCCGTTGTCTTGCTTCGTGGGGTCGCTCCCCCCGAGGGGGTTGATGTTACTGTTACATCCCCGCTAGCCGAAAAGCAAGTGCCCCCGGCCCCGCCGGTTGCTCCCGTAATGGATCCCCCTTCCGGGGGTGGCTCCCCCCAGGCACAAGCAGCTTGACAGGGGAGGTAAAAAATCTACTTCCTCTGTCACACCGACGGTTACCCGGCCCTTCGGTCGGCAGAAGCGGCGGCTCCCCAAGGGCTTGGGCCCTTCCTGGAAAAAGCGATGTCACGCCTGCTCTTCTCCTCTGGCCTTGGTGCCTGAGGAAACGGCTCCACCTACCGAGGTAGCTTCGCCGGCATCGGCCATGCCCGTTTCCACTCCAGAGGCGGCCACCCTGGTGCCTCCTTCCTGCTCCGTCGACCCAACTATCCCTTTAACGGGTAAGGAGGTGTTGCGTATTCCATTCCGTCTGAAACTAGATCGACTAAGGGAAAGATTGGATGCAGCGTTAGAGACCTCCTTGCAGTCTTCCTCCACGGTGCAATTGAAGGAGACTCCGACTGAAGGGGCTTTGCCGGAGGGGATTTCCAGTCCTGAAGGGATGGACTCCGATTCCCCCAGCGCGCCTACTGAAGCTCCTGCCATCCAGCAACCTCCCGCTTGCCCGCTCTCTCCATCGCTAAAATTGCGGGACGACACGCCCCACCCTCCAGCCGAGGTAGTCGTGCGAGCCTCTGCTGGGCCGCTAGCCAGTCTTCGGAAGACCCTTCTGCATGTGTGAATTATTATGGTATTTGACTGTTTTTTAGTCCGGCTACTAATTTTTCGATGTGATGGCAGGCAGCTGAGGATTGCCTAATAATTGGTCGGGGTCTGTATTCGAGCCCCAAATGGAAGTCTTACTCCACCGAGCAGTACAGTCGGAGGCTGCCGCGGGCCTCAAGCATCAGGCCGGGGTGATGCAGGTCGGCATCAGTAGAGCTCTCCATGAAGAAGTAGAGCAGCTGAAGAAGTTCTTACGAGACACGGAGCAGGCCCTTGAGAACTCCCAGCACCGGGAACGCCTAGCGTCCGAGTGGTCATGTCGGTTACTCAGGATCTTCTTCGGGTGACGCAGGAGAGTGATCAACTCCAAGCGAGAGAGAAGAGGCTGTCAGGCCAGATGGAGTCGGACCTCCTACTGGCCACCGACCGCGCCTTTATCCTCGAGGACGACCTGATCCAGGCTCATTCGGACGAGCAGGCTGTGTCAGAAAGGCTCTAAAAGGCCTTGCTCAAACATGACGATACATCCGCGAAGCTTAGGTGGGTGAGGCATTCTCTAGAGTCTGCTGAGGCCGAGTTTCTCACTCTTTGTGCTAGTGCTTCTAGTTCTGAGGCAGCTGAAACCAATTAGAAGGCGAAGTTCCTGGAGTCAGAGGAGTTCCATGGGATTATGACCGACCAAGTTATGAAGCGCTTGCAGCAGGGCTTCCATGGAGCTATTGATAAGTTAAAGAAGGACCAGCTCCTCCCTCCCAATGCTGACCCACAGTTGTAACTGCCCCCGAACTGGATAGAGATCCTTTCTTGAGGCCCCGAGCTCCTGGAGCCTGATTTCGACCCGAGGAGCGAGTCGGGTTGTAATAGTTTTGACTTTAAGGTGATTATTTTCCTGCTTCCCTCTGTGTGCGCTTTTGCGTGCACGCTCCACCGATGATTGCCTTCGAGACAGATTCTATAAATCCTTGTACCTTGCCTTTATGTCCACGGCAGCTCCGTATTATTGAACCTTGCGTGATTTTTGAACCGTCTACTCCGTATTATTCGCGATCTCATTGATTGGACCCATTAAGAGTCGTGAGTTCCTAGGCGCAGTAAGGGTGCACCAGTCGAAGAGACGCTTGGCGTTACTGCATCTGCCACGCCTTAATTGCTTGGAGAGAATCCCATCGTTATAAATAGGGGGATGGGGGGAGCCAGTCTCCTCTATCCCTCTGGCTTTTGCTTGCTTCCCACTCTTCTTACGTGCATCTTCCATGTCCCTCCTGCAAAACACCGTGGTGCTCTTGGCTGAGGGACTAGACAGGGGTAGAGGCCTTTGTGCCACCCCCTTTGCTGGGGAGCATGGTGGAGATGATGCTCGGGGTCTCGCTGAAGATTCCGAGGGAGGTGGAACTCTCGGCTTGTCTGTGGAGTTCGAAAAGGACCTTATGTGGCCTGCCAGGGGGCATGGGGGAGATGATTCATCATGTGGATCCCCAAACCCCTGGTCAGCCGGTGGCGGTATACCCCATGCACCATCGGCTTCTCGATTCCACGGAGAGACGAAGGTGTCTATGGGGTATGTCGTTACCAAAGGAGGAGCCGCCACCACGCGTTTCTTGAGAATATTTTCATCTGTTTTGTTGTCCACCCCTGGTATTTTTTCTCTACCTTACTCGAGTGGAAGCCTGGAGTTACGCCCCCGCGTGCTCCGAAGAGAAATTGCGGCGGTTCCTACCCCCTCCTCTTTTTTCTGCCTGTTGACAGCGAGGATCGGGGGTATCCAGATGGAGACGAACTACTCATGTGCTACCTCAGACATCAATCTTCATTCTAGACCACCCGGAGGGAGTACCTGAGCAACTCATGTGTTACTTCAGGCATCCATCTCGTCCTGGACCACTCGGAGGGAGTACCCGGGCGGCTCATGTGTTACCTTAGGTGTCCATCTCCACCCTAGACTGCTCGACAGGAGTACCCGAGCTGCTCATGTGTTACCTCAGGCATCCATCTTCATTCTGGAACACCCGGAGGGAGTATCGAGATGTATATCTTCATGTAACTCTTCATGTAAATAAATGATTATTTTTGGATAATTTTACTGTTTTGTCGGTTCTTCCGCAAGTGTGTATGCCGTGTTGTTTTTTCTTTGAAATCAGTTAAGTTCCCCGTGTAGCGAAGTGGTAGAACCCGGGTTCGCCTGGTTGGGTTTGCGTGCCTTGGACCAAGCCTAAGTACCCCGGGCGTCGGTCGAACCACCGGGTATTAAGGTTTTAGATTACTTGGGCGGGCGCGCAGGTCCCGAACCAAGCCTAAGTACCCCGGGCGTCGGCTGGACCGCAAGGTATTAGGATTTTAGTTTACTTGGACGGGCGCGTAGGTCCCGAACCAAGCCTAAGTACCACGGGTGTGGGCTGGACCGCAAGGTATTAGAGTTTTAAATTACTTGGATAGGCACGTAGGTCCTGAACCAAGCCTAAGTACCCCGGGCGTCGGCTGGACCGCAAGGTATTAGGGTTTTAGTTTACTTGGACGGGCGCGTAGGTCCCGAACCAAGCCTAAGTACCCCGGGCGTCGACTGTACCGGAAGGTATTAGGGTTTTAGATTACTTGGACAGGCGCGTAGGTCCCGAACCAAGCCTAAGTACCCCGGGCGTCAGCTGGACCGCAAGGTATTAGGATTTTAGTTTACTTAGACGGACGCGTAGGTCTTGAACCCAGCCTAAGTACCCCGGGCGTCAGCTGGACCGCAAGGTATTTGGGTTTTAGATTACTTGGATAGGCGCATAGGTCCCAAACTAAGCCAAAGTACCCCGAGCATCGGCTGGACCGCAAGGTATTAGGGTTTTAGTTTACTTGGACGGGCGCGTAGGCCCCGAACCAAGCCTAAGTACCCCGAACGTCGGCTGGGCCGCATGGTATTAGGGTTTTAGATTACTTGGATAGACGCGTAGGTCCCGAACCAAGCCTAAGTACCCCGAGCGTCAGCTGGACCGCAAGGTATTAGGGTTTTAGATTACTTGGACAGGAGCATAGGTCCCGAACCAAGCCTAAGTACCGCGGGCGTAGGCTGGACCGCAAGGTATTAGGGTTTTAGTTTACTTGAACGGGCGCGACTGTCTCGAACCAAGCCTAAGTACCCCGGGTGTTGGCTGGACCGCAAGGTATTAGGGAGATATTAGGGTTTTAGATTACTTGGATAGGCGCGTAGATCCCGAACCAAGTATAACTACCCCGGGCGTCGGCTGGACCGCAAGGTATTAGGGTTTTAGATTACTTGGACAGGCACATAGGTCCTGAACCAAGCAAAAGTACCCTGGGCGTCGGCTGACCCATAAGGTATTAGGGTTTTAGATTACTTGGACAGGTGCGTAGGTCGCGAACCAAGCCTAAGTACCCCGGGCGTCGGTTGGACCGTAAGGTATTAGGGTTTTAGATTACTTGGATAGCACATTTGTCATTTTGAAAGAAGCATCCCATTTTATTACTTGATTTTGCTGCAAGCGCATAGAAAGACATAGACAGTTGCTCCAAGGAAATTGCAAATCTTACCAAGACAAGAAGGACTGAGGACCTCAGTCAAACTGAGGTCTTCTGTGTTTCTTTCTTTTTCTTCAGCATCTATTCTTCCAGGCCTCGTGGATTCTTCCTAGACTCGGCTCTGACCTCGCCACTGTAGGACCTTCGTGAAACTAACTAATCCCCTCGGACTTCCATCACTCGATCACCCACCGGGAACATGATCTTCTGGTGGTATACAGAGACCACCGCCTGGAAGGTACTGAGCGTTGGTCGACCCAGGATGGCATTATAGGAGGAAGGCGCGTCCACAATTAAGAAAGGAGTCCTCCGAGTCCTTTCAAGCCTATCGATGCCCAGCGAGAGCGGCAAGGTAATCTGCCCCAATGGTTGTACGCGATAACCCGTGAAGTCGAACAAGGGGGTTGAGACGGGGATTAGTTCATCCTCGTCTATCTGCATCTACTCCCAAGCCGCTTTGTACAGGATATTCACGGAACTCCCCGAGTCTACGAAGATGTGTTTTACCTCATAATTGGCGATGCGGGCCACGATCACTATGGCGTCCTCATGGGGAGCTTCCACTTCTTCGAGATCGGATGGCCCAAACGAGATAGTCAAGTCCGCCACCTGGCTTCGACTTGTCCCGATGGAGAAGTTTTCCAACCGCCGGGTGTACGATTTCCGGGCTCAGTTAGTCACCCCCGATAGGTCCTCCGGAGATGACCCCTACGTGGTCCGAAGGGGGGCCCCGCATAGGGGCCTTGCCCTTTTGGGGATCTCTCTCCAAGGATAGGGATCTTCGAGACGTGGGCCCCCGGCTTCTGCCTCTAGATCGCGATCGGGACCGCGGTCGAATTTCGTTTTCCCTTGCAGGTCGTCGCCGAGGGGAAAGGCTTCGTCGTGGCGACCTTCGGTGATACCCTGACTTGTTCCATTTTCTCCGAGGTTTGGTATCCGCTTCTTCTGTGAACTTTTTCTTCAGGGCATGGCACTCTTCTGTGGAGTGAATCGAATTGTCATGATAATTGCAGTACTTGGGCACTACCTCCGGCTGTTCTGTTGGGACCGGGTGCATGTTGACAAGGATACGGGTTCATAAAATTTTAAATTTTTACGTGCAGCGAAAGAATTAGCATAAAATAATTTCTCAAATTACTTTAACCACGTATCTAGCATGCAACCTTATGATGTGTTGACATGATTATAAATTAAAACTTTGCGGAAAAGTAAACTAATTTACTAAGTACCTCGCGTAACTCGAAGTAAGGGACGAGATCCAACCGTAGCGTCCCTTGGAAGCTCCGCCTCTATTCGCGTCCACGCCGAGTTCTCTTCGGGATGACTTCGCAAAGTCATGAGTTTTGTGCCGACGAGAACTACTAGATTCTCTATTGGCACAACTAGAAGATCAAGAGAGAAGAAAGGAAACTAACCACCAAGAATCGAAATCTAAATTCCGGGAAGGTAGGAGATGCGATCCGCTTCTTCTTCTTCGGCTCTTCCTTGGTTGTTGTTGCTCACGCTAACCCTAGATGGGTGGATGGTGCGCCGGCCCTAAGAGGAACAAGGGGCGCCGGCCCTAAGGGGAAGAGAAGGGGAGGAAGAGAATAAGAGAAAGAGAGGGAGAGAATTAATCTCTTGATTACTCTATTGATTGGAATTCAAGGCTTGGCTTTGGTTCCTTTATATAGTAACCTCTCCCTTGCCAAGTCTCCCTCTTAACAGAATTTTCATAACAAATTTATCCTATAAATTCTCTTATGAATTATTCTGTTTAAGCCATGTTTTATTATAACTAACTTTATAATAAAACAAATACTTCTCTCTTTTAATTATGGAATAAAATTTGTATAAAATTTTCTTATCATGGATAAATCAATTCATAATTGATTTTATAAATTAAAATTAAACCAATTCATGGTTCATTTTAATTTCCATAAAAAGAATAAATTTACTACAAATTTCTTTATAAATCTCTTTATATAAATTTCTTTATATATCAATTTATTTATCCATAATTTATAAAACAAATCGCGCTAGATTTATTTTATTAATTAAACCAATTAAATTGGTTTATTCCCCTTTTAATGGCCGGCCAAACCAAGAGGGTGGACACCCTCTTTGGCCGGCCAAATCAAGCCGATCCCATCGCGAATTAAACTCATTTAATTCGCCCAATAAGCCTTCAAAAGACTTAGCCATTTTTAGCTTTCATTGCGCCTCTGATAAATTCAGATTCGACTTATTTCTCTTGATCAGAAAATCCAATTTTCAACTCGTTTTAAATCCCTCGGATTACTCGTACTGCGTGTGACTAAATAGGCTTTCGATTTATGTTGGCCGTCTATAATCAACTAATTATAGAACGATCATGAGTGGCACCTAGTAGTACATCATGACCCCCAATTAATCGAAAGATCAACGGTTGACCTCAGAAGTAATTCTGAAACCCTTCAGCAGCTCTAATGAATTGTGCCCCATTCCCTTCACCACCTTATACCCACTTGGTTCAGGACATGGTCTGTTTGTGTCAGTCCCCACTAGACTGACTACGTCACACCTAGCCCAAGTAGTGTCTTTCTCGTCCTTTGGATTTCTAATTACTCTCATGTATTTAAGAGACTCACACTCTAAACATGATATGCTCTGGCCAGAGGCTTTGAGTAACAATCCGACAATAGGCCTGGGTATACATCTCCTCGCAAGGAGTGGTGAATCCTTTGTAGGCTGTTCAAACATCTTCGGGCACTTCGGCTTATACCCAATCATCCTGGGTCCACATCTCCTTGGAGATGCTTACTTAAGATGTTAAAGTATAAGTCTCCATGACCAAGATGACTTGAACACCGCAAGTCAAAGGAACATCGCACTTAAGCTGCAGTAAGAACTTCATTGACATATCTGTATAGATAACCATATGAAGTTTTACAGCTAGTCACTCCAATGAACTAGTTCCCTTAACTAGCATCCATGTTTATCTCCGGACATCCCAATGTCACCAGCCAGTGAGAATCAGCTGATTAGAGAATAACCCATGCTAGTCTCAACAGAATTGATAGTGTCCGTTTTTATCAATTCATCGACTAGGGATACTTTCAATATTTCACAATTGCACATGTAGAGATAATCACTAGTTGTGATCTCATCACAAATTCTCTTATGCTGTGAATTATATTGCGGACATTCAGTAGATGAGTTTAAGATCCCAATCAAATACACAAACATGTATACTCAAATAGTGAATTATCATTTATTAAAATAAATATTTACAATCATAAGGCGATTGCCTTAGGACACTTCTCTCATATCACTAACATGTTCGGTGTCTACTGTCTCCATCAACCGACGCCTACTAGCCCAGTGGTCCTTTTCGGGCAGCAGATCTTTTCCCCGCGCTGGAGCCGGGGGCTCCTTCCTGTCTGACCGAGGGGTTGCGGGAGGAGAAGCTCCAACTGGATCCTTGCATCGGGCGTACTGTACTTCCTCTACATTGACATGCTTGACTGAGTGTCCTAGCAAGTCATCAAAACTGGCGGGGGGCTTCCTCACCAAGGACCGAAAGAAGTCCCCTTCCGCGAGCTATTGGGTGCAAGCGCTGACGAGTATCTCCGATGTCGCGTGAGGGTGAGGGATTGTTCCTCCGGTCCTGCCATCGGTGCTCCTTCAGGTGCTTTGTTGTATTCCCACAGACGGCGTCAAATTTGTTCCGGAAGGGGTCGTTGGCGATGGCCAGTCACTGAGGCTCAGCCCCGGCGAGGATGACTACGCCGCTGAGGAACTTGGGGGTCCTGCAAATGTAACACAAGCATTAAGGGGACACGCCAGCAGGGGTCTGGCGGAGTCCACTACGATGCTCAAGTTAGTAGGTTATCCGATTGGTAGTGAGAGAGAAAGATAGTATGCAAAGACGAGAGATTGTAACCCCCTTACCGGAGGAGTTGAACTACCTTTTATACTGGTGTCAGCAGACTAATTGTGCCCCCTTTAGCGGCGCCACATTTCCGATATTCAGGTCGCACCCCCTGCTTTCGGTGGTAAAGGGGTATCTTTTGAAATAGTCCGCGTCGTTATCCTTCACTCTCTGGTTGAGACATTCGGGGCTCCTGAGGTCGGCGGTTGCGAGGACTCCACCTCCCGAGGTGAGCTCAGGGGTCTTTCGGTGCGATACCTCCCGAAGTACTCTCAGGGCCTTAGCTCCCGAGGTGGCTTCCGCGAGAGGTCCTTGGCCTAACCTTCCCGAGCGCGTTCCCGAAAGGGGGCCCCGTGGCCCGAGGGGAGAGGCTAAGTAGTGTCCCTGGCTTCTTCATCCCCCGTGCCGGGCATGGGCTATCCAGCCCCATCAGTATACATCCTAACAATCTCCCACTTATACTTAAAGACTATGTTGTCATCAAACTGTCATACATCTGATTCTCATCCCCTCCACATGCCTATCATAAGCTCTCGCTGGAAGGGCCTTAGTAAAAGGATCTGCCAAGTTATCCTCTGATGCAATCTTGGCAACAATTTCGCTTTACGATCTCTCGTATCAGGTGGTACTTGCGCTCTATGTGTTTACTCGCCTTTTGGGCTCGTGGTTCCTTCGAGTTTGCTACTGCACCACTATTATCACAATAAATTGTGATAGCTTTGGGTAAACCGTGAATCACATCTAAGTCCATCAAGAAGTTCCTGAGTCATACATCTTCTTTGGCTGCCTCAGAGGCTGCCACATTCTCAGCTTTCATGGTGGAGTCTGCAACGCATTTCTACTTGATACTCCTCTATACTATGGCTCCACCTCCCAAAGTAAACACATTCCCTGAGGTAGACTTACTGTTATCCCTATCGGATTGGAAATCAGAATCCGTGTAACCCACAGGGAGCAATTGATCTGCCAGGTAAACTAGCATATAATTTCTAGTCCTTTTTAGGTACTTTAATATATGCATTATCGTAGTCCAATGTCCTTGTCCTGGATTACTCTTATATCTGCTAATCATGCCCATGACAAATCAAATATCTGGTCTTGTACATAACATAGCATACATTAGGCTTCCTACAACCGAAGCATAAGGAACCGTCGTCATCTCCTCTATCTCTTTCGATGTTTTAGGACACATCTCCTTAGATAGAGGTGCTCCATGCCTAAAAGGTAGAAAACCTTTCTTGGAGTTTTGCATGCTAAAACGAGCTAGGATAGTGTCAATGTATGAAGCTTGAGATAAGCACAACATCCTTTTTTTACGATCCCTTATGACTTTGATCCCAAGCATGTGTCCAGCTTCTCCCAAGTCCTTCATATCAAACTGTTTGCACAACCATACCCTTACGTCTGACAACACCTTGACATTGTTGTCAATGAGCAAAATATCATCTACATATAGTACAAGAAATACCACTACGTTTCCGTCACACCTCTTGTATATACAAGACTCATCCGGACATTAAATAAATCCATAAGACTGGATTACCTCATCAAACCGGATGTTCCAAGATCTTGAAGCTTGCTTCAATCTATAAATGAACCGATTAAGCTTACATATAAGATGCTCTTTGCCCTTTGCAATGAATCTCTCTTGTTGCTTTATATAGATGTTTTCCTCAAGACTTCCGTTAAGGAATACTGCCTTTACATCCATTTGCCAAATCTCATAATCCATATGAGCGGCAATAGACAAGAGAATCCAGATAAACTTAAGCATGACTACCGGCAAAAAGGTTTCCTCATAATCGATGTCCTCCTTCTCAGTATACCCTTTCGCAATAAGCCATGCTTTGAAGGATTCCACCTTCCCGTCTGATCTTCTCTTTCTTTTGTAGACCCACTTACATCCAATGGCTTTTACACCATCAGGTGGTTCTACAAGCTCCCAGACTTGATTAGAATCCATAGATTCTATCTCAGATTTCATCGTCTTTTGCCAAGATACCGCATCTTTATCTTGGAGTGTCTCGTCATAGGTCCAAGGGTCAGGTTCATGTTCACTAGAGACTAAGTCTGAAGACTCTCCCAAAAACATGAATCTGTCGGGTTGTGTAACAACCCTCCCACTACGACGAGGTACTACCTGTGTATCATCAGTGACACGCGGTGCAATCACTTGTGGTATGTCCTCCTATATTGTTGGTACTGAAGTTGGAATTTCCCCTCTTATTTTCTCTAAAATAATCTTACTCATGGGCTTGTGGTTCATTATATAGTCCTCTAAAAATCGGGCATTTGTGCAAACAATGACCTTCTAATCTTTAGGACTATAAAACAAACCACCTTTCATTCCTCTAGGATAGCCTAAGAACAAGCGTACTTCCGTACGAAATTCCAACTTATTAGCATCTCCCCTTAGCATATGTACTGGACTACCCCAAATCTAAATATGTCTCAGACTAGACTTATGCCCAGTCCACAATTCTCTGGGAGTAGAGGGTACTGATTTAGAAGGTACCAAGTTTAGAATATATGCTATCGTTTCCAAAGCATATCCCCAGAACGAATTCGGCAATTTCGACAAACTCATCATCGATCTAACCATTTCCATAATAGTCCTATTCCTTCGCTCCGCCACACCGTTCTGTTGGGGTGTACTAGGTGCGAATAATTGGGATTGAATCTCATCCTCTGATAAGTAACTCCTAAACTCTTCCAAGAGGTACTCTCCACCACGGGCAGACCGTAGTGTCTTGATACTTTTACCTTGACGCTTCTCCACACCAGCCTTGAATTCTTTGAACCTGTCAAAGCACTCAGACTTGCGGCGCATCAAATAAATGTATCCATACCTTGACTAGTCGTTTATAAATTAGACGAAATATTCAAAGTCACCTCTAGCCTAGATAGACATAGGACCACACTAATCAGAATGAATCAACTCTAACACCTCTTTAGCTCTATACCCCTTGGTCTTAAAAGGCGTTTTGGTCATTTTACCTTCCAAGCAAGATTCGCAGGTTGGGAAATCTTTCACCACCAATGAACCCAAGGGTCCATCGGCTATCAACATTTAAATTCTGCTTAAGTTAATATGACCTAACCTTAGATGCCAAAGATATGTTTGGTTCATTTTCGAAGGTTCTTTTCTCTTATTAGGATTAGAAGATGTGTTATTTATTTCTATTTACATCGTGGGAGTTTTTGGATTAAGAGTATATAAATTGTCAACCAACGCACCAGAACAAATAATCTCCCTATTCCTTTTTATAACAACTCTGTCATTAAAAGAAATAGAATATCCATCCAAAAATAATTTAGAAACTGAAATTAAATTCTTTCTAAAAGAATGTACGTAAAGATAATTTCTTAAAACCAAACATTTATTCCTATCAAATGATAAATAGACATCTCCCACTGCAATAGCCACCACCTATGTAGCATTACCCATGTAGACGGTAATCTCACCCTCCGCTAGTCGTCTGGTTTCCTAGAACCCCTACAATGAATTACAGACATGATAGGTGGCTCTCATATCTACATGCTAGGTACTGATAGATAACACCGCTAAACATGTTTCCTAGTCTAACTAGTCTAGAATGTGACGAGGTAGCTTCGGCTAGTTCCACCGAGCTAAAAAGAACAGATAAGGTACGCCTTACCCTACCTGACTTCTTAGATTGACTTTCCTAGCGTACTATCATCCTGCCCCATCCTGATACTAAGTAGATCAAGTGTCAGATTAACTTTTAAGTCTAGTCCTAATTATCCTAACAGGTAAGGGATAATTTTGAGGTGTCAACTAATTTGGTGTCTCCCTTGAATTGTAGGTAGGGTGTTTTAGGTTAATCTAGCAGATGTCCTTTTCAGGGATATAATATTGGTTTTACCCAACTTGCTTTATTAGGTATGTTTTCGGGACTCATATTTTTCTTAGGTTCTTGCGTGAGAGAGTAAAGGAAACAAAAAAAATCTCTGGGTCGATCGTATTTTGTATCCTATCCTAGATTTATTGTAAACACCCTTCTGAGATCCAAGAATTAGGTCAAGGTTCTTGAATCTAATTGTGAAAGTTTCTAGTAAATCGTTATGTTTTTGTACTTCACCTTTTAGGGTGGAGTTTTCATTTTCAAATTTAGTAGACTTTTCAGATTGCTTTTGATCAATTGATTTGTTGTTAATAATTTGCTTCTTAAGATCATGATTTTCTTTAAGGAGTTTATCAATCCTAGATTCAGATGCAGTTAATTTTCTATCTAAATAGGAAATAATTTTTAAAAACTTTGCATTTAATAATTCCTGTACCTTGGTCGAACTGTCAGAAAAGAGTATGGACTCATGGCTTGACTCGTATTCGGACTCTTCATCTTGTTCTGATTCTGATCCAGGTATGGTTGCCATCAATGCTAGGTAGTTGGAATTCTTCGAGAGTTCTCCATCTGAGTCATTAGAGGAGGTCTCGTCCCAACTTGCTTGTAGCGCCTTCTTCTTCTTTGTCCTCTTGGGTTGATCCTCCTTGAATGAGCATTTGTGCTTGAAGTGTCCATTTTTGTTGTAGCCAAAGCAGGTGATGTTGCTTTTGGACTCAATTGTGGGTGACTTTATCGCCTTCTGAATGTCCTTTCTGGAAAATCTTTTCTTCTTCCTGGTGAACATCATTCTTATCAAGCTCACCAGGTATTCTTCATCACCTGAGTTTGAGTCTGACTCGCTTTCAGACTATTCCTGAGTTCTGCTCTTCGACTTTGCTTCTTTTGAGGAACCTGCAAACAAAGCAATACACTTCTCGGCTGTTTTGGCATTAGTCTATTCATGGAACTCTAATTCACAGAATAATTCATCTAATTTTAATTTTGAAAGATTTCTCAAAATTTTGTAAGCATCTATAAATAGATGCTTGATAGATACCATTTTGTTGATTATTTTAATTGCTAAAATCCATATTTGACCTATGTTTTTATTGCTTAATTGTGAAATTGCCCTAGGTTTTAGAAGTTACTCTTATTTTGGACTTAATTGCAAATTGACACATATTTGGATTATTTGGCCACTAAATTCTTGATCTATTTTTTGTAGGCATGAAAGGTTCATGGACCTAGAGCATATCGGGTCAAACTTGAGTCGGAAGTGACCCGGATCGAGTTATCAAGATTAGGATTAAATCTAGGCCATCCGATTCAAGAGCGGCTAGATCTGAGCCATCCGGGACCATCTGAAGCAATCCGAGCTAGGGTTAGGGTTGATTAAGCACTCTGATCAAGATCTGAAGGTTTCATCCCAATCAGAGCTCATTCAACCGTTGGATCAAGCTCGGAGGGCTCTTGATCGTCCATTCAAAGATTAGGTTGATCTGGACCATCCGTTGCAAATCTGGAGGATCTGAGCTACCACGAGGCAGATCCTGAACCCTGATCATCATCATCAAAGTTTGGGTCAGATCAGATGAAGATCAGCCGTTGGATTCACCAAATCAATCTGGGTCGTCCATTATTAAGTATTTAATCAAAAAATCCCCACATTTCCTCCTCGTCGCGTCCTCGCCGCAGCTGGTTTTCTTCATTTCATCTTTGTTTCTTCAATTTCTTCTTCAACCAAGGCGTGACCACCTCGATTCGAAGCTCATCCTTGAGTGACAGCGAGGATTTGGATTGAGGCATAGTTAATTTCAGTTTTTGCTGTAATTTCAGTTCTGCATACGAATTTTGTTTCTGAAATTTCTGGGTTAGCCACTTAGTTTCGTTTCTGAATTGTTTTGCTATAATTGAGCTTCAGTTCTTCACGTTAAGTAGTTTAGGAGTTGTTAAGTGGACAATCGGAATTAATTTCAATTAGTTTTACACCTAAATTCTTGCGTGCCATTTTTGTTGCTTGCGTATCACTCTGGCGTGCCACATTTTCTGCAGGTTTCTAGCTGTAGTTTCTCAGTTTTGTGCCAAGCGAACATTAGTTTCCTTCATGTTTGTCTGAACTTAGATTAGAGATTCAAATTCAGCTTACAGTCATTTGTTTTAGCTTGCGATTCCTTGCACTTCTACTGCACCTTTGCATTTAAGTTGTCTTTACTTATTTGATTTCTGAATTGGTCAGTTCTATTACTGTAATTTTCAGTTTATCCCCTTTACAGCTAGCCTCTAGCACTTGATATCACTTGCTTTGTTGGGGTGTTAAGCACTTGAATTGTCCTGCATTTCGGCACACTCAATCTGTACTCTTGTTCTGCATTTCAGCTTCTGTTTTTGCTTAAGGTTGTGCTGAATTAATCTGAATTTGGATGCTAAATGTCTTCCTTCAAATCTGAGTTTCAAATTACTGATAGCTTGCCTTTCTAAGCTACATTACTTAGTTCTTTGTCTGAATTGCTAGTTCATTGATTTGCAAGTTTCAATCCTCTTGGCACAGCTGATTTCACCTCTCGCAAGTTGTATCAAGTGTGCCTCAATTTCACTTTGTATCAAGATTAGTCATCAGGTGGGGATTCAAGTGGGATGCATTTTTAGTGTGTTGTAGAGTTCGAAATTAGCTTGTTTCGGGGCTAGCTCATTACTGAATTCAATTTCCCCTTTAGCATTACTATCAAGCATTAATTCTGTAATTTGATCCAAGTTCTGGCATTAATTCCAAACTGAAAATTTCAGTCTTGTTTAGATTCAGTTATTTAGCATTGGAATTGCAATTAGAATTAGAATTGTTTCCTAGATTCGGATAAGTTCCTTTGGTTGATTCATTCTACCTTTGATTTAGTTATCATTTGCTATAGCTCGTTTAGTTCCTTTGGTCAGTTTTCCTTTATTTCTATTGTGATTTCAATTCTAATTGCAACCTAAAACCCAAAATTGATTTGAAACCCAAAAATATAAACGACACATAAATATGAGCTAGAATCAAACAACATCAACAGTCCCCAGGAAAAATATGACCTGTGGCCCCTTTACTACGCTTTTCATACTTTGATTGCAAAAAGGGTTTCCAGCACATGTTTATACATATTTAAATTCTGATGGACCCATATTTCGTGACAATTTAATCTAGTATTTCGGGTCCATCAAATTTTTGACACCGTTGCCGAGGAAGCAACTAGTTGATTTGTTTGATTTTTGCTTGTGCACTTATTTCATATCATTCTTGATTTATTTTTGTGCTTATTGCTATATCTGGTGATCTGATTTTATTTGTTTCATCTTTATCTACTTTTACTGCGATTTGTTTTTGTTTTATGACCAGGTCTACAGGTGGTGATCTAGAAGAATTCGACCCTGAGATTGAGAGGACTTTCAGAGCCAGGAGGAGCCAGGGCATTCTTTCTAAGACTACAGATATCCCTCCTATTCAGACTATTTTCACTCACTCAGGCAGTATCATGGCAGACCACTAGAGAACTATGAAGGAGCTCGCAGCACCAGATGTTTCATTTCAGTACTCCAGCATAACTTATCCAGAGTTGGCGGGAGTTTTTGAGCTCAGATTTGGACTCATCAATTTGCTGCCCAAATTTCAGGGATTATCTGGAGAGGATCCAAATAGGCACCTGCACGAATTCCATGTTGTATGCTCTACTATGAAGCCTCAGGGCATTTCTGAAGAAGATATCAAGCTGAGAGCTTTCCCCTTTACACTGACAGGAGCAGCAAAAGACTGGTTTTACTATCTACCCACAGGGCACGTGTCTAGTTGGATCTCCATGAAGAAAGCATTTTTGGAAAAATATTTCCCAGCCTCCAGAACAGCAATAATCAGAAAAAACATCTGTGGAATTCAGCAAGTGGTGGGTGAGACACTCTATGATTACTGGGAGAGATTCAACAAGTTGTGTTCAAGTTGTCCCCAGCATCAGATCAGTGAACAACTTTTGATTCAGTACTTTTATGAGGGATTGCTGCAGATGGACAGAATTATGATAGATGCTGCAGCTGGAGGGGCCCTAGTGAACAAAACGTCAATTCAAGCTAGGGAGCTCATTTCTAATATGGCTGAGAATTCCCAACAATTTGGAAGCAGAGCCTTGACCACCAGAGGAGTGGGTGAAGTTCAGATAGTTCCTACTGATCAGAAAGAGATAAGGAATTCATTGGCAGAGATCACATCACTTATTAAGCAGTTGAAGGTTAACAATGCAAATCAAGGTTCAAATCTTTCAGCAACTCCACAAGCTAATCAAGTAATGAGTGTGTGTAGCATTTGATCTAGTCAAGAGCACACTTCGGATTTATATCCCACCCTCCAACAAGACTAGACAGTAGCAGCCTTGGTAAGAGGACAATTTCAAGCGAGAAACAATCCTTATTCCTCTACTTACAACCCCGGTTGGAGGGATCACCCAAATCTCAAATATGGGAATTCTTTCTACCAACAGAACCCCTCCCAACAGCAAGGTCAGCAGCCTCAATCATCTTTTCAGCAGCCACAGCAAATTCAAGCTCAAAATCTACAAAATCAGCCTCCAAATCAGCATTTCCAGCAAATAACTCAGCCCCTATTTCAGCAACCGCAGCCTCAATTCCAGCCATATCAGCAAGGGCAGCAAGGATTTCAACCATTCTCAACTTTCCAACCTCAAAACCAGCAAAATTTCCAGCCTTGGAATCAAAGTTTTCAGCCACACAATCAAGAATTTCAGCCCAATCAATTTCAATCTCCACAACAACCATTTCAACTGCAAAATCAGAATTTTCAAGGCTGTAATTCTCAGCAAATTCAACCCACATTCCAACCTACTTATCAGCCAATTCAACAGCAATTTCAGAACTCCAATCAGCCCCAACAGCCCCAATTCCAACAATTACAGCAAGATGATATCATTGGAGCTTTACAAAACCTCGGAAGGCAAATGGGACAATTGGCTAATGATGTGAATCAACTTAAAGCTCAAGGATCAAGCCAACTACCTTCCCAAGCTGTTCCCAACCCAAAGGGAAATGTTAGCGCTATTTATTTGAGAAGTGGGAAGGTGGCATCAACTCAAAATGACCCAAGAGCTGAATTTTCTGAAAACAGGGCAGCATGTTCATTTCCAGCCCAAATCAGTGCCGAAACCACTCCAAATTCAGTGGATACCACCCCTAGCCCGTGCCCGACTCCTTCCTCAAGCAATCCTCCAATTTTGGTGGAAAACGGAGAAGAAATCAGTGCCGAGACAGATTTTACAGCAGCATTCCAAGTGGGCAGCAGCTACAACTCAGCCTTTCCATCTTCGGTTCAAGAGGAAGAATTTAGGGTACCCTTGCCTTTTCCACAGGGGAGAACTCCAACCAAAAGACACGTGGAGGAGGAGAAAGCAAAAGAGTACAATGAGCTGGTAAAACTTTTTAGTAAAGTTGAAATTAATGTACCCTTGCTGACAATGATTAAACAGGTTCCTAAGTATGCAAAATTTTTGAAAGATCTATGTGTTAACAAGAGGAAGCTTAAGGAAAATGAGTTGGTCAGCATGGGGAAAAATGTTTCATCACTCATCCATGTCATACCTCAAAAATGTGAAGACCCTGGCATGTTCACTGTATCTTGTGAGATAGCGAGCACCACGCTACATGATGCCATGCTTGATTTAGGAGCTTCTATTAATGTCATGCCCAGGACAGTCTTCCAGATGCTTGGCATTGGTCCTCTACAGCCCACGGGAGTTGTGATTCAGCTAGCAGACAGAAGCCAGACCCGCCCGGCAGGAGTTATTGAAAATGTTTTGGTTAAAGTGAAAAAGTTAATTTTCCCTGCAGACTTCTACATTCTAGACATGGAGGGAGAGTACCTTGCACGTAGATCCCCACTTATCCTTGGAAGGCCTTTTCTGAAGACTGCTAAAACTAAAATTGATGTATATGCTGGCACCCTTTCGATGGAGGTGGGAGACACAGTAGTCCAGTTTAGCATTTTCGACGCCATGAAGGACCCTAGGGGAGATCACTCTATTCTAAGCTTGGACACCGCAGATGAGACTGTTGAGGCACAGATCATTGATGACGATGGTACATTTGACATAGTGGGAGGGGAGTTGATTTCAGAGGAAGCTTTACCTGATTTTTCTTGTTTTCTATTTTGTGATGATATTGTTCTTGATAGCCCTAATCTTTTTAATAAGGTTGTTGCAGGTATTGCTAAGGAGGCATGCACAGGAGATTATTCTACAGGTGTAGGGGATTGCACAGAGCCCCAGGGACCACCACCATTTCCAGAAAGTGTAGGGACTTGCATGATTGGAGCAAGTACCCAAGATCACCTATTCTAGTTGATTATCCACCAGATTTTGAGCCTGAGATGGAGGTATTTCTTGTAGACCCAACAGACATTTTTCAGCATGATCAGGTAAGTATTTCTTCTTTTCCTTTAGAAAATCTCAGGAAGATGTCTAGAATTGCAGGTGAAGCATGTATTGATACATTTTTGTGAGAAATAATTGTGAAAAATTATTGAGGCACCCAGGCTTGATTTTATTGGTTGTGACACATTGCTTAATACATCTTGATGGAAAATAATTGTGATATTTCTATTGAAGTGCAAAAATTGATTTCTTTGTTTGTGAAGAGTTCCTGGATGCAAATTTTGTAGGAAATAATTGTGAAAAATTTATTGAGGCACCAGAATTATTTTATTGGTTTGACACATTGCTTGATACATCCTTGATGGAAAATAATTGTGATATTTCTATTGAAGTGCCAAAAATTGATTTCTTTGTTTGTGAAGAGTTCCTGGATGCAAATTTTGTAGGAAATAATTGTGAAAAATTTATTGAGGCACCAAGAATTGATTTTATTGGATATAATGCATTTTTGGGTACATTTTATACAAAGACTAATATTGTTTCATTTCTTTCTTACCTTGCAGGGTCCCAAAGGCTTCTGGAGTGGGTGCTTCATCTCAACGGACTTAAACCTCCTGGAAGGTGTTCCAAAAAGAATAAAGAGGGAGTAGATTTTACTTTAATTCGAAAAACTCTACCTCTTAAATGGGTCTTGTATCTAAATAACCTTCGGCCACCTGAACAGATTGCAGTTAAGTCCAAGTGTGGGGGAGCGATGCACCGTAAAGTTAAACAAATGAAAGAAGCTCTTTCGCACACCCAGACTCCTCCACTACCATGATGGAGGTTGTTTCTTGATAGACTCCAACCGCCCGAAATAAAGGGAGTTTGATCTTTCTTGCCTTTTTCTTTATTGCATTTTTCCTTTAAATTGAATCCTGGCTAATAAATGCATGAGTAGAGTAGAATGACTAGGAGTCATTGTAAATACCTTGTTATTTCTTTTTGCATTTTTTCTTACATGATTAGGAATAAATGTATCCCTCTAGGTTATCTCCATAGCATTTTAGAATCTCTTGGAAAATAAATTAAATTTGGTTGTTAAAATTTAGGGTTTGAGCTAATGGATGAAATCTTGGTTGCTTGAGTACTATTTAGTTTTAGATTCTTAATTGAGGGCTTGAGACGAATTACTTTTGCCTAGTGAGAATTAGCCTTATTTTTGTGACACACCTATGTTATTGTACTCTAGAACTTGCTTAGGTTCTTTCAAAATCATATTTCAATGATTGGATCACATCTATAGAGGCTAATCACTTTGTTTACCTTTCCATATCAATTTTAATAAAAATCATGTTCATTCCATTTTTCTTTACTTATTTCTTACTCTTACCCTCACTTTTCTTTGGACTTGTTGTTTGAAATGTTTCTTAATGCTATTTTGCCCGAGACGGACAAAGATTTAAGTGTGGGGGAGTGACTAGAGTTTGGAATTATTTTGGAGCAAGGATGCAGTTCATTTCAAAGAAAAAAAAATTTTGTGAAATTGAAGCCAAAGGTGCCAAGTGAGTGAATTTGAATTCCAAAAATGAGCGAAAGATGGAAGCAATTGGAGATCTAGCTTCCTTAACATATTTTGAAGATCCAAGTGGCATGGTGTGACAATGAAAAAAAAAATCTGCAATGAGAAACAATGGCACGCAAAAGCTTGTGCCAAGGTGAAGAAAGAAAAAAAATCTGCTATTTTGGATGGGAAATTGACTTGGATCAAAACTATAAAGTTGGAATTTTGGGAAGCCAAGATCAGCAACATCTTGTAGAGACTGAGTTGAAGCTGGTGGAGAGCAGAAAAATGGAGATCGTGAGCTGGAATTGCAGCAGAAAAAAAAACAGAAAATGCAGTGAAGGCAAGGTCTGCTGAGCTGATTTCAATATCCTTTAGAATTGCAGCTGTTTTTGGTCGGGTTGTTTTGGAACTGCAACTGAACAAAATCTGAGCTGGACAGATCTGAAACACAACAGAAGAAATATGTGCCAAGTTCAAGTGCAGAAATTGTCAACTTGAAGCTGAAATTGATTTTCCTGGGTTGTAAATCAGGGAACAAAGATATGAATATATCAAAGAGTGATGAGTGCATCCTTTGCTGATCAGAATTGGAAGGAATGTGGCTGCTGGGATGTTTTAAATCAGAACAGGAAAAATCAGAGAAAAAAAAAAAGAAAAGGTTGTAGTGCCAAAATTCCAAGTGAAGCATTTAGGTTCTCCACTACCATTTGCTCAACTACTCCTATATGCCAACTGATATGAAGAAATTAGAATTTTGCAAGATCTGAAATGCTCCATTAGAAGACTTGAGAGCAGAAGAAAAAAAATAAAATAAGAAAAACAGTTTGAAGAGAAAAAAAAAGAGAGCAAAAACAAAGGTGGCACACAAAAGGCAAACTTGGCACAAGGAAATCAAGGAAGGATTTTTCATCCAAATCAAAGGAATTTATTCAAGTTTCACTCCATCACACTTTTGATTTCACTAGAGGACTGTAAAGATGGGGCAAAGCACATTGGAAACATTCTTGAGCAACCAAGTCTCCCACTCCATCAATTTTTCCATTTTTCTTGACTTTTACTCAATTTCTTACCATTTTCCATGTTTTCACTTGTTTTTATAGATGTTGATCCTAATCATGAACAATGGTGGAGATTAGATAATAAGCAAGCCTATGGTAGTGCAAGAAGCATGTGTGTTTGAGTGAGCTCCACTTCCATCATCAACTTAGAACTTAAGGAGAGAGCCACCAAAGATTTTCCTTGAAAGGCTAGTGATATAAATTCATCTCAATGAATCATGATGGATGAAAAGGCTAAGTTGTGATTTAAGGACAAGATACTAATCCATAGAGCTTAGATTTATGAGAATTGACGACCCTAGGTAATTTCTTTTCATTTGCTTCTAATTATGCTTAAGAAAGCCTAAGGGATACATACTTAGTGATTTCGCGAGACGCTCAAGGTTAAGTGTGGGGGAGTTGATAGATACCATTTTGTTGATTATTTTAATTGCTAAAATCCATGTTTGACCTATGTTTTTATTGCTTAATTGTGAAATTGCCCTAGGTTTTAGAACTTACTCTTATTTTGGACTTAATTGCAAATTTACATATATTTGGATTATTTGGTCACTAAATTCTTGATCTATTTTTTATAGGCATGAAAGGTTCATGGACCTAGGGCATATCGGGTCAAACTTGAGTCGGAAGTGACCCGGATCGAGTTATCAAGATTAGGATTAAATCTGGGTCGTCCGATTCAAGAGCGGCTAGATCTGAGCCATCCGGGACCATCTGAAGCAATCCAAGCTAGGGTTAGGGTTGATCAAGCACTCTGATCAAGATCTGAAGGTTTCATCCCAATCAGAGCTCATTCAACCGTTGATCAAGCTCGGAGGGCTCTAGATCGTCCATTCAAAGATTAGGGTGATCTGGACCATCCGTTGCAAATCTGGAGGATCCGAGCTACCACGAGGTAGATCCTGACCCCTGATCATCATCATCAAAGTTTGGGTCAGATCAGATGAAGATCAGCCGTTGGATTCAGCAAATCAATCTGGGTCGTCCATTATTAAGTATTTAATAAAAAAATCCCCACATTTCCTCCTCGTTGCGTCCTCGCCGCAGCTGGTTTCCTTCGTTTCTTCTTCGTTTTCTTCAGCGAGTTCTTCTTCAACCAAGGCGTGACCACCTCGATTCGAAGCTCATCCTTGAGTGACAGCAAGGATTTGGATTGAAGCTTAGTTAATTTCAGTTTTTGCTGTAATTTCAGTTCTGCATATAAATTTTGTTTCTGAAATTTCTGGGTTAGCCACTTAGTTTCGTTTCTGAATTGTTTTGCTGTAATTGAGCTTCAGTTCTTCACGTTAAGTAGTTTAGGAGTTGTTAAGTGGACAATCAGAATTAATTTCAATTAGTTTTACACCTAAATTCTTGCGTGCCATTTTTGTTGCTTGCGTATCACTCTTGCGTGCCACATTTTCTGCAGGTTTCTAGCTGTAGTTTCTTAATTTTGTGCCAAGCGAACATTAGTTTCCTTCATGTTTGTCTGAACTTAGATTAGAGATTCAAATTCAGCTTGCAGTCATTTGTTTTAGCTTGCGATTACTTGCACTTCTACTGAACCTTTGCATTTAAGTTGTCTTTACTTATTTGATTTCTGAATTGGTCAGTTCTATTACTGTAATTTTCAGTTTATCCCCTTTACAGCTAGCCTCTAGCACTTGATATCACTTGCTTTGTTGGGGTGTTAAGCACTTGAATTGTCCTGCATTTCGGCACACTCAATTTGTACTCTTGTTATGCATTTCAGCTTCTATTTTTGCTTAAGGTTGTGCTGAATTAATCTGAATTTGGATGCTAAATGTCTTCCTTCGAATCTGAGTTTCAAATTACTGATAGCTTGCCTTTCTAAGCTACATTACTTAGTTCTTTGTCTGAATTGCTAGTTCATTGATTTGCAAGTTTCAATCCTCTTGGCACAGCTGATTTCACCTCTCGCAAGTTGTATCAAGTGTGTCTCAATTTCACTTTGTATCAAGATTAGTCATCAGGTGGGGATTCAAGTGGGATGCATTTTTAGTGTGTTGTAGAGTTCGAAATTAGCTTGTTTCTGGGCTAGCTCATTACTGAATTCAATTTCCCTTTTAGCATTACTATCAAGCATTAATTCTGCAATTTGATCCAAGTTTCGGCATTAATTCCAAACTGAAAATTTCAGTCTTGTTTAGATTCAGTTATTTAGCATTGGAATTGCAATTAGAATTAGAATTGTTTTCTAGATTCGGATAAGTTCCTTTGGTTGATTCATTCTACCTTTGATTTAGTTATTATTTGCTATCGCTCATTTAATTCCTTTGGTTAGTTTTCCTTTATTTCTATTGTGATTTCATTTCTAATTGCAACTCAAAGCCCAAATTTGAATTGAAACCCAAAAACATCAACGACACATAAATACAAGCTCGAATCACACAACATCAACTAGTCCCTAGGAAAAATACGACATGTGGCCCCTTTACTACGTTTTCATATTTTGATTGCAAAAAGGGTTTTCAGCATATTATTCATATTCTAAATTTGGAGGACCCACATTCGTGACAGTCTATTTTGGGTCCGTCAGTCACCAGACCGATCAGGGCATGCTCAGACCAATCAGGCTCCATCCTGATCGAACATAGTGAGGAACTCGCGACACTTGATCATTCACCAGACTGATCTGAACAGTGTCCCTGATCGGTCATTGGACCGATCAGGAGCCAAGCAATAAGGTTCTCAAAACCTACTGGAAGCTCCCTGATCGGTCACCGGACCGATCAGGAGCAGAGCGGCAGGGGAACTCAACTCACTGTGGACTCCCTGATCGGTCACCAGACCGATCAGGAGCTAAGCAGTGAGTTAACTGCATACTCCCTGATCGGTCACCAGACCGATCAGGAGCCGAGCAGTAAGTTCCAGCCTCATTGTATGCTCCCTGATCGGTCACCAGACCGATCAGTCATCGCTGGATCAGTCACCAGACCGATCCACGAAGGAGCACCATGCCAACTTCCCTGATCGGTCACCAGACCGATCCAGGCAAGGTCAAATCTCCTCTAAGTCACGAGAACAAGCCTCCGGCCCATCTCTGACTCGTGCCATGCCCAGCTTCACTCACTAGGACTTCAACCTAGCCCTCCAAGCTAGGACCTAGCTTCACTCACCAAGGATTCAGTCACCCGGCTTCACTCACCGGGACCCGGCTTTACTCACCGGGATTTCATCTAACCTAGCCCTCCAGGCTAGGACCTGGCTTCACTCACCAGGGTTTCATCAATCTAGCCCTCCAGGCTAGGACCTAACCCTCCAAGTCAGGACTTTTTCACACCTAACCCTCCAGGTTAGGACTTTTCAACACCTAGCCCTCCAAGCTAGGACTTTTCACACCTAACCCTCCAGGTTCCACACCTAGCCCTCCAAGCTAGGACTTTTCACACCTAACCCTCCAGGTTAGGACTTTTCAACACCTAGCTCTCCAAGCTAGGACTTTTCACACCTAACCCTCTAGGTTAGGACTTTTTCACACCTAGCCCTCCAAGCTATGACTTTTTACCACAAGGTATGCCTAGTCCACGACTAGGACTTAATCCCAATCATCTTATTATCCTAAATTAAAATCGGTGTCAACACCAAAATAACAATCAGGGCCAGACTGCATCAATAATTAGATGGACTATGGAATATGCCAATGAGGTTGGAAGGCTAGTGTCAATCTTAATCCTAGGGAATTGGCACATTAAAAGGAGGGTTGTAGACGAAAAGATGAAAATAGAATCATATTGTGTGAAAATTAGTTTTTAATGTACAAATGTCATATAAATCAATGTTGGGAATGTATTGGGGTGAAGTATGGGAAGATACATCAAGGAGAGGTCAAAACTAGAATTTTAGGCCAATGATGAATTGAGTCAATTAGATAGTTTTGAATTTCATGCCAATCTTGGGATTGGTAATAGATTTGTTCTAAACAATATTTTTCCCAAGTAGATATAGGTTCCACAAATCTCTCCACGAAATTTCAGATTTTTTAGAGATTTGTGAAATTAATTATGCATTTCTGAAATTAGGATTGGAAAGTTGAAATTAGGGTACCAGTCAACTGGTTCAGAATTTGAAATTACCAGTCGCCTACTATAAATCAGAAATTGGGAATTTGAAATGACCAGTCGACTGCTCTTGGGGCAGTCGACTGAACTTTCTGTTCACTTTCTCAATCGACTGCCCCTGGGGCAATCGACTGGTATGCGAGGCAGGATGAGGCAGGATGAGATGTATACGATCATGCAGAGCTGGAACCTGATGTATCAGGCCCCTCCTCCTCCTCCTCCAGGCGACGACATGTAGTTGAGTTTGATTTAATGGTTCTAGTGTTGAGAGTGTATGGCTTGGGTTTATATTTTATCTGTCAAACATTTATTTTGGTCATGTAATGGATGAAAACTTCGGGGCATGGCCCTTGTGACTTCCTTTATGCATTGCTTTGAGTTTTGTATAAAACTTTGAATTTATGTTTTCATATTTTGTTATATGAAATGATGTTGCCTTATTTGTGAAGTATGTGTAATATACATGATGAATTTCAGATTGTGTTGTTTTTATAGTTGCAAAGATATTGCTCGTATGTAATGTGTTTTATTGTGCTATTATGGGCATAAGGGAAGTGTCATATACATGTATATGTCTAGAGTTAAGGGATGAAAAGGGGGAGGTTTAATCATGGGTTTTATCATGTATCCTATTGTGAGAATATATATAAAGAAAAGGGAAGATTTGAAAACAAATCTATGTTTGAAATGATATAGGATAGGCTTGACAAACATATAGAATCAAATGTAGGATTGAGAGTTGATACAAAATGATACTTTTCAAAAGAGTTGGAGTT
Organism: Boesenbergia rotunda; assembly: GCA_024364735.1. Taxonomy (NCBI): domain Eukaryota; kingdom Viridiplantae; phylum Streptophyta; class Magnoliopsida; order Zingiberales; family Zingiberaceae; genus Boesenbergia; species Boesenbergia rotunda. The sequence continues at coordinate 64,783 of JAGFNQ010005580.1, read as the reverse complement.
TGTACCAAAAGTCAAGCATATTTGGTATTTTTCACGAAACCATATTTTTTTTAGAGTAGATTATATCCTAACAAATGTGCTTGCAAAGTTTTAAATTTTTTCGAATTTTATGAAATTTTCTAGGGATTTCTGAAATTCGGCTAGAAATTTCAAAAATGGACGACTGATGTTTCTGTAAGTTTGTGAAATGAGGGCATCAGTCGACTGATGTTGGATCAGTCGACTGATCTTTCTGGTTTGTGATTTCTGAGGGTTTTCAGAAGTAAAATGGGTTATCATTGGTGCTAGGGTCATGATTGCTTGGGGCAATCTTTTTGATGGTGTCAAAGGGGGAGAATTTGTGGTGTTAAGTTAGGTTTGACTTAACTTGGTGTTGTGGAAAATTGAAAATTATGTGGAGGGCATAGGTTAAGGGGGAGGTTGCCTCTTGTTTTACTATGTCTATAATTTTCAATTGTTATTGTTGTTATTTTACCTAACTTAAACATATTTCCACACATCAAAATGGGAGAGATTATCGGCCCAAGTATGATCAGGAGGATCATGGGTTTTGATGTGTGTATCAATATGGTTAAGTTAGGGTTTTATTGTGATCTAATATGTGTATGTGAGTGTGCAGGTTTGTAGATACACATAGACATGTTTGGATGTCTTCAGGTACGGTGAAGGGTGGCATGGAGGCAAGCCGTGGGCTTGTGTGCGCATCCGAGGGACCATGGACAAAGCAGGAACGATGAGCCAAGGGAAGCGGACTTCGAGGCGTACGTGAAGGATGGCATGGAGGCAAGCCGAGGGCCTGTGTGCGCATTTGAGGGACAAGGGCCAAAGTTGAAGAGGGCTTGAAGGTGACAGGTCGAGGCTGCTGGAGCAGGGACGATGAGCTAAGAGATGCGGACTTCGAGGCATGCGTGAAGGATGGCATGGAGGCAAGCCGATGGCTTGTGTGCGCATCTGAGGGACGGGAGCCGAAGACGAAGAGGGCGCGAAGGCAACAGATCGAGGCTACTGGACGAAGGGTCAACCAAGTTGTGAGGGTTTGAGTACTGAGGGCATTGTACTCGGGAACTAAGTCGTGAGGGTTCGGGTACGGAGAGAAATGTACTCGGGAAGGGTAACCCTAGACTTAGGGATGAACCAGTCGACTGATCCTGGTGGCGCTGGAAACTTGAACGTTGGAGTTACAACGGTTGAATTCAAGTGGGATCAGTCGACTGGTAGTGTCATTTCAGCCTAGAGCTCTATTTAAAGGAGCTCGTTTAAGGTCATTTCTTCTTGGCGAAACCTGCTTGGGTAAAGCTTGTTAGTAGCCTATATTGCTCAGATCGTGTACAAGTGTTGTGGCGAGGTTTCTCCACCCACAAGGAGTTACGAGAGCTAGCCGGAGGTGCTTCGGGGAATCATCCACCGAAGGATTGGGATCGTCCACCTTACGGACAGCCGTGGAGTAGAAGTTTTATCTTCGAACCACGTAAATCAGTGTGTTCCTCTTAGTTTTAGTTTATGTTTATTCTGCTTGCGCACTAACTTTGTAGGAAGAAAAATTGAAGAAAAGCTATTTACCCCCCCCCCCCCTTCTAGCTTCACGGTTATAGTCCTAACAAAGGGGATGCCCCTCCAGTCCTGCTATCGGTGCTCCTTCAAGTGCTTTGCTAGTTTCCCACAGACGGTGCCAAATTTATTCCAGAAGGAGTCGACGACAATGTCCAGTCACCGGGGGTCTTCCCATGTGGAAGTCACTGCGAAGGGGAGGAACTCCATGCCCTGCGAGATTAACACGAGCGTTAGGGGACACGCCGAAAGGGTTCCAGCGGAGTCCACTCCGACGCTCAAGTCAATGTCTTGATGGAGAGTAAAGGCAACGAGAAAGGAAAAATGTATGTAGGGTTGAGAGAGCGTAACCCCCTTACCGGAGGGGTTGGACTACCTTTTATACTGAGGGCGGTAGACTGGGCACATTTCCTCGTTTAGTGCCACGTCTCCGTGATTTATGCCACGTCCCCCCTTCTTTCGGCCCATTAGGACATTTAAGGGTCATGATGACTCCTTACGACGGCCAGACTTATCCATAGCGAAAAGGGGGAGAGGAGGACCATTGCTTGAGGTCGAAGCTAAATCGGGCTCCACTACCCCGAGGTGAGCTCGGGCGCTAGAATGCCCGAGGCACTCTCGGGATCCCACCCCTCGGGGGGGGTCCCGGAAAGGGTCTTCTGGCTATCCTCCCAGGGTGTGTTCCCCGAGGGGGAGTCCTGAGGCTCGGGAAGGAGGGTCACTTCGACCCGACGTGTCATGCCACGCAACTTCTTCATCCCACGTGTCTGCCCCAAGCTATCCAACCCTATCATGTTATATTGAGTCTTCTAAATAGCGATTGACGCGGCCTAGGTGGGAGATGGGCATCAACCACACCATCTCATACTGAGGTGGTGCTTTAGGTGATTACTCACTTTCTTTCACCATCATGGGGTCCGAAGGCGTCACACGGGCCCGATAACAGGCTCAAAGGCGTTGCCCGAGCTCGACGACGAACTTAGAGGCGTTGCCCAGACCCGGCGACTCGTTCGAACTCGTTAGGCAATCCCGGTGATGCGTTGAACTAGTCGCTTGACTAAAACATAGTACGCGGGTAAACTAGAAGTTTGGATTTAATTCAATTATTTTAGAGTTAATAATTTTAATCTACTTGTATGTATTTGTGTGTGTCTATATATATATATTTAAATTTTAAATTAATATATTTTATTAAATATAAATATTATAAAGAATAATAATTATTTATAATATTCTATATAAAAATAATAAAAAAAATTCAACCGCCAAGATGACTGAGGTGGCAGGCGATCACTGACTGTTCCGTCACCGCCTACCGTCATTTACAACACTGTTTATATTAATTAAATGAGTTTTTAGTGAGTTTTAAGTTGAATTACACCGATTGAGTAGTGTTAATTGGATTATTTTTTAATTCATGTAATTGATTGAGTTAATAATTAATTAAATATATTTAATTAGATTAATTCAATTATATTTAATTAAGTTAATTTAATTAATTAAATTTAGTTAAATTAAATTAAATTTGATTAAGTTAAATAAATTGATTTTATTAAATTAAATTAAATTAAATTTATTTAACGTTAAATAAATTATGTTAAATTTATTAAGTTAAATCAATTAAATTGGATTTATTAAGTTAACTTACATTTAATTAAGCTAAATAATTTGATTTTATTAAGTTGAATAAATTAAAATTGATTAGATTAAATAAATTATTTAAATAAAATTAATTGGTCAATTAAGGTTAATCAAGCTAAAATTTATTTAACTTAACATCTCATCCATTTTTAAATTCTCAAACAAGAGAATTTTATAATCGGCAATTTACCAAAGGGCGTACCCAAAAATTAATATTTACCAAAATACATACCATGGTTTCATTGTTACCAAATAACGCACTTATTTTAGTGAACTTCTTCTTATACCCCTCCTGCCAAAGTACTACATGTCATTCTCTTTCTCTTTCTCTTTCTCATTCTTAATAACGAATTCCGAGACATTTGAAAAGATTTTTTCAGACTTTTTATTTTAAAATAATATATTATGGAATCGGATAAAAAACGTAAGATAAAAACTGAAAAAATATTACAATTAAAAAAATATCTCATCAAACGTGATTTCAAATATATACAGAGATCATTTTATATAAATTAGATGAGCGGAGATCATTTTTATATTTGATTAATATTTATTAATATATTAAATAATATTTAAAAAATATATTAATATATAAACATCTTGAAATTTGAAAGGCCTGAAATCTTTTGATTTCAGGCCCACGCTGGGCCTGAAATCAAAAGATTTCAAGCCCAACGTGGGCCTAAAATAAAATATTTCAGGCCCAGCGTGGGTCTGAAATAACTCAGGGTGTAGCGACCCGCCTTCTCTGCCTTAGACGGCCCGCTACTTCTTCTACTTCTCGACTCTAATGCACGACTAAAAATACGGAAATCTTTTTTTTTCTTTTTAATCTATCTAAGAATGATATTCTAACTTAATTAGTCATGCATGATACCATGTCACACTTTCTTTCTCAAAAACTCGTAAGAAATTACTTATTGAAACTTGCCTCGCCCAACTCAGCTTACGGGTATCAGTCGACTGATACTGTATCAGTCGACTGATAAGCCTGAAATCTGAAATTCAGGTTTCGAAACTTGTTTCAAAACTCCACCAAACCTATACTTTCGAGCCATATAAAATCATGACACCATTTCTATACTCTATACCAGCTTCCTAAACAATTTAGCCAACCAAAACGAATCCATAAACTCGAAATTAGGACTTTTGCGAGATTTAGCAAGTTATGAAAACTATTTAAACTTTAGGCTAGAGTTTGTACCAAACTTAACTTCTAACCATTTAAACTCATCATGCAAGATTCTATAACATTGCTAAAACATCATGAAATGAGAAGGCGACTTTTCTAAGCATAATTGAGCAATAAAACTTGATTTAAAAGGGAAACTAGTCCTATCTTTGGCACATGCATTGATAACTCCAATAAAGTATCAATATCTCAAACTACTCACACTTCTACTCATCCAATGCAATCATAAGGATATGTATGCTAAATGAAATGGCATGGAATCTTTATTCTACGAAATTGAGCATGTAAAACTATCCAAAGCTTAAAAGTTCGCTAAACTCCATAAAGCAATAACTTGGAATTTGAATAAACTAAAACATTGTAATTCAAATAACTAAATTGTCTCGTCTTAAGGATCTCTCCAAAATCAGCCACCACACACACTTTGCTCAGCACCGCCTCGTCGTCTTCCTTCAGAATTGCTTGCCTTTACCTTTATCTGCAGTAAGAGGAAAATGCAACTAGTAAGCAAAAAGCTTAGTAAGTACTATCTAGCTCACAAAATCTCGAATGTGCAAACATGCTTCTTGAACAATATGAAATCACATGAGATATTTATATGCTTGAAAGAAAACTAAACTAAACATGTATAACTCAAAACATGCATACTCAAGCATTAATAAATCTCAACTTGCTTTTCTTGGCTCAACTTGAAACTTTAGCTATTCTTTAACTTTTTATAAACTCTTTAAACTTTAGAAAACTTTGCTAAAGCATATACTTGAAAATAATAATCACTTGGATCCACTGAAGACGTAAGTACCATCTCATGCGCGTTCCCTAAAAGGTTGGGGTAGCGAGCCACCAATCCTAATAGAGCAGACCTTGGTCTACCAGGGCCAAGACCTTGGAATTGGACACCTGGATTTCTTTAACGACGCCCTTGGACGCCGGGTACTGGCCTTAGAAAATAAAATAGCTTTTCTTTCTTTTCTTTCTTATCTGTAAATGCCTTGGCATTTTCTCGAGCACCTTGCGTGCTAAAATCCCTAAGTCTTGACTTTTGGGGATTTCTTAAGGCCTTGGCCTTTTCTTTTCTTATCTTTATCTTCTCTTTTCTTTTCTCATAGCTTTTCTTGGACCCTAAACTCACATAGGGTACTTAATCGAACATATATAAGCATATAATGAACTAAGATCACATGCAAAAACTCAAACAAAAAGGAAATATCTCTTTTAAAAACTTTTAAGGGAAATTCTTGCGGAAAAACCGCCTCTTACTGCAGGTGAGCAGTACTTACATTGATATCTTGGACTTACAACCAAGATTGACGTCTAGGGCTCGGGAGAAACTTGAGATCTCGGAGAATTCTTCGCGCCTACGCGTTCCTCTCGTCGCGGGGATCCCGAATATAGGAATATCTCTCGGAGGAGAACCTTGGCCGGCCCCCTTGGCCTTGGTGTTGGTTGGCGTCGCCCAAGAGAGGAGAAGGGAGGCTGTCTCGCGCGGCTAGGGTGAGGAAGAGAGAAAATCAAAAATCTAATTTCCTCTCTTAACTTATCTATTTATACTTATGGAGCGGATTGACCTAACTACAACTTATCTATTGATTCGCTTATTCTTTATTAACAAAATGAATTGGTGTAGCTGGTCTGCCCGCTTGTCTCTCACGCGGAGGTGCAGGGTTCGAACTCCTTGCTGCCTATTAAACGTTTTTCTTTTTTTAATATACTAAACGGACTCGGAAAATTTCATAAAAATATTCTAAAAATCCCTAAAAATATCTAGAATATTTCTAAACCATTTTTAAATAATTCTAAGGACTTTAAGAACTAAAAATGGAAATTTTGGGGCGTTACACAGGGTCTGAAATCAAATGATTTCAGGCCCTGCGTCGAATTGAAATTATGTGTTATGATAGGTTTTTTTTGTTGGGACCGGGTGCATGTCGACAAGGATACGAGTTCGTAAAATTTTAAATTTTTACGTGCAGCGGAAGAATTTGCATAAAATAATTTCCTAAATTATTTTAACTTCGTATCTAGCATGCAATCTTATGGTGTGTTGACATAATCATAAAATAAAACTTTGCGGAATAGTAAACTAATTTACCAAGTACCTCGCGTAACTCGAAGAAAGGGACGAGATCCAACCGTAGCGTCCCTTGGAAGCTTCGCCTCTATTCGCGTCCACGCCGAGTTCTCTTCGGGATGACTTCGCAAAGTCACGAATTTTGTGCTGACGAGAACTACTAGATTCTCTATAGGCACAACAAAGAAGATCAAGAGAAGAAAAGGAAACTAACCACCAAGAAAACGGAATCGAATTCCGAGAAGAGAGGAGTCGCTATCCGCTTCTTCTTCTTCTTGCTTCGTTTCTTCTTCTTCTTGAAGCTCACGGCAACCACCTTCTATGGGAGGAGTTGCGCCGGCCCTAGCTTGTGGAAGGGGCGCCGGCCCTAATTGGTGAAGAGGGCGCCGGCCCTAAGGTAGGGGAGAAGAGAAAGGAGAAGAGAAAGAGAGGGAGAGAGGGAGCTACTTCTCTTGACAACTCAATTGGAATTAAGGGCTCGCCTTTGGTTCCTTTATATAGTAGCATCTCCCTTGCCAAGTCTCCTCTTAACAGAATTAACGGAATTAACGGAATTAGTTATCATAAGAAATTTATCCTATAAATTCTCTTATGAATTATTCCGTTTAAACCAAGTTTTATTATAACTAACTTTATAATAAAACCAATTAGTTATCATAAGAAATTTATCCTATAAATTCTCTTATGAATTTTATCATAACTAACTTTATAATAAAACTAATTAATTATCATAAGAAATTTATCCTATAAATTCTCTTATGAATTATTCCGTTTAAACCAAGTTTTATTATAACTAACTTTATAATAAAACTAATTAGTTATCATAAGAAATTTATCCTATAAATTCTCTTATGAATTATTCCGTTTAACTAAGTTTTATTATAACTAACTTTATAATAAAACTAATTAGTTATCATAAGAAATTTATCCTATAAATTCTCTTATGAATTACCAAGTTTTATTATAACTAACTTTATAATAAAACTAATTAATCTCTCCTTTTATTATGGAATAAATTTTATAAGAAATTTATAAACTTTCTTATTATGGAAAAATCAATTCATAATTGATTTTCTAAAATTAAAATAAACTAATTCATGGATTATTTTAACTTCCATAAAAGAATAAATTTCTATAAATTTATTTATATAAATTTCTTTATACAAATTTATTTATCCATAATTTATAAAATAAATCGCGCTAGATCTATTTTATTAATTAAACCAAAATTAATTGATTTTTTCTCCCTTTAGGTGGCCGGCCAACCAAGGAGGGTTGGCACCCTCTTTGGCCGGCCCAAACCGAGCCGAACCAACGCGAATTAAACTCATTTAATTCGCCCAAAAAGCCTTCAAAAGACTTAGCCATTTTTAGCTTCCATTGCGCCTCTGATTAACTCAGATTCGACTTATTTCTCTTGATCGGAAAATCTAATTTTCAACTCGTTTTAAATCCCTCGGATTACTCGTAGTGCGTGTGACTAAATAGGCTTTCGATTTATGTTGGCCGTCTATAATCAACAAATTATAGAACGATCATGAGTGGCACCTAGTAGTACATCATGATCCCCAATTAATCGAAAGATCAACGGTTTGACCTCAGAAGAAATTATTCTGAAACCCTTCAGCAGCTCTAATGAATCGTGCCCCATTCCCTTCACCATCTTATACCCACTTGGTTCAGGACACGGTCTATTTGTGTCAGTCCCCACTAGGCTGACTATGTCACACCTAGCCCAAGTAATGTCTTTCTCGTCCTTTGGATTTCTAATTACTCTCATGTATTTAAGAGATTCGTACTCCAAACATGATATACTCTGGCCAGAGGTTTTGAGTAACAATCCGACGATAGGCCTGGGTATACATCTCCTCGCAAGGAGTGGTGAATCCTTTGTAAGCTGTTCAAACATCTTCGGGCACTTCGGCTTATACCCAATCATCCTGGGTCCACACCTCCTTGGAGATGCTTGCTTAAGATGTTAAAGTATAAGTCTCCATGACCAAGATGACTTGAACACCGCAAGTCAAAGGAACATCGCACTTAAGCCGCAGTAAGAACTTCATTGACATTTCTATAGATAGATTCCATATGAAGTCTTACAGCTAGTCACTCCAATGAACTAGTTCCCTTAACTAGCATCCATGTTTATCTCCGGACATCCCAATGTCACCAGCCAGTGAGAATCAGCTGATTAGAGAATAACCCATGCTAGTCTCAACATAATTGATAGAGTCCGTATTTATCAATTCATCGACTAGGGATATTTTCAATACTTCACATTTGCACATTTAGAGATAATCACTAGTTGTGATCCCATCACAAATTCTCTTATGCTGTGAGTTGTATTGCGGACATTCAGTAGATGAGTTTAAGATCCCAATCAAATACACAAGCATGTATACTCAAATAGTGAATTATCATTTATTAAAATAAATGTTTTACAATCATAAGGCGATTGCCTTAGGACACTTCTCTTATATCACTAACATTTTTACGTAGGTCTAAAATATAAAGAAACATCTCTTTATATATTTGAAATCACAATAAAAATCATTAAGAAAGACTACCTTACAAGAGAAATTCTAATTAATATAAAATGAACATTATATTAAAAATGAATTATATATATATATATATATCGATTCTTTGAATAAAGAAGTCAAATATTATTTATTATATTAATTTAAATATTATATATTATATTAATATATTTAATTTTAATATATTTTGATAGGAGGGCCTGAAGTCAGATGACTTCGGGCCCTGCGTAAATAATTAATTTAATAAAAATAATTAATTAAAAAAAACTTCTTTTGATTATTTTTGATGTCCAAATTTCTAAAGATTATAAATTATGTTGTAATAGGAGTTTTCTAAGTCTATCAGTGGGTTTCGCTCAAAACCCACTGATATTTTTTCAGAAATCCAGATATGGGAGGTCCATCAGTGGGTTTTACTCTAAATCCACTGATGGAACTAAACTACACCTATTGCTTTGGAAAAAATAATAATTTGAGGTTTGGACACCTAAAATACATTCTCCTAACTCTACCCTAACTATTGATAATATTTTTCAGAAATCCAGATATGGGAGGTCCATCAGTGGGTTTTACTCAAAACCCACTAATGGAACTAAATTACACCTATTGCTTTGGGAAAAATAATAATTTGAGGTTTGGATACTTAAAATACATTCTCCTAACTCTACCCTAACTATTGATAATGTTTTTCAGAAATCCAGATATGGGAGATCCATCAGTGGGTTTTGCTCAAAACCCACTGATGGAAGAATTAAAATACACCTATTACTTTGAGAAAATTAATAATTTAATAACTTTTAAAAATATAAATAAATAATTTTTTTATATTTGATTAATATAAACTAATATATTTAATAATATTATTAAATATATTAATATATAAAAAAATAAAAAAAAAGCTAAAGTTTTTTGATTTCAGGCAGCGTGGGCCTGAAATCAAAAGATTTTAGGCCCACGCTAGGCCTGAAATATTTTATTTCAGGCCCAGCGTGGGCCTGAAATAACTCAGGGTCTGAAATTAAATAATTTCAGGCCCTACGTCGAATTGAAATCATGTGTTATGATAGGTTTTTTACGTAGGTCTAAAACGTAAAGAAACATCTCTTTATATTTTTGAAATCATAATAAAAATCATTGAGAAAGACTACTTTACGAGAGGAATTCTAATTAATATAAAATGAGCATTATATTAAAAACGAACTATATATATATATATATATATATATATATATATATATATATATATATATATATATATATATCGATTCTTTGAATAAAGAAGTCAAATATTATTTATTATATTAATTTAATATTATATATTATATTAATATATTTAATTTTAATAGATTTTGATAGGAGGGTCTGAAGTCATTTGACTTCAGGCCCTCCTTAGGCCTGAAGTCAGATGACCTCAGGCCCTCCTTGGGCCTGAAGTCATCTGACTTCAGGCCCTGCGTAACTAATTAATTTAATAAAAATAATTAATTATAAAAAAAATTTCTAATGATTATTTTTGGTGTCCAAACTTCTAATGATTAAAAATTATATTGCAATAGGAGTTTTCTAGGTCTATCAGTGAGTTTCGCTCAAAACCCACTGATATTTTTTTAAAAATCCAGATATGAGAGGTCCATAAGTGGGGTTTGCTCAAAACCCACTGATGGAACTAAACTACACCTATTGCTTTGGAAAAAATAATAATTTGAGGTTTGGACACCTAAAATACATTCTCCTAACTCTACCCTAACTATTGATAATGTTTTTTCAAAATCCAGATATGGGAGTTCCATCAGTGGGTTTTGCTCAAAATCCACTGATGGAAGAACTAAAGTACACCTATTACTTTGAGAAAATTAATAATTCAATAATTTTTTAAAAGATAAATAAATAATTTTTCATATTTGATTAATATAAATTAATATATTTAATAATATTATTAAATATATTAATATATATAAAAAAACTGAAGTTTTTTTATATTAATAATATTATTAAATATATTAATAATATTATTAAATATATTAATTTATATTAATCAAATATAAAAAAATTATTTATTTATATTTTTAAAAATTATTAAATTATTAATTTTCCCAAAGTAATAGGTGTAGTTTAGTTCTTCCATCAGTGGGTTTCGAGCAAAACCCACTGATGAACCTCCCATATCTGGATTTCTAAAAAACATTATCAATAGTTAGGGTAGAGTTAGGAGAATGTATTTTAAGTGTCCAAACATCAAATTATTATTTTTCACAAAGCAATAGGTGTAATTTAGTTCCATCCGTGGATTTTGAGTAAAACCAACTGATGGACCTCCCATATCTAGATTTCTGAAAAACATTATCCATAGTTAGGGTAGAGTTAGGAGAATGTATTTTAGGTGTCCAAACCTCAAATTATTATTTTTCCCAAAGCAATAGGTGTAGTTTTGTTCTATCAGTGGGTTTTGAGCAAACCCCACTAATGGACCTCTCATATCTGGATTTCTGAAAAAATATCAGTGGATTTTGAACGAAACCCACTGATAGACCTAGAAAACCCCTATTGCAATATAATTTTTAATCATTAAAAGTTTGGACACCAAAAATAATCATTAGAAGTTTTTTATAATTAATTATTTTTATTAAATTAATTATTTACGCAGGGCCTGAAGTCAGATGACTTCAGGCCCAAGGAGGACCTGAAGTCATCTGACTTCAGGCCTAAGGAGGGCCTGAAGTCAAATGACTTCAGGCCCTCCTATCAAAATCTATTAAAATTAAATATATTACTATAATATATAATATTAAATTAATATAATAAATAATATTTGACTTCTTTATTCAAAGAATCGATATATATATATATATATATATATATATATATAAAGTTCATTTTTAATATAATGCTCATTTTATATTAATTAAAATTCCTCTCGTAAAATAGTCTTTCTCAATGATTTTTATTATGATTTCAAAAATATAAAGAGATATTTCTTTACATTTTAGACCTACGTAAAAAAATCTATCATAACACATGATTTCAATTCGACGCTGGGCCTGAAATCATTTAATTTCAGACCCTGAGTTATTTCAGGCCCACGCTGGGCCTGAAATAAAATATTTCAGGCCCACGCTGGGCCTGAAATAAAATATTTCAGGTCCAGCGTGGGCCTGAAATCTTTTGATTTCAGGTCCAGCGTGGGCCTGAAATCTTTTGATTTCAGGCCCACGCTGCCTGAAATCAAAAAACTTCAGCTTTTTATTATTTATTTTATATATTAATATATTTAATAATAATATGTAATATATTAATTTATATTAATCAAATATAAAAAAATTATTTATTTATATTTTTAAAAATTATTAAATTATTAATTTTCCCGTAATAGGTGTAGTTTAGTTCTTCCATCAGTGGATTTTGAGCAAAACCCACTGATGGATCTCCCATATCTGGATTTTTGAAAAATATTATCAATAGTTAGGGTAGAGTTAGGAGAATGTATTTTAAGTGTCCAAACCTCAAATTATTATTTTTCCCAAAGCAATAGGTGTAATTTAGTTCCATCAGTGGGTTTTGAGTAAAACCCACTGATGGTCCTCCCATATCTGGATTTCTGAAAAACATTATCAATAGTTAGGGTAGAGTTAGGAGAATGTATTTTAGGTGTCCAAACCTCAAATTATTATTTTTCCCAAAGCAATAGGTGTAGTTTAGTTCTATCAGTGGGTTTTGAGTAAAACCCACTAATGGACCTCCCATATATGGATTTCTGAAAAAATATCAGTGGTTTTTGAGCGAAACCCACTGATAGACTTAGAAAACTCCTATTACAACATAATTTATAATCTTTAGAAATTTAGACATCAAAAATAATCAAAAGAAGTTTTTTTTTAATTAATTATTTTTATTAAATTAATTATTTACGCAGGGCCAGAAGTCATCTGACTTCAGGCCCTCCTATCAAAATATATTAAAATTAAATATATTAATATAATATATAATATTTAAATTAATATAATAAATAATATTTGACTTCTTTATTCAAAGAATCGATATATATATATATATATATATATATATATATATATATATAATTCATTTTTAATATAATATTCATTTTATATTAATTAGAATTTCTCTCGTATGGTAGTCTTTCTTATTAATTTTTATTATGATTTCAAATATATAAAGAGATGTTTCTTTATGTTTTAGATCTACGTAAAAAAACCTATCATAATACATAATTTCAATTCGACGCAGGGCCTGAAATCATTTGATTTCAGCCCCTGAGTTATTTCAAGCCCATGCTGGGCCTGAAATATTTTATTTCAGGCCCAGCGTGGGCCTGAAATCAAAAGATTTCAGGCCTTTCTAATTTCAAGGTGTTTATATATTAATATATTTATTAAATATTATTTAATATATTAATTAATATTAATCAAATATAAAATGATCTCCGCTCATCTAATTTATATAAAATGATCTCTGTATATATTTGAAATCACGTTTGATGAGATATTTTTTTAATTGTAATATTTTTTCAGTTTTTATCTTACGTTTTTTATCCGATTCCATAATATATTATTTTAAAATAAAAAGTCTGAACAAATCTTTTCAAATATCTCGGAATTCGTTATTAAGGATGAGAAAGAGAAAGAGAAAGAGAATGACATGCAGTACTTTGGCAGGAGGGGTATAAGAGAAAGTTCACTAAAATAAGTGCGTTATTTGGTAACAATGAAACTATGGTACGTATTTTGGTAAATACCAATTTTTAGGTACACCCTTTGATAAATTGCCGTTTTATAATTGTGATGAGATGGTTATCAATTTGTTTGAGCTTCGAAAAAGGTTGTTTGATTTTGTATTATATTCAAATTTTGTTGTGGATCCTACGAGCTGGTGTTTTAGCATAAGTTTATAGGTTATGGTGAATCACAACAGATATCATTAAAATAACTATGTGCCCAAAATAAAATTTCACCAAACCAATCAATCCATAGAACTTAATATTAAATTTTGGTCTACAACAAAGCTTCCTTGGCTTTCTGATACTAGATTGTCAAAATCAATCAAACCTTTGACCATTCCACATTAAGCACTAAGTAAACTAAGTATGTAAAGGAAAGTAATAAATTAATTAAACATACATCTCAAGAAAAAATTATTTTTCTATTAGCTCCCTCAGGGTCATAACCTTAATAAGATATATCTAAATAATAAATTTGATCCTTGGGTATCCAATATTAATTTGGCCCAACTTAATTAATCAAGCTTATTTTAGAAACTCATGTTTGGACTTGGTTTCTAGCATTTTGATTTCTAATTGACAAGTATAATTTAAATCGTGTTTTAGCCTTGTATCCAAGTCTTGATAGATTGTATATGTCCCTTTGAGTCTCAAGTATTATATCAAGATATTTAGAACCCGAAGTGAACTGTTCCAATGATTTTTTAAAATTATTTGGCTTGAGTTTTCAAAGTAAAATTTTCTTTTCCAAATTATTGGACTAGAGTTGCAGTTCCGCTTTGAATTGGTTAGTCTTCTCCTTAAGAGATGTTACGTCCTTTTAGAGCCACTGACCTAGACATTTGATGTAACGATCCGAAAAATTCTCTTAATATTTTCTTAAAATAGTGAACATGTCTAGATAATTTTCCGAGGGGCCCAGAAATAATTATGTAAAATTGGGCCTAGAAATCCATATTTTCTCATTTAAATTGAGAAAAACTAGGTACTAATGAGCTTTAAAAGGGCTCCAAAAATGGGTATTAATTAGGTAAAATTAATATAAATTAGGTAAAAATTTATATAAATATAAAAGAATTTTATTTAGGAATATTGGCATAATTATGGGTGATTTTGGAGAATTTTCGAAATAAAAGAGAAATTTTCGAAAATAAGAAAAAGGATTAAATAAAATAAAAATAAAGGTGCATGGGCCAAGGATTGAACCTTGGACCTCTTGTACAACAATGAATGCTTTAACCAACTCACCTAGCAAGGAATTCTTGTGAGGAAAGGAAGTGAATGGTGGTTAAATGGTAGAAGAAGATGAAGGGCCATGGAAAACTCTTCATTCACCACCTTAATGGTTGATTAATAAGGGGGTTTGGGAGTTTCATTCTTCATGCCATCAATTGCATTTGCTCCTCTCTTCCTTCTCCATTCTTGCCGAGCACACAAGGAGGAATTCTCCCTTGAGAAAACTCCACAAAAGGCCTCCTTCTCCAAGATCTAAGGTCTTCTCAAGGTTCTAAGGGCTAGGTGTGGTCAAGTCTTCTTTCTTCTTTCCATCCAAGGTCTAAAAATCAAGAAATCTAAGGTAAGACTCCCTCACCTGTGGTATAATAGTTACCAATGTTTTCCATGATTTTTGGCTTGATATATGGGTGAGTTTCGGATTTAATGTTGAAGGGAAACAAAAAAATCAAGGTTCCTAAGTTCAAGGGTTTCGGCCACCATGTTTTAAATGTCTAAAAATATGTTAAAAATCATGATAATATTATTTGATGTTCCCTTATGATGTTTAGAAGTTAATTGTAATTTTTAGGGATTTTTGGAGTACCTAGGACACCCTAGGGTCTCGGCCAACATGAAAGAAGCAAAACCCAGAACCTTAAGTTCAAGGGTTTCGGCCACCATGTTTTAAATGTCTAAAATATGTTAAAAATCATGATAATATTATTTGATGTTCCCTTATGATGTTTAGAAGTTAATTGTAATTTTTGGGATTTTTGGAGTACCCTAGGACACCCTAGGGTCTCGGCCAACATGAAAGAAGCAAAACCCAGAACCTTAAGTTCAAGGGTTTCGGCCACCATGTTTTAAATGTCTAGAAATATGTTAAAAATCATGATAATATTATTTGATGTTCCCTTATGATGTTTAGAAGTTAATTGTAATTTTTGGGGATTTTTGGAGTACCTAGGACACCCTAGGGTCTCGGCCAACATGAAAGAAGCAAAACCCAGAACCTTAAGTTCAAGGGTTTCGGCCACCATGTTTTAAATGTCTAAAAATATGTTAAAAATCATGATAATATTATTTTATGTTCCCTTATGATGTTTAGAAGTTAGTTGTAATTTTTGGGGATTTTTGGAGTACTCTAGGACACCCTAGGGTCTCGGCCAACATGAAAGAAGCAAAACCCAGAACCTTAAGTTCAAGGGTTTCGGCCACCATGTTTTAAATGTCTAGAAATATGTTAAAAATCATGATAATGTTATTTGATGTTCCCTTATGATGTTTAGAAGTTAAGTTTAATTTTTGGGAATTTTTGGAGTACCTAGGACACTCTAGGGTTTCGGCCAACATGAAAGGGACAAAACCAAGGTCCCTATGTTTATGGGTTTCGGCCACCATGAGTTAAATGTCTATAAATATGTTAAAAATCATGATAATGTTATTTAATGCTCCCTGATGATGTTTAGAAGTTAAGTATAAATTTTGAGAATTTTTGGAGCACCCTATAGGCCCATATGGTTCGGCCAACCCCAAGGACCCAAGGGTTAGGGTTGAGTCTTTAACTCCAAGCATATGTTTATGTGTTGCCATGATATAAGGATGAAGGATGGTGATTGTGTGAAGTATCACATGGCCTTGGGACTCCATAAGTTTCGGCCAATAAGGGTTAATAGGATAAGAGTTAAGATTTATTCCAAGTAAGGGTCCCAATGGCCCTATGGTAAGATGTGATTTATGTTTATGAATGATATGCTATGTTATGAATGATATGCCATGCTTACGAATGATATGCCATGTTTATGAATGATATGCCATGGTTATACATGATATGCTATGCTTATGAATGATATGCCATGTTTACGAATGATATGCCATGTTTATGAATGATATGCCATGGTTATGCATGATAAGAATGATGTTACGACAAGTATGTTATGATCATGTTCATGATAAGAATGATGCCATGATAAGTATGCTATGAATGTTTTATGAATGATGAAGCATGCAAAGTATTTTACTTTATGAATGGGCTTGTACCGGACCCAAGTATGGGTCCAAGGGATGGGTACCTTAAGAACGCCCCGGTTATGGACTACCATAGCTGTCCACGGTTCTGGCACTACCGGAGCTGTGCAACAGGGATGGGCTCCTTGAGAACGCCTCGGTTCGGGGACTACCGACTATGCTGTCCTTACCCTAGTAGGTCGGGGCTAGCTACCTCGGATTTACTAGGGATGCGCGCTATGATGTATGTATGTGGTACAAGCCGGGGACCCCAAATGTTATGATGATGATGTTTAAGCATTTTCAAAGTATGTTTAAAAGTTAAGCATCCCTATGTATATGCATTCCACCCATGCATTCATACATGTTATGCATTATGTTATGATAATGATATGTTATGCTTATGCTCCATGTTAAAAGATATGTATGAGAATGAATGATCCATGATATGATTAGGGTAAGAAAATGCTCTTATGATATCCTAGAATGTATGCCTATGTTTATGCCATATAGGTTGGTTTATATCTTATGTTTATAGTTATGCCATGAAAGATGCCATGCTACTATGTTTATGATTTATGCCATGAAAGATGCCATGCTACTATGTTTATGATTTATGCCATGAAAGATGTCATGTTACTATGTTTATGATTTATGCCATGAAAGATGCCATGCTACTATGTTTATGATTTATGCCATGAAAGATGTCATGCTACTATGTTTATACTTTATGCCATGATAAGAATGTTCAATTAGATTTATGCCTATGTTTATGCTTTACGCTATGATAGAAATGTTTATGATGCTTATGTTCCATATGATTATGAATGAATGACGAATGATTTTAGTGAGTAGGAAAGAGTCTTACTAAGCCTGTGTGCTTATAGTCTTCTTTCCTTATACCGCAGATCATGCAAGGGGATAACGAGGAAGCAGCAGGAGGGCCTGAAGTATGTGTGTGTTGGTGACTTGGCCCATGAAATCAAATGCGTTAACCGTTTATGCTAAGAACTTTATTTTGACTACCTATATGCTCGAATAGTGACTTATGGAACTATATGATAAGATGTCCAGTATGATATGATATGAACCTTATGGTATGATGTTAAGCATGTTATGATATGATGATTAAGCATGATGTTCATATGTGAAGTTCCATGTCATTTTATTAGGGATGGTAGTAGGGGCATGTATATGTAATGTTTAAGTTATTCCGCTGCAGTATGATGTTACATGCCTTAAGTAAGTCAGCGTAACGCCGCTTTAGGAAAAAAAAAAAGCGGGCGTTACAGGTTGGTATCAGAGCCGTTACCATCTCACTACACACACATCAAGCCCTCTCCTGCAGCTTCCAAGTAAGTACCTTTAAGTGTATTTTATGTTCTATTATGATTCTAGAATGATGATACCTATGACTATAGAATATGCAAGTATGAACGGTATTTATGATGAAAAGTACGTTACGATATGTAACGATGAATGATGCTTTATCTTATTTTAGGAATTAAATATTAGAATAATATAGGCGTAGAAAAGAAACTATAATTTATGATATTATGTATAATCTATAATATAGTCACATGTAGAAAATTATCTGATAGCCTACCCACAGGAGATTATAACACTCTCACCTATGTTAGCGTATAGCATTAGTTCCATGATATTAATACTGATATAATTAATGGTATAGGTCATATGGTATAACTTAGGTAGGACGCATAGGGTAGGGTTCTAATTATGATAACACTTATTATAGGTTATGGGTCACTGATATCTTAGATATAATATATAAGACTACCTTAAGTTATTTTATGGTAATTAATAAGTAGGATCTCACCTATTCTATAATAATCATACAACTAATATAATTCGTAACTCGGGCTGAGAACTAATATAGGTTTACCCATAATTAAACTAAGTATATAACTATGATATATGCATATAATTATATCATGGAGTTAATAATGACATTAGCCAATTATATGTCAAAGAGATAATCAGAACTTCGATATATACAGTGGTGCTTCCAAGCTAGGACTTGGAGCTGTACTTAGGCAGAGTGGTAAGGTCATTGCTTATGCCTCTAGGCAACTCAAGGAACATGAGCAGAACTACCCCACTCATGATCTGGAATTGGCCGCGGTGGTCTTCGCTCTTAAGATATGGAGGCATTATCTATATGGAGCACAGTGTCGAATTTATACAGACCATCAGAGTCTGCGATATTTCTTCACTCAGAAAGATCCTGAATATGAGACAACGCCGATGGCTTGAGTTGGTAAAGGACTATGACTGTGAGATCCTCTATCATCCAGGGAAGGCAAACAAAGTGGCCGATGCACTCAGCCGGAAGTCAAGTGCCACCTTGATGTCCATATCTAAATTACCCCGACCACTTGAAAGAGAAATTATGAATTTCGGGGTCGAGGTCATCTCCGAGCGACTTTCCACCATGACAATATCACCCGCACTGTTTGAGGATATATTGGAAAAACAAGAGAGTGATCTGAGTCTTCAGAAAATAAAACGGGAGATCCTAGAAGGAAAGGGCGATGGTTTTCATATCGCCAAAGGGGGGTATTATACCTTAGGGATCGTCTATGTATCCCTAATGATCCGGAGCTTCGAAGAAAAATACTGACGGAAGCTCACGAGACCCCTTATTCAATGCATCCCGGATCCACCAAGATGTATCAAGATCTGAAGGAGAAGTTCTGGTGGTCCGGTATGAAGAGGGATGTGGCTCAGCATGTTGGTACTTGCATGACTTGCCAGCAAGTAAAGGCGGAACACCAGCGACCCGGAGGAGTTCTACAGCCACTAGCAATTCCGGAGTGGAAATGGGAAGACATCTCTATGGATTTCATTTCAGGGCTTCCCAGGACTACTAATGGGTATGATGCAATATGGGTGATCGTGGACAGGCTGACGAAGTCTGCGCATTTCTTGGCGATCAAGATGACCTATTCGATCGAGCAACTGGCTCAATTATATGTTAAGGAAGTAATCAGACTTCATGGAGTTCCCAAGACCATTATCTCAGATAGGGATGGTCGTTTTACCTCGCATTTTTGGGAATGCGTTCAGAAGTCTCTCGGCACTAAACTACGATTTAGCACCGCCTTTCACCCGCAGACTGACGGGCAAACTGAGCGGGTAAATCAAGTGCTAGAAGATATGTTGAGAGCTTGTGCCCTGGATTTCAAGGGAAATTGGTGTCGATATCTATGCTTGGCGGAATTCGCTTACAACAATAGCTACCAAGCTACTATAGGAATGGCACCTTATGAAGCCTTGTATGGGAGGAGATGTAGGTCTCCGATATGTTGGTACGAGGGTGGTGAAAAGAAAGAGATGGGGCTTGCAACGGATGTTATTGACAGCGCCACCCGAGCTATTCAAAATATTCGACAACGGATAGAAACTGCTCAGAGCCGGCAGAAGAGTTATGCCGATGTCCGGCGCAGACCATTGGAATTTAATGTTGGAGATTTGGTATTTCTTAAAGTAGCTCCTATGAAAGGGGTGACAAGATTTGGGAAGAAAGGAAAGCTGAGTCCGAGATATGTGGGGCCATACTTGATTCTGAAAAGAGTTGGTAAAGTGGCATATGAGTTGGAGCTGCCTCCAGAGATGTCAGCTATCCATAACATATTCCACGTATCCCTGCTTAAAAAGTGTATCCCGAATATGGACCGAGTGGTCGAGCCGCAGATAGTACAAGTACAAGAGGACCTAAGTTATGAGAGCAGACCCATCCAGATTTTGGATAGGGAAGTCAAGAAGCTGAGGAATAAGGAGGTACCTCTAGTCAAGATCTTATGGCGAAGCCAGCGGTTCGAGGAAGCTACCTGGGAACGCGAGGACGAAATGAGGCGCAAGTACCCAGAATTATTCTAAGTTCGAGGACGAACTTTCAAGAGGTATGGGGGATTGTAACGACCCGGAAAATTCTCTTAATATTTTCTTAAAATATTGAGCATGTCTAGATAATTTTTCGAGGGGCCCAGAAATAATTATGTAAAATTGGGCCTAGAAATCCATGTTTTCTCATTTAAATTGAGAAAAACTAGGTACTAATGAGCTTTAAAAGGGCTCCAAAAATGGGTATTAATTAGGTAAAATTAATATAAATTAGGTAAAAATTTATATAAATATAAAAGAATTTTATTTAGGAATATTGGCATAATTATGGGTGATTTTGGAGAATTTTCGAAATAAAAGGGAAATTTTCGAAAATAAGAAAAAGGATTAAATAAAATAAAAATAAAGGTGGATGGGCCAAGGATTGAACCTTGGACCTCTTGTACAACAATGAATGCTTTAACCAACTCACCTAGCAAGGAATTCTTGTGAGGAAAGGAAGTGAATGGTGGTTAAATGGTAGAAGAAGATGAAGGGCCATGGAAAACTCTTCATTCACCACCTTAATGGTTGATTAATAAGGGGGTTTGGGAGTTTCATTCTTCATGCCATCAATTGCATTTGCTCCTCTCTTCCTTCTCCATTCTTGCCGAGCACACAAGGAGGAATTCTCCCTTGAGAAAACTCCACAAAAGCTCTCCTTCTCCAAGATCTAAGGTCTTCTCAAGGTTCTAAGGGCTAGGTGTGGTCAAGTCTTCTTTCTTCTTTCCATCCAAGGTCTAAAAATCAAGAAATCTAAGGTAAGACTCCCTCACCTGTGGTATAATAGTTACCAATGTTTTCCATGATTTTTGGCTTGATATATGGGTGAGTTTCGGATTTAATGTTGAAGGGAAACAAAAATCAAGGTTCCTATGTTCAAAGGTTTCGGCAGCATGTTTTAAAGGTCCAAAATTATGTAAAAATCATGATAATATTATTTGATGTTCCCTTATGATGTTTAGAAGTTAATGTAATTTTTGGGATTTTTGGAGTACCCTAGGACACCCTAGGGTCTCGGCCAACATGAAAGAAGCAAAACCCAGAACCTTAAGTTCAAGGGTTTCGGCCACCATGTTTTAAATGTCTAAAAATATGTTAAAAATCATGATAATATTATTTGATTTCCCTTATGATGTTTAGAAGTTAATTGTAATTTTTGGGATTTTTGGAGTACCCTAGGACACCCTAGGGTCTCGGCCAACATGAAAGAAGCAAAACCCAGAACCTTAGTTCAAGGGTTTCGGCCACATGTTTTAAATGTCTAAAATATGTTAAAAATCATGATAATATTATTTGATGTTCCCTTATGATGTTTAGAAGTTAATTGTAATTTTTGGGGATTTTTGGAGTACCTAGGACACCCTAGGGTCTCGGCCAACATGAAGAAGCAAAACCCAGAACCTTAAGTTCAAGGGTTTCGGCCACCATGTTTTAAATGTCTAGAAATATGTTAAAAATCATGATAATATTATTTGATGTTCCCTTATGATGTTTAGAAGTTAGTTGTAATTTTTGGGGATTTTTGGAGTACCATAGGACACCCTAGGGTCTCGGCCAACATGAAAGAAGCAAAACCCAGAACCTTAAGTTCAAGGGTTTCGGCCACCATGTTTTAAATGTCTAGAAATATGTTAAAAATCATGATAATGTTATTTGATGTTTAGAAGTTAAGTTTAATTTTTGGGAATTTTTGGAGTACCCTAGGACACTCTAGGGTTTCGGCCAACATGAAAGGGACAAAACTAAGGTCCCTATGTTTATGGGTTTCGGCCACCATGATGTAAATGTCTATAAATATGTTAAAAATCATGATAATGTTATTTAATGTTCCCTGATGATGTTTAGAAGTTAAGTATAAATTTTGAGAATTTTTGGAGCACCCTATAGGCCCCATATGGTTCGGCCAACCCCAAGGACCCAAGGGTTAGGGTTGAGTCTTTAACTCCAAGCATATGTTTATGTGTTGCCATGATATAAGGATGAAGGATGGTGATTGTGTGAAGTATCACATGGCCTTGGGACTCCATAAGTTTCGGCCAATAAGGGTTAATAGGATAAGAGTTAAGATTTATTCCAAGTAAGGGTCCCAATGGCCCTATGGTAAGATGTGATTTATGTTTATGAATGATATGCTATGTTATGAATGATATGTCATGCTTACGAATGATATGTCATGTTTATGAATGATATGCCATGGTTATACATGATATGCTATGCTTATGAATGATATGCCATGTTATGAATGATATGCCATGTTTACGAATGATATGCCATGTTTATGAATGATATGCCATGGTTATGCATGATAAGAATGATGTTACGACAAGTATGTTATGATCATGTTCATGATAAGAATGATGCCATGATAAGTATGCTATGAATGTTTTATGAATGATGAAGCATGCAAAGTATTTTACTTTATGAATGGGCTTGTACCGGACCCAAGTATGGGTCCAAGGGATGGGTACCTTAAGAACGCCCCGGTTATGGACTACCGTAGCTGTCCACGGTTCTGGCACTACCGGAGCTGTGCAACAGGGATGGGCTCCTTGAGAACGCCTCGGTTCGGGGACTACCGACTATGCTGTCCTTACCCTAGTAGGTCGGGGCTAGCTACCTCGGATTTACTAGGGATGCGCGCTATGATGTATGTATGTGGTACAAGCCGGGGACCCCAAATGTTATGATGATGATGTTTAAGCATTTTCAAAGTATGTTTAAAAGCTAAGCATCCCTATGTATATGCATTCCACCCATGCATTCATACATGTTATGCATTATGTTATGATAATGATATGTTATGCTTATGCTCCATGTTAAAAGATATGTATGAGAATGAATGATCCATGATATGATTAGGGTAAGAAAATGCTCTTATGATATCCTAGAATGTATGCCTATGTTTATGCCATATAGGTTGGTTTATATCTTATGTTTATAGTTATGCCATGAAAGATGCCATGCTACTATGTTTACGATTTATGCCATGAAAGATGCCATGTTACTATGTTTATGATTTATGCCATGAAAGATGTCATGTTACTATGTTTATGATTTATGCCATGAAAGATGTCATGCACTATGTTTATGATTTATGCCATGAAAGATGTCATGCTACTATGTTTATACTTTATGCCATGATAAGAATGTTCAATTAGATTTATGCCTATGTTTATGCTTTACGCTATGATAGAAATGTTTATGATGCTTATGTTCCATATGATTATGAATGAATGACGAATGATTTTAGTGAGTAGGAAAGAGTCTTACTAAGCCTGTGTGCTTATAGTCTTCTTTCCTTATACCGCAGATCATGCAAGGGGATAACGAGGAAGCAGCAGGAGGGCCTGAAGTATGTGTGTGTTGGTGACTTGGCCCATGAAATCAAATGCGTTAACCGTTTATGCTAAGAACTTTATTTTGACTACCTATATGCTCGAATAGTGACTTATGGAACTATATGATAAGATGTCCAGTATGATATGATATGAACCTTATGGTATGATGTTAAGCATGTTATGATATGATGATTAAGCATGATGTTCATATGTGAAGTTCCATGTCATTTTATTAGGGATGGTAGTAGGGGCATGTATATGTAATGTTTAAGTTATTCTGCTGCAGTATGATGTTACATGCCTTAAGTAAGTCAGCGTAACACCGCTTTAGGAAAAAAAAAAACGGGCGTTACATTTGACTTAGTTAATTTATGAGATAAACAGGATATCATATCATATAATTTTTCATCTAATTCATGAGTTATAGTGGGGTTTGAACCTTCTGAACCAGATATGGATATGTGACTTGACTTTAGATTCTGTCTCAGACTCGAGTTTAGACTCGATCTCAACTACTTGAGCTTGTACCGGTAGTGCCAATAAACTTGTTTGAGCTTGTTCTTCTTTGTCCGACTCTTCCGATGACTCAGACCACGTTACCTTCAGGGTCTTCATTTTTCTTTGTTTGTTCTTTGATTGGATCATCCTCTTCTTCTTAAGCATTTTCCGAACTAGATTAACTAGTTCGACAGTGATCTCGTCATCATTTTCTGAATCTGATTCGTCTTCGGATTCGGGCTTGAACCGATACTTGTGCTTTGACTCTTTAGTCTGGAATTTTCCTGCAAGCAAAGCAATTCCTTTCTCGGTAGGGTGTCCATTAGTTTGTTCATGTAATTCAAATTTCAAAAATAATTCGTCTAATCTTATAGATGAAAGATCCTTGGAAACACATTAAGGGTATACCTTATGACTTCGTGATTTCCACTTGTTGTCCGATGGAGTGTAGTATGTTAAGCAAATCTTGAATTCAGGCGTGTAACTGACTTGTCGATTCTGCTTCCAATATTTTTATATTATATAATTTATTAAAAATTAAATCACACTTACCTTCGTTTTGAAAATTCTTTTATGTAGCTAGATCAACTTATCCCAAAAGTCTTAGAAATTGTTGAGAGATCCGAACTGGCTCAACTCTTCTTTTGGTTATGTCACACTAGAGAGTTTGAGTCGCCTTTTGTGACTGCCTAAATTTTTCTTTTTGTTGGAATTATCCCATTTGGGAGAATAGCGCGCATCGTTTTTTTACTTTTTTTAAACTCGAGAGATAATGTAACGGAAAAGAAAAGAAAACGAAGAACAATGCTAACACACCTTCTTTTTACTTGATGTATAACCTCACCACTGCTAGTCCAAGGTATGCACTCGCTAAGTGTTTTTCATTGTGTAAATCACTAAAAACATGATGGTGAACAAAAAGGAATCTGAAAATAAAGTACAAGAAAATGAAATTGATACCAACAATGTAAATGTATAATAACTTGAGTGTTCGTTGTTGGAATAGCATTTTTGAGTCTTAGAACAATATTTGGAGTAACACGCAAGCATGGAAGTCGTCGTAAAATCTATGTTGAGGTTGTTGGTCGAGCCTTCTTTAATTGACCTAACCATATGTCTAAATTCCTTCCAAGCGCCTCAATCAAGGTTGATATGGCATGAACTCGACGAAACTCTATTCGTCAAAACTCATCCTGACCCAAGCACCAAGATCCCTTTCGAGCACCTGAAGTTGACATGTTCAGGCTGATCAGAAGTTGTCACCTCATTATGTTGTCAAGCTGGATTTAGGACGCCTGGATCCCTGCCAGGTACCTGGAAACTCTTAGGATGCCTGGATACCTTCCAGGCGCATGAATCAACTTCTTCTAGAAATTAACTCCTATATCACAGGGTTAACATGGCAAATATAATAATATTAAAGTGCAAAATAATCAGTCCAATTTTAGACTGTCTAGTCTTGACTTTTAAATTTCCAATAAAATCCTAAGTCAAGCTGACGTCTATTGTTCCCTCTTGGGAAACACATCCTCACCCACTCTCTCAAGAGAGATTATCTATTTGCTACACATTCAGTCCTTCATATCTGTTTGAACTTTTGCTCAACATCCAAGCTCGACTTTCAGGGTCTCCTGCTAAACGTTTGATCATCAACTCATCTAGACTTCTATCTGGTGTCTTCGACCCCAAGACTTCCCACCTAGTATCCTCGGAATTCTGCCTGACATTCTTGTTCTGCCATGACTTTTGCCCAATCCACTCGACTCGACTAGGACTTCTTTGCCCAATCCACTCGACTAAGACTTCTTTACCCAATCCACTCCACCAGGACTTCTTTACATAGCTTCAACAATAACTTTCATGTCCACTTAGTCAAGCCCATTAGAACAACAATAAATTTTAATTTTAAATTTTTGCTAACATCAAAATAAAAATCTATTATCCGATGCTCCCAATACCAACACATTTATCCTGTTATGATTCAAATTCTAATCCTTTTATTTATTCTTCTAAATACTTTACCACTAGTTAAAATGCTACATGAAACAGAGAAAAGCATAGAATATTTTATCAATTAAAAAGAAAATTGATATTCAAGATTGTAATATAATGATTAATTAAGTTGGATAATGTTCAATTTGAGATTACCGGTCCAGTCCAATGAAAAATTTTTACCAACACTCGGGATAAATCAGAAAGCGCTCATGACAAATGATCTAGAAGGTCAACATCTCATAATTGCATGCTCCATTTGAAAGAAAAATTACAATAAAATTTATCGTAACCAGGGATCGAACTATAAATCTTTGCGAGAAAGATTGCAATATGATGAACGATCAGTTGGTGTTCAAGATTTTCTTTCTTACTTTCAGATTTTCTTTCTTGACTTACCCTGACTCAGAGGTTGTGTTCCAACTATGGTTATGAGGTCAAGTTGGAATAAGACACAATTCAAAGACCCGGAGGCTTCAGAAATGGAAGAGGAAAGAAGCTTTCGACGTCGACATTGACAGCCAATGCCTGTTTTATCAACTCCGGAGGGGAGGTTGTCCCCTTCCAATTGCAGAACCATGGACCACCACCGACTTCCACCGCTGCCATGTTGCTGGTGACATCCAGGATCAACTGCAAGCATATGGACAATGAATACGATGTAGCCGCGCAAAACATAGCAGTTGATGTTGACAATAATGATCAGATACAAACCTTCCCCTTACTGCCATCGAATTTGCGTTCCCAGAGTTGTAGCTTTAGGTCACCAAAACATGTGTCTCTACAAGCCGGGACGAGTCCAGCTTCAATGGTTGGAGCTCGCAAGGGCGTTCCGGGGTCTGTTGTGGTGGCCTGTAACTCCACCTGCGTACCGTTCCACCAAACCGCCATTATAATTTTTCTTTGGCAAAGAGAAATTAATGAAAAGCAGGAGTAAATCACAAGCCTACATCATGTTAAGATAAAGGAACTAGGATGAACATATTTAAGTACATAAATTAAAATTTACTATACTTGAGTAGCATTCATCTGAAAACTAATTAATATATTTAGTTCTGTCGACACAAAAATTTATAAAAAAGAATCTAGGAATGATTTAAAACTGCAAATGTACAATTTCTAAACAATATCAAACACATGTTTAAGAAATACGAATATATATTCATTATTTATGGGATCCATTGTTTCAAAAGCAATGTCAGCTTCCAGCTCAAGAATAACTAGGTTTCGACAAACAGTGTTTACATCCTATGAGCACTAATCTTAGTCCTGTCAATAGAAGGATAAGATCTAGATAAATGACCACAAATAATTGGGATTAACAAGGCCTAATGATAATGATGTATCGTTTCAATTTACTTTTTGATAACATTTATATATGGAATTAATTTAAAATCCTAAATCTAAAAAAACTCATATTAATTTGCTATTTAATAAAAATATGACTTTTAGATATAGATTTTATTCTATGGTTAATTCTTCTCTATCTCACAAATATATGAATTGGATTCTTGCCCAAGGGCTTAAAATTTTGTGATAAGATGTTAACATTACTTCGGAGCATAAATCATGACAGGGAAATAATCCCTTCCCTCCCGTTGTTTTCCTTCTAGGTTTTGCCCTATCTATGGAGCTTATTGCTATCAGTTCTCTTGCATTCAAGCTCACAGTTTGGTCTGACCATAGTAGGTAGTTAGAAATCATAAGCATATAATTGAGGACTTTCCTAATCGATTGAGACCTTATAATATGGTTTCCTGATCAAGCGAGTAATTAATTGAACTGCAGATCTCTGTCTAACATAAATCAAGACTATCATACCAGCACAGATTAGTCAATCTAGTTACATATTTATCATATTCACTTAACATTAAGAATCTGCCAAAAATTTACTTATGAACACTCGTCATTTATACATAAACCAATAACCAATGTAAAAGAACAATGGAATAAACATTATACAGAAATTAGAATAATCATCTTGCAATTACTCTAGGGGTTTATTTCCAAACCAAGCTAACGCAGGCAACAGAATTTCACCATTAATCATTTGCATCGGATAACATTAAGTCATAAAACATTCAGTAATAAGAAACATAAATGAAGTTCATTGGATATAAGGGAGTCACCATGTGTGTGTTGTTTTCTGCAGACATATGCCAAAAGCCCCAGTTAGCTACATCCCAACTGACAGTTCCATTCCAAGGCACAAATTCATAGAACGATCCACCATAGTGGACTCCAACCTAAAGCAGTTAGATGTTAGGATATTCTGCAAAACCTACAAGTTCATCTCGTCGTAAAATAGAAAAGTGGAGAAACATATCTTCGTAAAATATCTTCTTGTATCTGATTCTAAAATAAAATCAAACAAAGAGAGATTTTTTGCCGACACATTATATATTATGATACACTAATTGTTAAACTACAAAAAGATTAGTTTTTTTTTGGCAATTCAGATACCTTGTTTTTACGAACTCAGGCCTACGAAAGTTCCACCGGCTACTAAGGCAAATCGGAAAGCGCAGATGGGTGGCGGCCCAACGTCACAAGTAATTTGAACTCCTCAAGTGTATGTGCCCTAGGTGAGATTTGACTCTCGTTATCTAAGGAGCCCGTCCCACCATTTACCATCACACCGTAACCCGGCAGCTAAAAAGTTAGTTTGATCCTTCAGTAGTCACCAATCAAAATCATCAAACATTCAAATATTTTTGCTAGAGAGACCATCTAATTGTCAGACGTGAAATAATAATACAAGATTACACGTAGAAATGGTATAAAAATTTCACTAAGAAAATTTAGAGAATGTAAGTTTGAGATAAACCCATGATTATTATTATTATAGAGACTATTGTAGGTTTACTTGTCAATTAATTACATCAGCTAATGTAAGATGTACCAATCCGATAGAGCTGAATACCTAACCAATATAAAATATCATTAAGGTGTCTATGTTTGATTGCTAACCCACTTATAGGCAACTGACATAAGCAAA
>JAGFNQ010005580.1:0-35033 GCA_024364735.1 Boesenbergia rotunda | reverse complement strand
GAGAAGCCAGTTTTGACAAATTCGGCATGAATATCTAACTAGAAATATTTATTTCATAGGAACTTTTCCAATAGGTTGCATTTCAAACATATAAGATTATTGAAAGGCATTTGATATCACTGACATGGTATATTACTAGTTAATAAACTGCAATCACAGTAGAGAAAGGAACTCACCCAAAACCATTTTCTTGGAAATCCACCACCCCAGTTCTTCTCAGAGTAGGATGGAGCATTTTCAAATTCATATCGCTTTCCATCCCATTCTATCCAACCTGTAAATTAGATATACAAGTCAAGCATGTTAAAATAGCAGTTTTATGGATGTGATTTTTGTTTAACTCTAGATCAGATGTTGGATCAGCTTTGTAAGTACATGATATATACCATGTGACCGAAATATATTAGTTATGATATACAGATACATCAAATAATATTCATTATGTGACAAAAAGGCGAACGCTCGCCCCCGGCACCCCTGCTAGCCCGCCCCAGGACCAACACGGAGGAGATAAATCATGGTGACTGAGAAGGCAAGAGGTGTGGGGGGGGAGAGAGACTTTTTACACAGGGTGCAGAGATTTACGCCCCACCAACCCTGTGGCTCGAACCCAAGACCTCTAGTGACAATCTACCAACCCCTTACCATCTCAGCTATGCTCGTGGGGGCAAAATATATTCATTATGGCTAAAAGCTTTGATGTGCAACATGCGAAGTATAGAATCTTCTAAAATTCCACCAACAGTAAACGAATATCTGGAGCCAGCTCAAACATATTCAAGATTTTGAGGAAGTATAATTTAGCTAGTGACCTTGCTTATTGAAATTTATTATAAATGAGCTCATATCGCTTACAATGCAAGTAAATAATTAGCATGAACAACCTCAATTCTCAAAAGAAGACAGTTGCAGTAATGCAAGTCACTAGTTTAAGGAAATTTCATAATCTAGCTTCTCCAAAAGCCTCTTAGACAAGTGAGTGAGGGACGTGCACAGATACACTAATACTCCTAAAAACAATGGTATCATAGAGAAATATGATGATTGTTTTGTTATGTAGGAACATATTTTGGTTATAACTAAAAAGGTTTGAATTCATTTTCAGAAAAAAAAATCACATAACATCAAGATGACTGAGATTTCGTTCTCAGGTGTGCAATAATAAAATTACCTGTTGATAAACCACCTGCCATGCATATTTGCCAATGAGGTTCAAACACAGGGAATGCGGCGAGCCAACCAGCTGTTGATTTTTGTTTTGAGTTGACATCACCCCAGCCATACACTGGACGGGTGTTGTATTCCCAGCGTGCTGTTTTCACAGTTTCAACATAATTTGACCTGCCAATTAAGGGTTGTAATGAAATTTAAATAATTGATGTCAAACAAGATCTACCACATGAAATTTTCTCTATAATCATGACAATTAGGTAGCTTACTCAATTTTCTACTTCCAATGTACATTCGGAAATTAGCGGAACAGTTGCAATGTTGCTTTAAAATCTGGTATTGCACCAAACCTTTGTTGAAGAACTGAATTGGTTTTATACTCCATCATACCCTAGGTTGGTGATTGGGAGTTTTATTGTCAGCATTGGGTATGGGAATCTATTGTCTCATTGACACATTTATTTAGCAAATTGAACATGCAGAGAAAACCAACCATATTATATCAAAAAATGCTGTCAACAATTTGGTTATGGCAGAGTAATAACCTCAACACGTTAACAACGCATATCTAGCATCTAGGACTCATTTAAAATCTCAATTATGATCAATTTCAACTATAACAAAACATATGCATAAAGTATTCAAGATAAATATTACAATACTTTCAGAAATGCAAAGTTCTATGCTTTAGAAAAGAAAGCTCAATGTGAATTTACAATGTTTTTGTCAATACCTAAAACCGCATGAACTTTGACTCAAGTTTATCCAAATTAAGTTTACTTTAAGACTTACATATTCCTTTGAAATGTGGAGAGTACGATCTATAAAGACAATGTAATATGAAAGCTTTACAAAATAATAAATGCTAGAAGAAAAAGTTGCTCTGTGATTAAATAAGACATTGCCTTCCATCATCACGTATGAAGCCTTGATGCCAGAGTGGACTGACTTGGAAACCCTCTAATACACGTTCATGGAATTCCTATATAAAAATCAAAAGCCACTAAGAAAGTATTTGACCTATACAAATGAAATAATTATATTCCTAGCAAATATACATCAAAAAAATGATACACAACATGAATTCGCAGCGTGAAACTCAACGTGAATGACGTGACATTCCAATTGCAACGATCCTCGAAGGGTTCACCGTGTCCCTCAGGGTATAGTTTGGTTCAGGGCGGCGGCCGGAGGCCGCCGCTGGTGTCCAGGCGGCAATCGGACGTATACACAAAAAGTGTCACGTCATTCACGTTGAGTTTCACGTTGTGAATTCACGCTCTCTATCATAGCTCGTATGTTTTTTAGTTGTTTCATTTTTACTAATATGATAGCCACTTTATTTGCTAGATCAAACATTAACCTCTGCAGCTCCATACTCTAGCCAAGCCACCCCAAGCTTTCATAGTGGGTTTACAATGTCAAACGGGGCCACAATATGTTAATTTCCTATAATTTCCAACAACTCCCCAATAAACTTCAATTAAAAAGTCAGTCGTCTAACATCTATAACTCTTATGCACATTCCATGAAGAAGTATGTCATGGATATTCAGGGATAGTGATTGGATGATTGATGGAGTAGGCCATGTGCCTTAACCGGTGATCTCATAGGAGTAGAGAGGAAAAGGGAATAAATAAAAACTTTATTCAATAGTCAAAATTTACCCCAAAATAATAGATTAAGCCTCTCTAATATTTAACCTAAACTTTTGAATTGGTTCATTTTAATTAAGTTGGTTTCATTCTGCATCACAGGAGAATGATGTCACTATGAAGTGGAGATGAAGATACTCGAAGGTTGGCGAAGACTTGACCTAATTTTTAAATGTTGTATTATCATATTTGATTTCTTTGTGAACTAATGTTGTATTACACTATCTAAGCTCTTCGTACCCCTATTCTGTCTAATTGGTCATTTGGAATTATCGCAGGTTAGATAATTATTTTATCACAATAGTTCACGACAATGCATGAATATAAGTGAGAACTTAAACAATTACCAAATGAATTTATGAAAGAAAAAGAAACAAGAACATTCAACTATAGTAGAAAAATACTGATATCAGATCTATAAGAAAAGGCATTCATTTAAAACCTGAGGTTGGAGCTCTCCTGTTGGAGCTGATCCTTTCCCAAGGAGAAAGGTGTTCCCCAACATAATTTCATGCCTATCTATAAAAGAAGATTTGTTTAAGAGTTATGTCAAATATTACTAACTATAACTGGTAAACCAAAAAGTAGAATATGAATGACAACATTACAGAAATAAAAAGAGTAGTGTCATCATTTGACAACCAATGGGCAACCATGTCGATAACTAAAAAGAAAAATAGCCATCCTACTATGATCGAGTTAGTAGTAGGGCAGGCATAATATTAAAGCTGCATGCACACAAAAAGAATCTCAGTGTTAATAGTTGTGCTTAAAAAAAATAAAAAAAAAACTTGCAAGCCAACTGTCTTCTCTTTAGAAGTCAAACAATCTTGAGATAGTATTATATCTAGAAAATGTTTTATGCTTCCACACTTAGTAATTTGGTTTCTTAGCACTGGTCTTGTTCACAAGATCCATAATGCCAATATATCAACAGCATAATTATCCATTGGACTGCTCCTTTGGTTAAGAATCAGTTAGACTTGACTAATGTTGCAAAAAATAAATGTCCAAAAGTAACCTGGCCAATGAAAATTTTAACATGATTATTTGACTAGAGTGGAAACAGTGTAATAAAAGTGAAAGGTCCCAGGTGGCTCAAGGATTTATTTTTTATAAAAAAAACCAATAATTGGACCTAAATATAGCATTAATTACGAAAACTAGTTCAACTTTTGGACTTTTGATTAATCTATCTTGAAACATTACAAACTTAGCTAACTGATGGGGCTCTTGTATTTTTGTTTGTTGTTTGGTTAGCCCTAATATCCATAACATTAGTTGGCTTCTTTTTATCCTAGATTTCTGTTTGAATCATATATTTATTATAAATTTCTGTTTAAATAAGAACAATATAGTTTATGAATAATTAGATGTTATCTAAGAATAGTTACACAATCATAGAAAGGTTAACATGACCTAAGCAAGTTACATAACCATAGATAGATTACATAACCATATGTAAGAATAGTTTCCCTCAATATCTATTAATTTAGGATTGTGTACAATCTTCATTACAAAAGAATCAAAGTTATCCTCCATGCCCTTTTATGAGAAATTAATGAAAAACACAAAATTATAATATTGCTTCAATTTTATGATATTAGACATGCTATAAATGAAAATTGAAACTTAAATTATGCTAGCAAAGAAAATGCAATCATAATGTATGTTAGATCATTAAAGAATATACAACATAACCAGTTGATGTAAGTCGTGCATGGAAAGCAAACAATATGTCATGAAAAGCTATTAGCATAAGCGAACAAACTTACTTCCCCAAAAATTCTTCGATTCTTTTGTGAATTGACATATATATTTATCATCGGGACCTAGAATTTGAGCTCCAGCTCCAGTAAAACGAGGTCCATACACCACACTGTCTAGTGTTCCCATTCCATTAGGGAATACTGGATTCTCCATTGTGTACATAAAGCAAAAGCTTTGTCGACACTCAGGGATTGAAACCTTGAAATACCATCCTTCAAAAAATAATCGTGTTGTCCGATCAAAATGGTACCTGACATAGCCACAATAATTTATTGCAAACAGTTCAAGTTGCACAGCACAAGACAATTAACTACACACTTCCTCCTTTTCTGCAGATGAAGTTTCAGCTAAGTAAACTCTAGGATATAATTTTAATTATAACTTGAAGGAAAGAAGAAGAAACCAGATTGTGCTAGATGAATCCAAAGAAAGATCAAATTATAAATGTCAGGTAAGGAAACTATTGAAAAGACAAAACTCGTGAAAGGAACAGTAGCGTATAAACTAGCATACATCCTGGAAGTATCCAACAAGAATCAACATAACGTGTTCCAATTTTCTTCATCCACTGGAAAGTGAAGCCACAAAAACGTTTCCAAGTTAAAGTCCGCGAGTAGTTTTGGGATCATAATAAATATCTATATACTAACGGATGAGGTTAAACTGACTTTAACACTACATACCAAATCAATGCCCACAGTTTACGCAATAGACTTTCTTTGAAAGAGAAAAAAACGGAGAACCTCCCTGCATAGCAAAACCTCTCTCAGGAAAAAAAATGATTTCTTTTATGTAAGTTTTTTGGTGTCGCACCTCCAAGCATCTCGCAACATCTCCTAGGCTCTGGAACGCTTAAATTCACAGCTTTTGTATTGTAGAGAATATGTTGAGCGCAATCTATCGCTGGGATTTTTAAGTGAAATTCTACTGATTCAAGGAAAAAAATATAGGGGATACGAACCAAAACGCCACGAGAATTTCATACCAAACAGAGAAAAAAAAAATCAAGCAAAGGTGGAACCTGGACGGGATAATGGACATCAGCAAGAATGTTCCTTTTTGTAAGCATAGAAGAACAAGCATTACCCGCTATGAGGAGTCCGGAGCTCTCTGTTCAGAGGAGTGGGAGTGTAAACTGGCACGGCGGAGGCTGGCGTCCCATCTTCCCCTTCCGAGTCCGCCGAGACAGGCTCCATGTCTCGAGAAGCAACCCGACACTTCAGCCCGTTCACAGAGAATGGCCGACGGGAGGAGAACGGAAAAACTCCAGTCCTCAGCAGAGAGGCAGGCCGGCGATCGGAGGCTGCCGACACGGCGGGGAAGGAACTCCGGCAGTTTAGCGCAGCGAATGGAGCGGTATCCATCGTGTCGCCCCTCTGGAAAAGCAAGAACAGATCGGATGACAGAGATTTGAACTGAAACGTGTGGCCCGCTATCTTTGCTTATTATTCGGTCATCGCTAAGATCGAGATTGGGCTTCAGAACAACGTTCCGGCAAAAATAAGGAAAGTGGACTAAACTCATTTTGAAAACATCCACGTTCATTTTTACCTCTTAATATTATAATATCGATCATCTCATTAATATATATATATATATATATATATAAATTAATATATCACATGTATATTATATTAATATTTTATAAAATTCATATATCACATACGTATTATATTAACAACTTCATTCTCTCACGTTCATTGTAACATTAATACTCATTATTTATAGGGTCCACATACCACATACATATTATATTAACATATTTATACTCTCACATCTTTATTTTTATTTTATATTAAATAAATATAATTTTAATTTCATTTATAAAATTTAAATGATTATTATTTAAAATAAATAATAATAATAATTTTAAATATATTTATTATGTAAAATTATTTTTTCCTTATTTTATAAGTGTCATTTATTTAAAATTAAAATATTATTATAAATTCAAAATAAAAAAATAGAACATAAAAAAAAATCACACTTATATAGATTAAATAATAATATATAAATTAAAGATAAAGTGAAAGTATAACATATTAATTCAAGAGTTATTGTTGTATTATGATCAAATATGTTCAACTAAATTAACACGAAGTTGTGATGCACATGATTATCACATAGTTCGAAATTTATCCAGAGATAATCATGAAATCATCGATTTGAGACCTGTACGGGTTGCGCGGGTTCATCGCCTTCATTGTTGTACCAATTTGTCATGTGATTTCCCTCATCTTCAACAATCATGTTGTGTAAAGTAATGCATACTAACATAATATGTTTTAACTTTTTTTATACTAATAACGAGTTGAACCTCTGATAATTGTCCATCAAGTTTTGAGCCCCCCAAATGCTCGTTCAATATCTTTTCTTGCAGTCTCTTATCTTTCCTTAAACAATCTCCTCTTGGGATATTCTAGGCAAGAAAAAGCCTTCACGAAAGTAGCCAATTTAGGATATATTCCATCTATTAGATAATACCCCTTCTTATATTGAGTTCCATTGATTGTGAAATTAATCTCCGGGACATTTTCTTGCAAGAAATTATTGAATATGGGAGATTCGTAGAATACATTAAAATCATTACGTGAATCTGCAACATAAAAGAATGCATGTCATATCCACAAGTCTTGAGACATGACCGCTTTAAGCACGATTGTTAGTGATCCATCACATCTTGTAAATTGGTCTTTCCAAATAACTGAACAATTTTTCATTTCGAATGCATGTAATCAAGACTGTTTAACGTTCCAGGGAAGTTGTGTCTCTCATCATGCAATTGAAGAAGACATTGAACATCATCAGCATTCGACCTTCTTAAGTATTAATCATCAAAGAGTTCAACCACATAAATGCAGAATTTAAAAAGACACTTTATGGCAATTGATTCGCCCATACATAGATATCTCGTTAAGATGGTCGGCTAGGACTCTATAAGTCAACTGAGGAATTGCAGTTGTGCATTTTTGTAGTGATGTCAAGTCTTTTCTTCTCACGGCATCATCCCTCTGCTGAAAATATGATGAACGACTCTCAAGTGCATTCACTATATGATAAAATAAATCTCTTCGCATGCGAACTCGTCTTTGAAATATTTGATTTGGATACACTAGGTTTGTGGAGAAATAATCATTGAAGAGCCTCGCACACCCAGCTTCACAATTTCTTTGGATGAACCTCCTTCTTCATCGCATCTCGTAATTACTTTGATATGCTCTAATTATTTATCGGCTTTGTTGAAGTATTAATGACATTAGCTCATTCCCAGAATTATAACCTTTGTCAACAACTTTAACATTGACTTCATTTTCACTTGTCGAGTCGGAGTTGGTTCTACTTGAAAATTGAGACATTTTAGAGGAAACGAATTCAGAGCTAGTATGTTGTTAGAATAAAGAATTGTAGAGTACAAGGTGACTATTTATTTTTTCTTATCAACGGTTATATTCTAACAGTTATATTATAATGATTATATTCCAACTGCTATATTATAACGGTTATATTCCAACTACTATATTTCAACGGCTAGTTTGTAACGGTTATATTGATTGATCAGACATTGCTAATGAATTGAAACAGTAAAATAATAAAAAATTATATTAATTGAAAAGGACAATGATTGAAAATTATATTAATTACAAAATTATAATAATTAAAAATTATAATAAATAAAAATTACATATTTCATCTCTCCCTAATATCTTGATATGGATGTTAATTAATGATAAGTTGTTTTTCTGTCATTTGGGAAATATCCTTCGAAAGGATTGTGTATTCTTTTAGTTGAACTTTGGCTAAGGCAGCTTTTGCTTTCATTTCAACAGTTTTTACTTTCATCTCCTCAACTTCAAGTTATTTTTTTCCATTCTAACTTTAGCTATTTTTATGCTTGTATATTCAGTAAACTTTGCAAACATATTGCCCAAATTTATTGTCGTGCCTTCAATATATGATTTCATTTTGCCTTTTCCCTTTCTTTTTGTTGCCTTCTGACCTATTGAACGAGTTTCTTCTTCGTTTAGGTCTACATATAGACTAGCATCTTGGTTAGATGAGGTGTTTCATGCTCCCAACTCTGAGGTTCTTGTCTTCTTCGTGCTAACAAGGTGATCAACGGACTGTGGATTAAACATTGAACGATATTCTACGATTTTCCATACATGCTTAAGATTAAATGTAATGATGTTATTTTCTTTATAATATTTTTTATACGCAAGACGCAATATATCCTCATCACTATGGCCGCTACGATACACACTATAAATAATATTGTAATTTGCGTTGAAGTGATATACCTTTTTTGTATGGTGTTGTGTCAATGCGATCGTATGATACTTGTATTTTTTGTTAGGTGTACCTTAAGGACGAATCTTATTGTAGTAGCTTACAATACGACCCCAGAAAGTGTTGGTGCAAGATGCATCAGTAATGTCCTCCACTAGTGTTTCAATGTTTAACAATATGCTTAAGTGAGTGATACATTGAACAAGAGAAGGGTAGTCAAGAAAATAATATCAAAATGAATGAAAGTCCTAGTTAACCTAAACAATAAGTCCTGGTTCGAAGAATTGGGCGCTAAGTCTTGATCATGGATTGGACAATAAGTCTTGGCCGAGGGCTAGGCACCGAAGTCCTGACATAGGGTTGGGCAATAAGTCCTGGTCATGGACTGGGCATGAAGTCCTGGTGAGTGAAGCTGGGCAATAAGTCCTGGTCGTGGACTGGGCACCGAAGACCTGGTGAGTGAAGCTGGGCAATAAGTCATAGTCATGGACTGGGCACGAAGACCTGATCCGGAGGATTGGGCAAAAGTCCAACCGGAGGAGCCGGTTGGCAAAAAGGTAAACTCTCCTGAGAGGAGTAGGTGAGGACGCGTTCCCCGTAGGAGGGAACACTAGGCGTCGATTCGACCTAGGGTTCCATTTTGGAAGCCCAAAATCAGAACCAAGACAGCTCCGACTGTTAATTGTGCTTAACAATATATTATTTGTCTGTTCTTTGTGTTTTGGAACTAACCTTGGTTGCAGGAACAAAGGGTGAAAGTTTCCTACTCCTAGGCGCCTGAATGAGGTCAGGCGCCTATATGGTGACAGGCGCCCAAACAAGGGTTCTTCCAAGCACACTCGAAGCAGGCCTCCACATCAGCATCTGAGGCGCTTGTGTTGATACAGGCGCCCTAGTCAGCTCAGGCACCCCAGTTGAAGGGATAAGCGCTGGCCAAGTCTGTGGATGGAGTTTCGCGCAGGGAAGACCACGTGCCAGGCGCCCCCTTCAACAGAGGCGCCCCAGGACTTACTATATAAAGGGGTTCACCCCTTGCTTTAGAACACAACTGCTTCCAATGATTTCTCTCAAGCGCTCTGCTCCAAACGCTCCGTGCTCAAGAATCAATCACAACGACATTCTAAGCATTCTGAGCGAAAGAAAAGTGCTAGAAACGAAGCCCTGCGACCAAGGAGGCTCCAGGAGGAAGTGCGCGACACTTCAGAGTTCCAGATCGGTCGGGATCGTCGACTCTTTGTTTGGTTTGAATTTACTTTCTGCATTTAATTTCCTTAATCTTTTGATTGTAAATCATGTACTGTAAGACGAGTTTCTCCGCCTTCGGAAAGTCCGGAAAGGAGATCATTAGTGGATGGGCGTTTCCCGTGCTTAGGCCTTGGACGTACTGACCCTGGGGGGTTGGGAACCAAGGGAAAATCCGTGTGCACTCTGTCGTTTACTTTTTCGTTCTTTCTGTTTTCCGCTGCTACTAACTCTGTATCTAGAACGAACGATCGAACGACAAGTTTCCGCAAATTTTAACAAGTCGATATTCACCCCCCCTCTATCGACGGCACCGGTCCCCACAAGTGGTATTAGAGCCTGATAGCTCTTCACCGGACTAACAGCCGACGGAGCAAAGACGTCAGGAGTTGAGGGGGAGCCCAGGGTGAATCAGGTATTTTTTTTTTGTATGTCAATTTTTAAATTTCATATTACATGTTTCAAATGCAAGGAGAGATAACACTATAAAAAATCAGTGTCTTACTCGTATGACTCGATCATCACCAACGGCGGCTAAGGAGGTACCAGCGCTCGGAGTCCGGAGGGACAAGAGTCAAATCAAGTGCTTCAAATGTCAAAAGCACAGACACTACAAGAATCAATGTCCATCCAAGATACGAAAAGTTTATGTTTGTAAAAATTTATAAATTCCTGCACAGTCATACAATAATGTTGATAGTTTAGATAAGTTAGATAATTATTTAGATAAATTAGACTTTTTGCATAGCCAAATCAATATATTGAATGATCAGTTACCAAATATAGACAATAGGAAAATATTAGATCTCAACTCGTTAATTTTTAATATCAATACAATAATTTTTAGAATTAATTCTAATAATTTTTCTGAAAATATTCCTGAAAATATTGGAGATTTTTCTGAGGATATTTCTAAGGATAATAATGATATTAATGATAATTCTGAAAATATTAGAGATTTTTCTGAGGATATTAAAGATATTTCTGAGGATAAACATAAATCTATTATTAATTCTGATATTTGATCTGAAGATAATCCTGATAATCTAGAAACTTCTGTAGATGAGAATGAAGATTTAAATAATATTGATTTCCTGGTAAATTCTGATAACTTCTTGAATATTAATTATGAAACATTAATTAACAACTCTGAAAATTACTCTACTTAGTATGAAGATATAGAAGAATATGACTTTGATGATGAGGATGAGAAAGAAGATGAATTTTCTAGAATTAAGGCTACAGTTAATAAAATCTACAAAAATTCAAACAAAGTAAAAGTATTAGAAAAACTT
This sequence comes from Boesenbergia rotunda, assembly GCA_024364735.1. Classification (NCBI taxonomy): domain Eukaryota; kingdom Viridiplantae; phylum Streptophyta; class Magnoliopsida; order Zingiberales; family Zingiberaceae; genus Boesenbergia; species Boesenbergia rotunda. The sequence continues at coordinate 23,614 of JAGFNQ010005580.1, read as the reverse complement.
GAAAAATTAAATGAAAAAGAAATAGTAGATAAGTCAGACATTTTTGAAATAATGAAAATGATGCAATTAAACCCATAACTATTAATTAACCCAGAAAATTTGAAACTTAAATCAAATTAAATCTTTTAGACCTTAATTAAATCTTAATTAATTTTACCTTAATTTAATTATTTAATCCTAAATTAAATCTTAATTAATTTGTACCTTAATTTAATTATTTCAACCTTAATTAAATCTTAATTAATTTTTTTCCTTAATTTAATCCTTAATTAAATTTTAATTAATTTTTCCCCTTAATTTAATCCTTAATTATTTCAACCTTAATTAAATCTTAATTAATTTTTACCTTAATTTAATCCTTAATTATTTCAACCTTAATTAAATCTTAATTAATTTTTACCTTAATTTAATCCTTAATTATTTCAACCTTAATTAAATCTTAATTAATTTTTATCTTAATTTAATTATTTAATCCCTAATTAAATCTTGATTAATTTTTTCCCTTAATTTAATCCTTAATTATTTCAACCTTAATTAAATCTAAATTAATTTTTACCTTAATTTAATCCTTACTTATTTCAACCTTAATTAAATCTTAATTAATTTTTACCTTAATTTAATTATTTAATCCTTAATTAAATCTTAATTATTTTTTTTCCTTAATTTAATCCTTAATTATTTTAACCTTAATTAATTTTGTTAATTCTTAATTAACTTAACTTCAATTAATTCTTAATTAACTTAACATCAATTAATTCTTAATTAACTTAACTCCAATTAATTCTTAATTAACTGAACTTCAATTAATTCTTAATTAACTTAACTCCAAATAATCCTTAATTAATTCTTAAATAACTTCAATGTTAAATCCAAATCTAATTAATCCTCTAATTAAGTCTTAATAATTCTTAATTATAATTAAATCTTAATAACTTAAACTCAAATTAAAATAAAATTTTGCCCAACTGCAACAATCAATTTAATAAAATTAAATATGTCAAAGTGGGTTGACATATTCGCGAATTCACACGACATGTATCAAATCGGAAATTTGATATATTATTAGAAACTTAAGTAAAATATTTTGACTTGTTTGACTCATGCACAACTGTCATGCTCATGCATTTGCTAATTTTTTTATTATTATATGTCATAACATTCATGTTTAATTTTATGCATGATTTAGAACGGTTAGATAGGAAAATGACTAGTTGAAACTTGAACAACATAGTACTAGGTGGAGGTGAGATGATAGTATGTTAGGGAAGCCCTTCTAATAAGGTCAAGTAGGGTAAGGCGTATCTTACTTGGTCTGTTTAGTCTAGCGGAACTAGCTGAAGCTACTGATCCAAAACCTAAGTTAGTTAAACCAAAATTTTTCAAGAAGTAATTTGAAAATGAATTTTCGATAAAATGCTTTGTCAAGGAAAGGGTTGTTGCTCCAATAAGGCTACGACCAAAGAAGGCCTCTGTGCCTCGCCAAGACCTGGAAGCCGATTATCGAAACTCAAATTCAATTTACTATTTGATAAATTTGAATCAAACACAAGTTTTAATTAAATCTTAGATTGAACATTAATTAAAAGAAAAATTATTCAAGCATATCACAATACACCCATAAGGCAACCATGCTTACTTGCACTGAGACATTTAGAATGAGTGAGATGTTAAGGACTAATAAATTCTGTTTTAGCTTCTAGTTTTAATTAAATCTTAGATTAGACTAATAACTTCTGCTAAGTGCTTTTTAGATTCTAGTTGTATAAAAGTATTTTTGAATATTTGTGAATATCAAATTCTGTTTTAGCTTTTGTAATGTTTACTAAAAAACTGCAAGCAAGAATTTGATGTACTTTTTTCTGCATCTACTTTTTTGCTTATGGTCTAGAATTAAAAATTAACATTTATACCCTTAATAAAATTTATTATTTTACATAATTTCCACCCTACTTTTTAAATAAAATTTTATATTTTTCAAAACTTTTATTCATATTTTTACGTATTTATATAAATTTTGTCATTTTTTATATTTATATTTTTATTAATTATATATATATATATTTAACTTATATATTATTAAAAAAATTAATTTTAATATAATATTTAAAATATAATAATAAATATATAAATGGATGGTGTATTCAACTTATCTTTAGATAATTAAAAAAATCAATTTGTAAAGTATAAAAATATTATTATTATTTAATTAAAAATTAAATTAAAAATAATTATTCATGTAACACTTAAATTTTAATTTGAATCAATTTTTTACTTTTTGATTTTCAAAACTTCATACTTTAATTTCTTAGTAATCTTAAGATAATTCAAAATATCTCCCGAGTTGGATAACAGTCGAACTATGCTGGAACAGTTTAATCAGTCAATCCCTATGCTCCGAAGTAGGAAGATACAACAGGAGGCGGCGCTAGGGTTGCGAGCTAGGGCCGTGGCCCTGGCTCGACCGCCGTCCGTCGCACTTCTCGCCGACGCATGCCTCCCGCTCCTTCCTCCATGTCCGGATCTCCACTGCCGTCGTCTCTGCCGTCCAGTCCACACTGATGGATTCGACTTCCCAACCCTTTTCCCGCGCGCACGGATGCGCCGGCGCATGCCTCTCGTGAGAAAGCCGCTGGAGTCCGAATCGGAGGCCGAGGATCCGGATCTTGCGCCGGATGAGGCGGGAGACGGCGATGAGTCGTCGGGCGAGTGGAAAGAGATCATGCTCGACGTCGGAGGAGGCGAAGAAGACGCCGAAGGGGAAACCGAAGGGGAAACCGCGGAAGATAAACAGGTCCCTTAGGTTAGTTCTCAAACAATGTAATAGTAGTAACTGCACACGAGATGTTTGTGGAAATGCCTATTTCATTAAAAAATAAAAAATTATGTTCGAATCGAAACTGAGATACTAGTGCTAGTTCTTTCCTTCAATCGAATAGATTCCAATCTGAAATATCAAATAAATAGCTCTACCAACATCTCAAACTCATATTTGCATTGCATGTGTAAATTTCAGTTCTTTCCTTCAATCGAATAGATTCCAATCTGAAATATCAAATAAATAGCTCTACCAACATCTCAAACTCATATTTGCATTGCATGTGTACATTTCAGTTCTTTCCTTCAATCGAATAGATTCCAATCTGAAATATCAAATAAATAGCTCTACCAACATCTCAAACTCATATTTGCATTGCATGTGTAAATTTCAGTTCTTTCCTTCAATCGAATAGATTCCAATCTGAAATATCAAATAAATAGCTCTACCAACATCTCAAACTCATATTTGCATTGCATGTGTAAATTTCAGTTCTTTCCTTCAATCGAATAGATTCCAATCTGAAATATCAAATAAATAGCTCTACCAACATCTCAAACTCATATTTGCATTGCATGTGTAAATTTCAAAACTTTGACGTGAAAGGGTAATTGATAAAGTTATTTGTATGGTGGTGAGTAGAGAGATGCAAGAAGGGTTGATTGTTGGAATATGTTTGATAAATTTTTTTTCAAACTGATAATATTTATTATTTGATTGTTCACGAGTCATGTACGAATCAAATCTAAATCGATCTCTGATTATTTTTTAAAGTGATTTTAATTTAAATATGTTTAAATTAAGACCCGAATAATTCAAAAATTATAATTTGATTTTAGTTGAATTAAAATTCAAACAATTCGAGTCGGATTCAAGTTAAAATTTTATTTTAAACCGTATTCAAATAATTCGAATCCAACTTGAATTGAAATCATTTTGAATGTTTGATTTTACTCGAATTATGTTCAACCAGTTTATCCAAACTTGAACTAAAATTTAATTTTAAATCGAATTTAAGTCAAAATTATTTATATTTTTAAATTTTAAATTCGAATATTTTTAAATTTAAATATAAATATTTTATATTCAATTTCTTTGCACCCTACGTAGGAATTGTGGTTGTTCTTTACATTTTAGTCAGAAAATGTCCATGGTATGTTCTTCACCTCATTCTTTGTTATTGTTATTTTGCAATATCCTTCTCCAATTCTTATTGTTGATATAAGAGCGATAAGTAAAATAATAATAATTTCTACACTCTTTTAAGTGAATTTGTTTTCTTAAGAAATGTCATTGTTAAAAAAAATATATATTGATCAAATTTTTATTGTGTTGATTTTTTTAAAAAAATTAAAAACATTTTCTATAAATTATTAACCGCAATTAGCTCATCCATCGCTCTTGTGATTGACGGATACACGGAGGTCCCTACTCTACTCTGGGAGGCCTGTTAGGATTCCATGTGTCCCTACTCTACTCTGGGAGGCCTGTTAGGATTCCATGTGTCGTATCATGACCAAGCTGTAACTCCATCATGATCTCGCGACGGACGGTTCAGATCTTCTTTTTTTCAAACGAATAGATTCCCTCCGAACAAATTAATTAATTAATTTGTAATTAAGTTTGGGGGGGGGGGGGGGGGGGGGGGGGGGGGGGGGGGGGGGGGGGGGGTAAGAAAATAATTTGAAAGTTCTTAATAAACGGCGACCCTCTTTCAACTTTTTCCGATTTCGTAGGTGACAGACTCGCATTGCTCCAAGATTTCGATAGATTTTTTCGAGGACTCAAGCTTCTGAAGCAGATCAATCTCTCCTTCTCTCTTCTTGCTTCGTCTCGCAGCAGGAGCAGGCGAATTCTGGATCGGGGTGCTCTGTTTAGGGGGATTCAATTGGGCATGAATCGCCGGTCGTCCTTATCATCGTCGGCCTTGGTGAAGAGGCTAAAGGCGTCGGAGAACCCTTCTAAGGTTTCGGAAGTCGTGCCAGGGTAAGCCAAGAAGGGGATCGCGCTTAGGAATATCACCAACAAGATGGTGGCAGCTAAAGGCAGAAATGTGAGTGTACCTTGAGTGTTGTCTCTTTCCCATCTTTTTTTATCGAAGTTTTGTTTTACTATTATTTCGTTTTTCATGATCCACTTCTTTGTATGGTTTCTGCTTTCATTGAAGTTAGTCTCATTTCCCTAATCTTTTGTTGTCTTTACAGTGCCAAAAAAAAAAAAAAAAATTCTCAAAGGTTTTTTCAAATTAAGATCAGTTTCATCAAGTCATTTCATTTGAACTTCTATTTTTATGATCTTGTGATATTAGAAAACAAGAAAACTACCTGTTGATTATCCTTGTGATATCTTTTCTTTTTGATTTTATACTCAGAAAGTGAAAAGGAACAATTCTCATGTGCTTCAGCGCTTCCAATAGGTTATTTACTTGTTTTACTGAACTATTTGACTCATGTTTGTCATGCTATGTTATCTCTAGATTGCCGTTATGCCACTGATTGATGCTTTTAGCAAGGAGTCCATCAAATTCATAGACTAATTTTTGTTTGAAATAGTTGATTTTGCAAAAGATTGTTTTTTTTTTAATTTTTGCTTTGGTGCTTGCTGCTGCATCTTTGGGATCTACACTGATCCTTGTGTTAAGTTGCTCTAATTATCAATCATATTTTCTTTGAGTTTGTATAACAGTCAAACTGATTCCACTTCTTTTCTACATTTAGTTGACCTTCAATTAATATGTTTTTGTTCTTTTACCATCCAGAAACCTAATATAAAGAAGAGGCCTGTAATTAGTAATCGGTATAGTGGATCAAAAGAAATTTCTTCATTTGCACCAGTCAAACATGATTAGCTTGAAGATCAAGTAAAGAAGATATTAATGGACGATATTAAAAACAACAAAAGATAAGGTCAAACAGTCATATTCAGACATATAAAGTCGCATTTAAGATAAATAATCTACAGAATATAAAAGAAAAAGTATCCGTCTTTATTGTAGATTGTTCAAAAAAAAAAGATCCCATCTTCAGAGTCTCATATCAAATCAGGGTCGTATACCAAGATATAGTTTAGTTATTTATAAAATTAAACAAATAGCTTAACAAGATATTCAAGATAAATCCTAATTACAACCTTTATTTAGTTATATCTACTTAAATAATTAGCTCAGCAATTTGGTAATGCTCATAGTTTTAACTTGTCTGTTCTTAACAATTTAGAAATAACGTGATCCAATCATTCTCAAATTGTTGCACTAGGAATTTAAATAAGCCTTTTATTAGCAACCTCAGGACACAATATCAGCACAACACAGATAAACTTATCCCTCTCTAATAAGTGATGCAATTAATTCAACACTACTTTGTGCAAAATTGGATTGGCAAGGCACTCACATTACGCACCAATGCAACACTGGCATAATATATCATTGATGCTAACTCAATGTATCAATGTAATACCGCATTAGTATCATTGGTTGATGCTAACTCAAGTAACAACAGTAGCATGTCAGCATCCATCTCATGAAATATATCATACCACAAAACTAGCAGATTTCCCTAGCACACTGACACTACAGAGAGGTATATTCTGCCGACTCAAGCATGATACAATTGCTGATCACATTCATCCAACCATACACCGCAAAAACCCAACAACCACCAAAAACCTAATTGAGAAACTTGCTCACCTGCATCAGCGCCGGCAGTAAGTCTCGACAGCGCCTCCACCACACAAGGAGAAGAAGCAAATCATACTTAGGGTTTGCGACGATGAGAGGATGAGGGCATCGGCGATTTCCTTCGTACGAAGAGACCTAGAGAGCTCCGATTGTAAAAATTTCAGTTCCCGTGGATTTCTGAGGTTACAAGGAGTTCAAATATGCTATCCATTGTTTATTTGGACTTCTTCAAAGTGTTAAAATGTAATAACAAAAAATCGAGAAAAGATCCTTAATATTGGGCCCATTGGGCCTGAAATAGAACCAATTTAGGACCACGTTGGGTCTGAAATGGAATCATTTCAAGCCTAACGGGCCTGAAATGGAACTATTTCAGGCCCAATGACCCTAATGCATGATTTCTTCTCGGTTCTTCATTATTACATTTTATCACCTTGGAGAAGTCCAAATAAACAATGGATAACATATTTAAACTCCTTGTAATCTCAGAAATCTACGGGAACTAAAATTTTTACAATCAGAGCTCTCTAGGTTAATTAGTGGATTTTAGTCAAAACCCACTGATTGACCTAGAGAGCTCCGATTGTAAAAATTTCAGTTCCCGTGAATTTCTGAGGTTACAAGGAGTTCAAATATGCTATCCATTGTTTATTTGGACTTCTTCGAGGTGTTAAAATGTAATAATGAATAATCGAGAAGAACTCACACATTAAGGTCATTGGGCTTGAAATGGTTCCATTTCATGCCCACGTTCCATTTTAAGCCCAACGTAAGTCTGATATGTTCATTTAGTTTTAATTTAATAAAAATATTTTAATTAATTTAAATATTTTTTTGTTTTGAGAAAGGTTCCATAATATAAAAATCACAATACAAAGGAACATCTATTTACGGTCCGTCTCGGAATTCGTTACTGAGAATGAGAATGAGAATGATATGCAGTACTTGTCGGGAAGGGTAGAAGAGGAAGTTCACTAAAATATGTGCGCCCTTTGGTAACAATAAAATCATGATATGTTTTTTTAGTAAATATCAATTCTTAGGTATGCTTTTTGGTAAAAAATCGTAAATTTAAATTATGTTTTCTCACACATTAAAGTTATTTTTAATATAATATAAAAAAATCAAAATATTTTAAAATAACAGAAAAAAAGCCATCAATGATTAATCTTGGTCCTGTCGACTCCTCCTTTTGCGACAGACCGGACAAAATACATGATATCATTTGCGTAGATAGATATCCAGCCAAAGTCAAACCTAACAAATCTAAAGTCAACTAAAACTCATCGAGGCTATTACTTTCTCGACGTCTGTTCCCTTTCCTACTTCCCCTCCACCAACCGAGCAATTAGTTTAAAAAAAATCGATTTTTTAAAATCTTTATCCAAAATTCTAATTCAATTTAATTTTAATTAAAATTTAATTGATAATTTTTTATTGTTTAAAAAATTAAATGAGCATTCATATTATAATAATTATTAATCATAACTACCATATAGATAATTTATTTTTATCAATGTTAAACAATATTATTATGTAACAATTATGAATTCATAATTATTATGACAATATAATTACAATAACTATAAAATCATAATTACTATAACTATATATTTATAATAATTATAGAATTAAAAATTATAGAATAGCTTTATAATGTTATAATAGTATAAAAAACAAAGATAATTTTGAGAAGTAAAATATGCACACTTGGGTGAGGGCCAAGTGGCACACTTTTGATATAAAAAAGATGCCCTGATTCTAATAAAAAAGATAAATTTTTCTTATATATTCTTTTAATTTAAGTGCATCCGTAATCGTTTAACTCTTTTAACGTTATAATATTTATCATCTCATAAAAAAAATATGAGATCCACATGCCACATACACATTAACATTAACATCTTTATTCTCTCACATTCATTTAACATTGAACCCTCATTATTTATAATGTCCACATGTCATATACACATTCTCTCACATATTTATTCTCTTACCTATATATTTTTATTTTTAATTTCATTTGCATTTAAATGATTATTGTTTAGGTGACCGTTGTCAATTTTTAATCAAGTATGACAGTCCAATCAATTAAAGTCATGGTTCATGGGTGTTACACAAGTCTCCCCAATCGATTGGGGCAACCCCCTAACAGACCCCAATCGATTGGGGGGCTGCCCAATCGATTGGGGAGATCCATAATCGATTCTCTAATCGATTACGAGTCCCCCTAATCGATTGGGGACTCCCCCAATCGATTGAGAGATGTCATGTCACACGCGATGAACACGTTCATAACGTCAGCGCATTAACGCGCTCGCCGTAACGTTTTTTTGTTGATGCAGTCTGGCCCGATTGTTATTTTGGTGTTGACACCAATTTAAGTTTGGTTGAGTGAATTCAGATTCCTGGTCGGGGACTGGGCACAAAGGGATTGAAATCCCGGTGAGTGAAACCGGGTCCTGGTGAGTGAAGCCAGGTTGGATGAAATCTCGGTGAGTGAAGCCGGGTCCGATGAGTGAAGCCAGGTGACTGAAATCCCGGTGAGTGAAGCCGGGTCATGATGAGTGAAGCCAGGTTGGATGAAATCCCGGTGAGTGAAGCCGGGTCCTGGTGAGTGAAGCCAGGTGACTGAAATCCCGGTGAGTGAAGAAGGGTCCCGATGAGTGAAGCCGGGTCCCGATGAGTGAAGCCGGGCGACCGAAATCCTAGTGAGTGAAGCCAGGTCCTAGCGAGTGAAGCTAGGTTGATTGAAATCCCGGTGAGTGAAGTCGAGTCCCGGTGAGTGAAGACGGGTGACCGAAACCCTGGTGAGTGAAGCCAAGTCCTAGTGAGTGAAGCTAGGTTGAATGAAGTCCCGGTGAGTGAAGCTGGGCATGGAGTCTTGGTTCGGGGGACTGAGCACAAGTCAGAGAAGGCTAGGGAGCCCGCTCTATTGACTTAGGGTTGGATCGATTGAAACTTGATCGGTCTGGTGACCGATCAGGGAGTTGGCATGAACTCCCTGTTGTGGATCGGTCTGATGACCGATCCAGAGAAGTCTGATCGGTCTGGTGGCCGATCCAGAGAAGTCTGATCGGTCTGGTGACCGATCAGGGAGAGAACAGAAAGGTTTTTGTTTGGCTTCTGATCGTTCTGGTGAACGATTAGAGAAGAGGTCAGGAGCTTTGGGAGGAGACCTTGATCGATCAGTGTGACCGATCAAAATGTCGGAGGTTTCTCACCCTGACCGATCAGGATGGCTCCTGATTGGTCAGGGATTGAACTGATCGGTCACCAGACCGATCAGGGCACAACCTAATCGGTCACCAGACCGATCAGGGCACAACCTGATCGGTCTGGTGACCGATCAGGAGGCGTTGGTTGGAAAAAGATGAAGGTTCTGTCTTCAGCTGTTGGATCGGTCTGGTGACCGATCCCCAATACATATGATCGGTCAATGTGACCGATCACAAGAAGTCTGCGATCCCAGTTTCTCACTGTGGACCGATCAGGCCGGAGCCTGATCATTCAGGGCTTACCCTGATCGGTCTGGTGATCGATCAGTAGCTGTAACTTTAATTTGAAATCGCTGTCAGACGCTCTGATCGCATCTGTTTTTCTCTGCGTTTTCTCTGCTACCTTGCTGATATTGTTTGATATGCTCTACTAAGCTTCTGATCAGTGTGCAGGTTAGACAGGGATGATACAAACCAAGGAGAAGAGTCAATGGCGACTTTCACCGTGCCAGGTTTGTATGTATTCAGTTTTCAGGTTTCAACCGCTTCCTGGCGCGGCTGGCGACTGACGGAGGCTCAGCTGAAGAGGTCTTTAGTGGACTGAGCGCTCAGTGGAGTCAGGGGGTCAGGCTGTGGCTCAGTGGATGCTGATGGAGCTGGCGATGGGAGCAGGAGCTTAAGAGGAAGCTGAGATGCAGAGGAGCGGCTAAGAAAACAGACAGAAAAACTGGGGAAGTGTTTGCTGTTGTTTTGAGCTCGCTGTATCGTCTTGCTTGAGTGTTCCTGTTACATCCTTGTGAGCGTTCCTTCTTGTCGTCGAGTGCACTTAATCTCATATCATCTTGAGACGATTGTGGAGAGATTTCTCCACTGAGAAAGAGGCGCTATTATATTCGAATTTACCGGGGCTTGATCTGCCGACGATCAAAGGATAACCCACCTTACGGGCACGCCAAGGAGTAGGGGCAAGTTATCCCCGAACCTTGTACATCGCTGTGTTAGCGTCGGTTCGGTTTGCTTTCTTTCTCAGTTTCTGCATTTCTGTTGTGTATGTTTCCGTTGCTAATCTCTTAAGTGCAGAAAGATTTCAAAGCGCAAGTAGTTTAGTGTCTGGCTACATTCACCCCCCTCTATAGCCATCCGAAGGACCAACAAGTGGTATCAGAGCTTGGGGCTCTGTTCAAACGGCTTAACATCCGAGAGCTAACAACGATGGCCATGGGAGGAGAAGGGTTCAGCACAAATAGACCTCCATTCTTGGATGGATCAGATTTTCCATATTGGAGGTCAAGGATGGAGTTTTATCTCAAGACCAACAACAGCATGTGGTTTTCTGTGAAGGAAGGTTTCTCCCCTCCAAAGGATCATGAGGGAAAAGAGCTTGAGTTTTCAAGGTGGTCGACTGAGCAAATCAGAAAGGGGGAAGCCGATGCCAAAGATGTTGTCACCTTGCAATGTGGGATGACCAAAGAGCAGCTAATCAAGGTTGACCCCTTCACCTCTGCCAAAGACCTATGGAGCAAGCTCATTGAGCTCCATGAAGGCACTCAAGATACTCGGAGAGCCAAGAAAGACTTGCTTCTCAGCCGACTCCAAAACCTTTCCATGGATGAAAATGAAAAGGTAAGTGAACTCCATGGGCGGTTCAAAGAGATCCTCAATGGTCTACATTCCATCAGTGAGAAGGTAGAAAACCGAGATCTTGTGAGGTATGTTCTCAAAGCCTTCCCTAGGAATGCCTTGTGGTCATCCATGGTGGATGCTTACAAGGTTTCCAAGGACTTATCCTTTGTTAAGTTAGAAGATCTATTTTGTGAAATGGAACTACATGAGATCTCTAACCAAAGCCCAAAGGAGAAGGGTGTTGCTTTTATGGCAGGCGACAGGAAGAAGAAGAAGGAGAAGAAGAAAAAGAAAGAAAAGGAGGAGGAGAAGAATACCCATCACTTTGCTTTCATGGCAGTAGATGACTCAAATGAAGGAAGTGATAATGAATCGAGTGACTCCTCAACCGCGCCTTCATCATCTTCAGATGATGAAGAGGTAATCTCTCCCGAATTAGATAAATACTATAGAGCAATAGCTTGCTTGACAAACATGCTCAAGAAATCTAAGGTCAAAGTAAAATCATTAAAATTGGAAGTAGAAAAATTGAAAACCTCTAAGGATGAGGTAATTAATGATTTGCATGTTAAGACCCTTGAGGATGAAAACAAGACTTTGAGGGGGTGAGGTTGAGAAACTCAAGAATTTTCTTGAGAAATTCTTAATTAGCTCCAAAACCTTGGACTTGATCCTAAACTCACAAAAAGCGGTTTACAACAAGGTTAGTTTAGGTTACCAACCTAAAGAGCCTAGTATCATGTCATTAATGTCTAGAACCCACTTTGGATCACCAAATAATTCTAGAATTAAAAAAATTAAAAAGAAAATGACTAAGGCATGAGTGCCAAAGTCTTTTATTGAAGGTTCTTTAGGTCCCAAAATTTGGGTACCTAAAACCTCTATATTTAAAATTGTATAGCATTGGTTGAGGGGGAGCATCTATCAACATGAGTTGTTGATAAGTGGGTGCTCCAAACAAATGATCGAGGAGCATTAGTTTTGGATACAAATTTAATATGTAAACTTGCTTTGGGTTGATGATACAAATTTGAATTAAGACTATGAATTGCCTAGAATGTTTAGCTTCATTATTACAAGTTTGAGGTTACTGCAATCTGAGGTCTAAGTTAGAATAACAGCTTACTTTTGCAATATTCTATGATATATCTTAGGCTTAATTTTTCCTCAATATTTTTGGAGATGAACCTAGTTGAGTATGCCATGATTTTACCGTATGTGTTATTAACATTAATCTATGACATGTAAATTTTGTTTAAGAACACGATGAACACATAGCTTGTGCTAATCATTATAAAAATCTCACAAGGACTCACTGCTTAAGTTCCATGACCTAGTGTTTTCTTTGTATCAATCTAAATCAAGGTTCTAAGACTTAGCATATATATATATATGTATCTCCAACATCTAGCTCATCACATTCAAGCTTACCATGTTTTTCTTTTATCACACTTTAAACTTTGTATTTATGGGCTTTACTCTCAAGTTATATTGGAGATGTTGTAGATATGAAAATATACATTTTGGTTAAGAAACCCTTTAGAATCAAAGTAATTAAATCTGATTGTATAAGAGTTTGAGAGGTGTGGTTGAAACGCAGAGTTTCTGAAATGTTTCAGAAACTCTCCTGATCAGAAATCTGATCGGTCCATAAACCGATCAGAAATCCTACTGATCGGTCACCAGACCGATCAGGGGTCCTTCTGATCGGTCCGGTGACCGATCAGATCAATTATGATGGATCAGACTCATTATCAGGGTACTTTGATACGATCAATCAGGATCCAAGAACATGAACATACTTGATCATAATGATACAAACGAATCTGATACAAACCGATTACAATTGGAACATACTCATCATACTTGGAACAAACCTACTACTGATTCGATACAAACCCATGTTGGAATTTTCAAAATTCATAAGAAAGGGTTGGTTGAATCATGACTCTAGTTCCTTGATGAGTTATTACTTTTAGTCAAGAAACTCATGTCGTATTTTAGAAATTTTTCTGAAATACCTATTGTCTACACCCGTGTGGTCGAATGAGTTTTGGATTGACTAAACATGTTCATGGAAATTTCAATTGTTAATGCAGTCTGATCAGGAACATATCAGAGTTTCAGAAATTTTTCTGAAATTTAATCGCTCCCCAGACTAATCAGAAATATTTCTGTATTGAACAATCAACGAACCTGATCGGTCACGGAGACCAATCAGGACTATGTGTCGGATACAGCTACTTTTCTTACTTGTCATATGAAGCATATACGTGTTTGGCCATGATATAATTTTATATATGTTTTCATATGCAATTCAAAAACTTATCTTTGATTATTTTGGGTTTGAGGAGAGACCCTCGGTTGAGGGGGAGGTATGTTTAAAACTTAATAACCATACCCTTTTCGATGTTTGACAAAGGGGGAGAAAATGGTTGATTAAGTTTAGGGTTAATTATTGTAGGGGGAGGATTTTGATTCCCTTACGATAATTGACTTCATCTAATACCTAAACTTAAATCGGGTTGTCAAACAACAAAAAGGGGGAGATTATTGATGCAGTCTGGCCTGATTGTTGTTTTGGTGTTGACACCGATTTAAGTTTGGTTGAGTGAATTCGGGTTAAGTCCTGGTCGGGGACTGGGCACAAAGGGATTGAAATCCAGGTGAGTGAAGCCGGGTCCTGGTGAGTGAAGCCAGGTTGGATGAAATCCCGGTGAGTGAAGCCGGGTCCTGGTGAGTGAAGCCAGCTGACTGAAATCCCGGTGAGTGAAGTCGGGTCCTGGTGAGTGAAGCCAGGTGAATGAAATCCTGGTGAGTGAAGCCGGGTCCCGGTGAGTGAAGCCGGGTGACCGAAATCCTGGTGAGTGAAGTCAGGTCCTAGCAAGTGAAGCTAGGTTGATTGAAATCCCGATGAGTGAAGCCGGGCGACCGAAACCCTGGTGAGTGAAGCTAGGTCCTAGTGAGTGAAGCTAGGTTGAATGAAGTCCCGGTGAGTGAAGCTGGGCACGGAGTCTTGGTCCGGGGGGGGGGGGGGGGCTGAGCACGAGTCAGAGAAGGCTAGGGAGCCCGTTCTCTTGACTTAGGGTTGGATCGATTGAAGCTGGATCGGTCTGGTGACCGATCAGGGAGTTGGCACGAACTCCCTGTTGTGGATCGGTCTGATAACCGATCCAGAGAAGTCTGATCGGTCTGGTGACCGATTAGGGAGAGAACAGAAAGGTTTCTGTTTGGCTTCTGATCGTTCTGGTGAACGATCAGAGAAGAGGTCAGTAGCTTTAGGAGGAGACCTTGATCGATCAGTGTGACCGATCAAAATGTTGGAGGTTTCTCACCTTGACCGATCAAGATGGCTCCAGATCGGTCAGGGATTGACCTGATCGGTCACCAGACCGATCAGGGCACAACCTGATCGGTCTGGTGACCGATCAGGAGGCGTTGGTTGGAAAAAGCTGAAGGTTCTGTCTTTAGCTGTTAGATCGGTCAGTGTGACCGATCATAAGAAGTTCGCGATCCCAGTTTCTCACTGTGGACCGACAGGCTGGAGCCTGATCGTTCAGGGCTTACCCTGATTGGTCTGGTGACCGATCAGGGTCATCTCTGATCGGTCTGGTGATTGATCAGTAGCTGTAACTTTAATTTGAAATCGCTGTCAGACGCTCTGATCGCGTCTGTTTTTCTCTGCGTTTTCTCTGCTACCTTGCTGATATTGTTTGATATGCTTTGCTAAGCTTCTGATCAGTGCGTAGGTTAGACAAGGATGATACAAACCAAGGAGAAGAGTCAATGGCGACTTTCACCGTGGCAGGTGTTGATGCAGTCTAACCATGATTGTTGTTTTGGTGTTGACACCGATTTTAGTTTAGGTTAACGAGATGATTGAGATTAAGCCCTGGTCGGGGACTAGGTGAAGTGGAAAATACCTAGTGGGACTAAGTTGGAGGAAACCCTGGCTTGGAGGGCCAGGTCCTAGCTTGGAGAGCTAGGTTGAATGAAACCCTGGCTTGGAGGGCCAGGTTCTAACTTGGAGGGCTAGGTTGATAAAACCCTAGCTTGGAGGGCCAGGTCCTAGCTTGGAGGGCTAGGTTGAAGTCCCGGTGAGTGAAACTGGGCACGGAGTCTTGGTCCGGGGGACCAAGAACGAGTCAGAGAAGGGCTGGAAGCTCGTTCTCTTGACTTAGAGTGGAATTTGCCTTGGCTGGATCGGTCTGGTGACCGACCAGGGAAGTTGGCAAGATCCTCTTGCATGGATCGGTCTGGTGATCGATCCGGTAATGCATGATCAGTCTGGTGACCGATCAGGGAGAGCTCTGGATCGGTCTGGTGAACGGTCAGGGAGAGGTCAGTAGCCTTGGGAGAAATCGTTAATCGGTTTGCTGGACCGATCAAATGTCGCAGGCTCCTCCTCACTATGACCGATCAGGAAGGAACCTGATCGATCAGGGAGTGTTCTGATCCGTCTGGTGACCGATCAGTGGGGTTGGCAAGCGAAAGCTAAAGGTTTGCACTCAGCTGATGAATCGGACTGGTGACCGATCCCCAGTACTTGATCAGTCAGGGTGACCGATCAAAGATGAGCTCGCGATATCACATTCCTCACTGTGGATCGATCAGGCTGGAGCCTGATCGGATTGAACCCATCCTGATCGGTCTAGTGACCGATCAGGAGTCACTCTGATCGGTCCGATGACCGATCAGTAGCTGACAGCTTTAATTCACGTTGTCAGAGTTCTGATCGTGTTCTGATTTCTGTCGATACGCTACTGATCTCTGCTCCTAACTTCTGTTTGTTGATTCTCTATTGATCTGCTGAGCTAATGAGCTGCTAAGTGTGCAGGTAAATCAGGTTTACTCAGGGGGAGTCAAACTGAGGCTTTATCTACAGCAGGTTTGGCTGTTTGCTTCCGCAGGTTATAACGTCCTCTGGCGCGAGTTGCAACGGTTGAGAAGATGATGACCTGGGGCTCAACTGGAGAGGATTCAGTGAGTCCAGAGGAGGTTAGGGGTAGCTGGCCTGTTGCAGGTGAGCATCTGGGAGCTGCCGCAGAGGAGCATCTGTGACCTGGCGATGGAAGCAGGTTAAGCTGTGAAGTGGAGAAGGGGCTGAGAAGTTCTCAACATCTAAAGCTTTGCTCCATCACTTGTGCGATCACTCTGAATCTTGAAGCTTTGAGCAACACTCTGATACTTGAGCACTTGGAGGAGACAGAGAGCTTGGCGAGTCCATCAGCGAGAAGACACGAAGATTAGGGAGTTCTTGCGTGAGATCTGTGCTGAGTGGAGCTCGGGAGAAGCTCTCTTGTGTTCCTTTGGTTCCTAGTGCTTTGTAAGCCTCCTTGTTTCACTGCTATTAACTTCATTACTTTGATTGAAACTCTGTGGAGAGGTTACTCCACCGAGAAGGAGCTTCCATTTGATATCTGGATTTTTCGGGGCTTGATCTGCCGACGATCAAGGGATCGCCCACCTCACGGGCACGCCAAGGAGTAGGGGCAAGTTATCCCCGAACCTTGTAAACGATCCTTGTTAGCGTTTTGGTTTGTTTTTCATTTCTGCATAGTTTCTGTTCTTGTATTGCTTCCGCTGTGCTACTAACATTCAAGTGCAGAAGTTTTAAAAGATCAAAGCGATTTTTATGTCTGGCTACATTCACCCCCCTCTCTAGCCATCAAAGCACCAACAAGTGGTATCAGAGTTTGGGGCTCTGTTCAAGCGGCTTAACATCCGAGAGCTATCAACAATGGATTTGAGAGAAGGATTTAGCACCACCCGACCTCCCTTCTTCAATGGATCCGATTTTCAATATTGGAGGTCTCTCATGGAATACTATCTCAAGACCGACATTGGAATGTGGTTCTCCGTAAAGGAGGGCTTCATTCCTCCAAGAGACGCGGAGGGAAAAGAATTGGAGTCCTCACGGTGGTCGGCCGAGCAAACCTGAAAAGGTGAAGCCGATGCGAAGGCGGTGGTGACCTTGCAATGTGGAATGAACAAAGACCAACTCATCAAGGTTGGTCCCTTTACAAGCGCAAAGGATTTGTGGAACAAGCTCATCGAACTCCATGAGGGCACTCGAGATTCGAGAATAGCCATGAGGGACTTATTCCTCAACCAACTACAAAACCTCTCCATGAAGGAGAGTGAAACGGTAAGTAAACTTCATAGTAGATTCAAAGAAGTCCTCAACGGTCTCCATTCCATTGACGAAAAGGTCGAGAACCGCGACCTTGTGAGGTATGTGTTAAAAGCTTTTCCAAGGAATGCCTTGTGGTCATCCATGGTGGATGTCTACAAGGTTTCTAAGGATTTATCAATTACAAAATTAGATGATTTGTTTCGTGAAATGGAGCTGCATGAGATGGCTAACAAAAGCCCCAAGGAGAAGGGGATTGCTCTTGTGGCAGGGGAAAAGACCAAGAAGAAAGAGAAGAAGAAGGAGAAGGAAGTCTCTTCATCTTCATCTTCATCCGAGTCCAAGTCCGAGGAGGATGACAGTGTTGGTGCAGAAAGCACCCAAGTCGAACCTGTGTTTTGATAATGGCAAAAGGTTCAAAAGTTAAGGTATAATGTTTATCTAATATGTTACTCAAGTGTGCAGGAAAAGTCCTAGTGAAGGACTGCTAGGCACCTGGCGAAGGAATGCCAGGATACAAAACCCTAGCGAAGGACAGCTAGGCACCTGGCGAAGGAATGCCAGATACAAAGCCCTAGCGAAGGACTGCTAGGCACCTGGCGAAGGAATGCCAGGATACAAAGACCTAGCGAAGGACTGCTAGGCACCAGGCGAAGGACGGCTTGGTACTGAAGACCTGGCGAAGGACAGCTAGGCACCTAGCGAAGGACTGCTGGGCAAAAGTCCAACCAGAGGAGCCAGTTGGCGTCAGGTAAATTCTCTCGAGAGGAGTAGGTGACGACGCGTTCCCCGTTGAGGGAACAGTAGGCGTCGGTTCGACCTAGGGCTCCATTTGGGAGACCCAAAGTCAGAACCAAGACAGCTAAGCCTGTATAAACTTAATACTCTATTGCTTTGTACTTGTTTTGGACTAACCCTGGATGCAGAACCGAAGGAATGAGTCATTGCAGCTCAGAACGCCTTAAAGGAGAAAGGCAACAGCTGAGCAGGGCGCCCCCAAGGGCAACACAAAACAGACTAAGCAAAAAGAATGCTTCGGCAGTTCATGGGCAGGGCGCCCCCGTGCTCCCGGGAGCCCCCCATGCTCCCGGGCGCCCCCAACGTCCCGGGCGCCCCCAAGTTCAAGCTAACGAAGCCGAAGCCAGCGAAGCCAACGGATAAGAGTTGACCTGGTCAACCCGGGCGCCCCCGTCAAAAGCCTGATCCCGAGATTGAAGGGATCAGAGCTGACCGAGAGGAACTCGGATCAGCTGACACGTGGGGGGGGGGGGGCGCCCCCGACGTCCCGGGCGCCCCCAGGGGCTATAAAAAGGGCCCTCGACCCCAAGGCTTCAGCAATCAATTCTTCCAACGCATTCACGCTCTTCTGCTCCCGCGCTCTGCTCCGAAAACCTCCCGACTCGAGATACAAGCGCCGACGACGTCCTTCTGCTTCAAAAATATAATCTACACCAGACGTCGGTAACGAAGAGCTAATTTTAGTTTACTGCAATAATTTTTGTAATACTTTTTGTAAACTGATTTTGCGCACATATAGATTTGCCCGCAGTAAACGGTGAACGACCGTGGGCCTTGGAGTAGGAGCCGACTGCGACTCCGAACCAAGTAAAAAACTTGGTGTTTGCGTGTGTTTGATTTAAATTTCCGCTGCGTAATTTCTCTAACTGTTAATCCGAACGTTTAACAATATTCACCCCCTCTATCGTTTCTCTCGATCCAACAAGTGTTATCAGAGCGGGGAAGCTCAAATTTGGTGCAACCACCAATTTGAGAATTTTTCGGATTTTTATGAAATTTCTTTTAAATATTTTGTTTTTTTCCCGTTCGAATTTCTTCTCGTTAATCGAGGTTGGTGCAACACCCCTCGGCAAATATTTTTTTCTCCTTTATCCCGCACTACTAATCCAAGACCAAGTCTTGGGATATTCCTTTTTCTGTTTAAGTTTAAATTTCAGATAAAATGGCCATGCAAGAAGGCTTCAGCACTGCAAGACCACCTCTCTTCAGTGGGGAGGACTTCTCCTACTGGAAGAGCAGAATGGAGGTCCACCTGAAAACTCAGGTGGACATGTGGATAATCATCCAGTCCGGACTGGAGATTCCAAAAAATGCTGAAGGAGTACCTCAAACCTACACAGAATGGGACACCGCTCTGAAACGGAAGATTGAAGTCGATGCAAAGGCGACCCAGACCCTCCAATACGGCTTAAAAAAAGAGGAGCTGAACCAGGTGGGTTCATTCAACAGTGCCAAGGAGCTGTGGGGGAAACTGATCAAGCTGCACGAAGGAACTTCAGACACTCGGATCAGCAAGAGAGATCTCCTCCTGAACAAGCTGTACACGATCAAGATGAACAACAACGAAACAGCAGCTCAACTCCACGCCCGAATTCAGGAATTAATGAACGGACTACACACCATCGGTCACAAGGTAGAAAATCGTGACCTAATAAGGTACGCTTTAAATGCTTTCTCGAGAAACACCTTGTGGGCATCTATGGTAGATGCATACAAGGTTTCAAGGGATCTTTCAAAAATTAAATTAGATGAATTGTTCTCTGAATTAGAATTACATGAACAGACTAACTGCAATCTGGCCGAGAAATGTATTGCCTTTGTTGCAGGTAAAACTGGAAGGGCAACCAAGAAGAAGCCTCAACCTGAACCCGAGTCTAACTCAGACTCAGACTCAGAAGACGAAGAAGGAGATCGACCAAAGCTGGTCCGACTGGCCCGAAACTATTACAAGGAATTGAAGAACCAAACCAACAGACGGAACACCAGTAGAAGGAAAGACGAACCAGCTGAACCCGCAAATGAAAAGAACAAGCCCAACGTGACCTGCTACGAGTGCAAGAAGAAGGTCACTACAAGACGGAGTGTCCGAACCTAAAGGAGACCAAGAAGAATAGAAGGAAAAAGGCACTTTAGGCAACGTGGGACGAGTCCTCCTTCGAAGAAGAAGAAGAGGTCCCATAGTCGAACCTACTCACACTAACCGCCTCAGAAAAAGTCGAGACCGAATCAGAATCAGAACAGGACGATGGCAGACTGACATTTTCAGAAGACGGCGAAATCAAGGTAAGTGATTTTACTAGAAGTCAGTTAAATGAGTTAATTTCTTATCTTTCTCGAGATTTGGTGAAAGCTAAACTCCGAGTCGAATCCCTCCGACAGGAAGTAAAACTCCTGAAAGAGAGAGCTGACTCTAGACCCTTAACTGAGAAGGTTCAAGAAGGAACCTCTACTCAAGTTGAAAAACTTGAGAAAGAGAACTCCTCCCTGAAAACTCAGGTTAAGGATCTTAGAGCGGCTTTAGAACGATTCACTTCTGGTTCCAAGGGTCTTGACATGATTCTTGGAAAACAGAAGTCGATTCTAAATCAATCCGGACTAGGTTATAGAACCAAATCTAGACAAAGATCCTACTTTGCTGTACTGAACCAGTCCAGACCTAAAGTTCAGGCATGGGTACCCAAACTATGCCTGAACAAACAAACTGGATCAAATCAATACTGGATCCCCAAGGATAAGATTCACATCTTGCCAGACCATTATCGTGGCTTTAGTCCAGGGGAGCCAAATTGAAAACAATATTTATTGTTAGATAAAATTCAATTCTTGCTTGCAATTTGCATAATTGATTGTTTACTTAATTTCTGCAATTTACCATGTTTAGATTTAGGAATGGTTAGTTTAAGGACTGAACCAACTTAACTGAAATTTGACAACATAGTATTGGGTGGCGGTGAGATGATAGTACGTTAGGGAAACCAATTCTAATAAGGTCAAGTATTCTCTACTTGGTCTCTTTAGACTGGTGAAACTAGCCGAAGCTACCGATCCAAGACCCAAACTAGTTAGACCAGAATTTTTCATAGATTAATTTTGAAAATGAAATTTCATTTAAAGGCTTTGTCAAGGAAAGGGTTGATGATCCAATAAGGCTACGACCAAAGAAGGCCTAGTGCCTCGCCAAGACCTGGAAGTCAATTTTTGAAATTCAAATTCAAACTAGTCTCTGTTAAATTCGAATTTAACATAAATTTTCAGTTAGTTGTAGATTTAAACATTCTTTTCACAATAAATTCAATTGCTTTCAAAATTAATTAAGTTTTTCAAAATAAATCATGCTTTTCTCAAAAATTCTTTTATCAAAACCTGTCTCACAAAACCTATAAGGCTAACGTGATTGAAAACCCTAGATTTGGGTGAGACAGACTAGGCAGTGAAAATCAATTTAAGCTATTCCTGACTCTAATTGGATCCAAATCAACAAAACTCTTTATGTGTAGGAACATAAAGATTTGGACCAATGGATGTTGGATAGCGATTGCTCCAGACACATGACTGGAGATAAATTAAAATTCACCAAACTCAAGTTCAAGAACCTAGGCTCAGTGGCATTTGACAACAATGCTACATTCAAAGTAATTGGGTCAGGTAATATTGAACTTAAATCTGACTTTGTTATTAAGAAAGTTCTTTTGGTTGAAAACTTCAATTTTAATTTGCTTAGCATAAGTCAGTTATGTGATTCTGATTATATAGTCACCTTCAACAATTCTAACTGCCTGATTAGAAACGTACAAGACTCAGAAATCATGCTTAAGGGCACTAGGAAAAATAATGTTTACACTATAAACCTCCCTCTTGTACCTAAATGCATGTTAACTCAGTTAAAACAATCAAACCTCTGACATAGGAGACTAGGTCACACTAACTTAAGAATTATTTCAAAAATCACCCAACTTGGCCTAATTAAGGGTATTCCCAAAATTAAAAACCATGAAAACTTAATATGTGAATCATGCAATCAAGGGAAACAAACCAGATCTAATCACAAACTAATTCAATCTGATCTAACTCAAACCACTCTTGAGCTCCTACACCTTGACCTATTTGATTCACACGGAGCCAAGTCACTAAGCGGGAACCGATACTGCTTAGTAATAGTTGATGATTACTCTAGGTTTACCTGTGTTAGGTTTCTAAAAACCAAAGATGAAACCCTAAACCTATTTAATGAATTCTGTAAGTTAATTGAAAATCAAAACGATACTAAAATCAAAAGACTTAGGAGTGACCACGGGGGAGAATTTGAAAATCAACGGTTCGAGGAATTCTGTAAGGTAAATGGATACATACATGAATTTTCGTGTCCTAGAACCCCCCAACAGAATGGGATAGTCGAAAGAAAAAATAGAACTCTACAGGAAGCCGCTAGGGCTATGCTCAATGAATTTAACTTAGCCAACCAATATTGGGCAGAAGCAATTAGTACGGCTTGCTACATCCAAAATAGGGTCCTGATTAACAAACGACACAACAAAACACCCTATGAACTATATTACCATAGACTTCCAAATCTACACTACCTAAGGGTCTTTGGATGCAAAGTCCATATCCTAAATACCAAAGACTACTTAGGAAAATTCCAGTCTAAGTCAACCCCAGACATCTTCCTAGGATATTCAACAATAAGTAGAGCCTATAGGGTTTACAACAATCAAACCAAGAAAATCGAAGAAACAACCAACCTAATATTCGATGAAGAAATTAACTCAAATCCAAATCCAACTTCATCAAACACTGATCAAGAAGATAATCAACAAGTTGATGAATCCTTAATTGAACCCATAAACGAACTAACTATTGAACCAACTAGTGAGTCAAATGTGTTAGTGATATGAGAGAAGTGTCCTAAGGCAATCGCCTTATGATTGTAAAACATTTATATTAATAAATGATAATTCACTATTTGAGTATACATGCTTGTGTATTTGATTGGGATCTTAAACTCATCTACTGAATGTCCGCAATACAACTCACAGCATAAGAGAATTTGTGATGAGATCACAACTAGTGATTATCTCTAAATGCGCAAATGTGAAGTATTGAAAATATCCCTAGTCGATGAATTGATAAAAACGGACACTATCAATTCTGTTGAGACTAGCATGGGTTATTCTCTAATCAGCTGATTCTCACTGGCTGGTGACATTGGGATGTCCGGAGATAAACATGGATGCTAGTTAAGGGAACTAGTTCATTGGAGTGACTAGCTGTAAGACTTCATATGGGAATCTACATGTAGATATGTCAATGAAGATCTTACTGCGGCTTAAGTGCGATGTTCCTTTGACTTG
>JAGFNQ010005579.1:0-162158 GCA_024364735.1 Boesenbergia rotunda | reverse complement strand
CATTGGTCCAATCTTTATGTTCCTATGCATAAAGAATTTTCTTGATTTGGATCCAATTAGAATCAGGAATAGCTTAAATTGAGTTTCACTGCCTAGTCTGTCTCACCCAAATCTAGGGTTTTCAATTACGTTATCCTCATAGGTTTTCGTGAGACAGGTTTTGATAGTTAAGATTATTTTGTAAATTTATGATTAACTTTGAAAACAGTTAAATTTTAAAAACTTAATTAATTTTGAAAACAATTAATTTTAACAAAAATATTTGAATCTACAAATAACTGAAATTTTGTGTTAGATTTGAATTTGACAAAAATTAATTTGAATTTGAATTTCAAAAATTGGCTTCCAGGTCTTGGCGAGGCACTAGGCCTTCTTTGGCCGTAGCCTTATGGGATCATCCACCCTTTCCTTGACAAAGCTTTTTAATGAAATTTCATTTTCAAAATTATTCTTTGAAAAATTTCTGGTCTAACTAGTTTGGATTTTGGATCGGTAGCTTCGGCTGGTTTCACCAGTCTAAAGAGAGCAAGTGAACTTGATCTTATTAGAATTGGTTTCCCCAACGTACTATCATCTCACCTCCACCCAATACTATGTTTTCAAGTTTCAGTTAAGTTTGTTTGGTCCTTAAACTAGCCTAAGTCTAAGCATGGTAAATTGCAGAAATTAAATAAACAGGCAAACAATCATATTGCAATAATAAAAAAATTTATCTAATAATGAATATAGTTTTCAGTTTGGCTCCCCCTGGACTAAAGCCACGGTGATGGTTAGGCAAGATGTGAATCTTGTCCTTGGGGATCCAATACTGATTTGATCCAGTCGGTTTGTTCAGGTATAGTTTAGGTACCCATGCCTGAATTTTACCTCTGGACTGATTCAGTACAGCAAGGTATGATCTTTGCCGAGATTTGGTTCTATAGCCCCAATCCGGATCGATTTAGAATTGATTTCTGTTTTCCAAGGATCATGTCAAGACCCTTGGAACCAGATGTAAATCGTTCTAATGCTGATCTAAGATCCTTAACCTGAGTTTTCAGGGAGGAGTTTTCCTTTTCAAGTTTTTCAACTTGAGTAGGAGTTCCTTCCTGAACCTTCTCGGTTAAGGGTTTAGAGTCAGCTCCCTCTTTCAGGAGTTTTACTTCCTGTCGGAGGGTTTCGACTCGGAGTTTGGCTTTTGCCAAATCTCCAGAAAGAAAGGAAATTAATTCACTTAATTGCAATCTATTAAAACCAGTTACCTTAATTTCTCCGTCTTCCGTGAAGGTTAGCTCGCCGTCCTCCTGTTCTGTTTCTGATTCGGTCCCGACTTCTTATGAAGCGGTCAGAGCTAGGAGGTTGGACTGGGGTGTCTCTTCTTCTTCTTCTGAGAAAGATTCGTCCTAGGTTGCTTGCAGTGCCTTCTTTTTTCTCATCCTTTTTGTCTCCTTTAGGTTAGGGCATTCTGACTTGTAGTGGCCCTTTTTCTTGCACTCGTAGCAGGTCACATTATGCTTGTTCGCGGGTTCAGTTGGTTCGTCCTTTCTTCGGCCGGTTTTCCGTTTGTTGGTTCGGTTCTTCAGCTCCTTGTAGTAGCTTCGAGCGAGCCGGACCAGCTTAGTTTGATCTCCATCTTCTTCTTCTGAGTCTGAGTCAGAGTTAGACTCAGGTTCGGGTTCAGGCTTCTTCTTCGTTGTCCTTCCAGTTTTACCTGCAACGAAAGCAATACCTTTCTCGACCATATTGGTGTTAGTTTGTTCGTGCAGTTCTAGTTCGAAAAACAATTCATCTAATTTTATTTTAGAAAGATCTCTAGAGACCTTGTATGCATCTACCATAGATGCCCACAAGGTGTTTCTAGGGAAGGCGTTTAGGGCATACCTTATTAGGTCACGGTTTTCAACCTTGTGACCTATTGTGTGGAGACCGTTCATTACCTCTTGGATTCGTGCGTGGAGCTGGGCTGCTGTTTCGTTGTCGGCCATCTTGATGGTGTAGAGTTTGTTTAGTAGCAGATCCCTCTTGCTGATCCGAGTATCTGAAGTCCCTTCATGTAGCTCTATCAGATTTGTCCACAGCTCCTTTGCAGTGTTGAAGGGGCCCACGCGGTTCAGCTCCTCTTTCGTCAATCCGCATTGAAGAGTCTGAGTAGCTTTTGCGTCGGCTTCTATCTTTCGCTTTAGGGAGTTGTCCCATTTAGAGTAGTTCTGAGGAAGACCTTCGGCATTTCGGGGGATCTCAGACCACATGTCCACCCTGAGTTTTCAGGTGGACCTCCATACGACTTTTCCAGTAGGAAAAGTCTTCTCCACTGAAGAGTGGAGGTCTTGCGGTGCTAAATCCTACTTGCATGGCCATCTGAAATAGACAGCTAAAAGAAAAACGAATTTTCCAAGACTAGGTCTTGGATTAGTAGTGCTGGATAAATTAAATAACGAGGAGTGTTGCACCAACCTCGCTTTAAAAAAAATCGAATAAAATATTTAACGAAAAATTCGTAAGGGAAAAGAAATAGAAAAATAAGAATCCGAAAAAATTTCAAACTGGTGGTTGCACCAGGTTTGAACTTCCCCGCTCTGATACCACTTGTTGGATCGATAAAACCGATAGAGGGGGGGTGAATATCGAAAAACTTTCGGATTTGAGTAAGAGTAGGTACGCAGCGGAAATTAAAAACAATACACAGAGACACAGTCGATTTACTTGGTTCGGAGCCTGTGTCGACTCCTACTCCAAGGCCCACGGTCGTTGACCGTTTACTTTGGGCAATTCTATATTTGGCGCAAAGACAGTTTACAAATATTGAATACAGAGTAAGTGCAGTAAACTTTAACAATTAAGAAAAAGATGCTCTTCTTTTACCGACGTCCGATTGTAGGTTCACTTGTTCGGAGCAGCAGGACGTCGTCGGCTCGAGTTGGGCAGTTTCCGGAGCAAGGCGCGAGAGCAGAAGAGCGTGGAAGCATTGAATGAATTGATGTTCTGAAGCCTTGGTCGAAGGGCCTTTATATAGGGCCTGGGGGCGCCTGGGACGTCGGGGGTGCCCCCCACGTGGCCTTTGATCTGTCAAAGTCTCGGTCGCATCTGATCCTCTGGATCCGCTTTGACCGGGGCGCCCGGAGGACTCGGGGCGCCCGTATTGACCGGGTCAAATTTTATCCGCTTGGCTTCGAGGGCTTCGGTTCGAGGTATACGCATGGGGGCGCCCGGGAGCAGCGCGGGCGCCCGGGAGCACGGGGGCGCCCGGCCCAGCAGCTATTCGAACCCTTTTTCTCTTTACTTGTTTTGTATGCACCTTGGGGGCACCCGGGACACTCGGGGCGCCCTACTCAGCCTTGCCTCTCTCCTTTGAGGCTTTCTGAGCTGTAGACACACATTCCTTCGGTCCTGCATCCAGGGTTAGTCCAAAACACAATAATAATAATTTATTAGATTTATACAGCCTTAGCTGTCTTGGTTCTGACTTTGGTCTCCAAAATGGAGCCCTAGGTCGAACCGACGCCTATTGTTCCCTCGACGGGGAACGCGTCCTCACCTACTCCTCTCGGGAGAAATTACCTGATGCCAACTGCTCCTTTGGTTGGACTTTTTCCTGACGGTCCTTTGTCAGGTCTTGTAAACCGGCAGTCCTTCGCCAGTTGCCTAGCAGTCCTTCGCTAGGGCTTCAGTCCCAGGCTGTCCTTTGCCTGGAGCCTAGCAGTCCTTCGCTAGGGCTTGATACTGGAAGTCCTTCGCCAGTTGCCTAGAAATCCTTCGCTATGGCTTGATACTGGCAGTGTAACGACCCGGCCCATTTGGCGGCCCATTTGGCGGTCTCGACCGTCGACCGTCGACCGTGCCGTTACCAATACTAGGTCTTCCCACTCCTGGGCGTGGATTTTTGCCTTCCCAGGATTCGAACCCTAGACCCAGGCTTAAATCTAGTTCTTTATGAATCCTGAATACCTAGCTCAATTGGTATTCAGGATTCATAAAGAACTAGATTTAAGCCTGGGTCTAGGGTTCGAATCCTGGGAAGGCAAAAATCCACGCCCAGGAGTGGGAAGACCTAGTATTGGTAACGGCACGGTCGACGGTCGACGGTCGAGACCGCCAAATGGGTCGTACCAATACTAGGTCTTCCCACTCCTGGGCGTGGATTTTTGCCTTCCCAGGATTCGAACTCTAGACCCAGGCTTAAATCTAGTTCTTTGTGAATCCTGAATACCAATTGAGCTGTAGCTCAATTGGTATTCAGGATTCACAAAGAACTAGATTTAAGCCTGGGTCTAGGGTTCAAATCCTGGGAAGGCAAAAATCCACGCCCAGGAGTGGGAAGACCTAGTATTGGTAACGGCACGGTCGACGGTCGACGGTCGAGACCGCCAAATGGGCCGGGTCGTTACAATAAAAAGGTGCTTTTTTATTGTAACGACCCGGCCCATTTGGCGGCCCATTTGGCGGTCTCGACCGTCGACCGTCGACCGTGCCGTTACCAATACTAGGTCTTCCCACTCCTGGGCGTGGATTTTTGCCTTCCCAGGATTCGAACTCTAGACCCAGGCTTAAATCTAGTTCTTTGTGAATCCTGAATACCAATTGAGCTACAGCTCAATTGGTATTCAGGATTCACAAAGAACTAGATTTAAGCCTGGGTCTAGAGTTCGAATCCTGGGAAGGCAAAAATCCACGCCCAGGAGTGGGAAGACCTAGAATTGGTAACGGCACGGTCGACGGTCGACGGTCGAGACCGCCAAATGGGCCGCCAAATGGGCCGGGTCGTTACAATATCAACCTTGAACCTCCTAGTTACACTAACCATGTCATAACCATTGCACCAAGGAGTATTTCATTATAGCTCAATTGGTATTCAGGATTCACAAGAACTAGATTTAAGCCTGGGTCTAGAGTTCGAATCCTGGAAGGCAAAAATCCACGCCCAGGAGTGGGAGACCTAGTATTAACGGCACGTCGACGGTCGAGGTCGAGACCGCCAATTTGGCGTTCGACGTCGACCGTCGACCGTGCGTTACAATACTAGGTTTCCACTCCTGGCGTGATTTTGCCCAGGATCGAACCTAGACCAGTTAAATCTAGTTTTATGATCTGAATACAATTGAGCTATAGCTCATGGTATCAGGATCATAAAGAACTAGATTTAAGCCTGGGTCTAGGGTTCGAATCCTGGGAAGGCAAAAATCCACGCCCAGGAGTGGGAAGACCTAGTATTGGTAACGGCACGGTCGACGGTCGACGGTCGACGGTCGAGACCGCCAAATGGGCCGCCAAATGGGCCGGGTCGTTACAGGCAGTCCTTCGCCAGTTGCCTAGCAGTCCTTCGCTAGGGCTTCAGTCCCAGGCTGTCCTTTGCCTGGAGCCTAGCAGTCCTTCGCTAGGGCTTGATACTGGCAGTCCTTCGCCAGTTGCCTAGCAATCCTTCGCTAGGGCTTG
Source organism: Boesenbergia rotunda (assembly GCA_024364735.1). Taxonomy (NCBI): domain Eukaryota; kingdom Viridiplantae; phylum Streptophyta; class Magnoliopsida; order Zingiberales; family Zingiberaceae; genus Boesenbergia; species Boesenbergia rotunda. The sequence continues at coordinate 156,749 of JAGFNQ010005579.1, read as the reverse complement.
ATACTGGCAGTCCTTCGCCAGTTGCCTAGCAGTCCTTCGCTAGGGCTTTTCCTGCACACTAGATTAACTTGTTAGAAAATAAGAAAGACTTAACTTTTGACCTATGTTGCCATTATCAAAACACAGGTTTGACTTAGGTGCATTTTGCACCAACAGATTCTAGCTGCTCCTTCAGCTTTGGATCAGTTCAGAGCTGGGGAGTTTTGTAAGGAATCAATTTTGATCCTATTTGTTGTGGTGATTCCATATCTGCCGTGAGTTACTTTTTTGGAGTCAGATCTATGGAGGTTAGCTAACCTATCCTAGCTAGATTGGGTTGGGGTTTCTTAGATGGTGGTTTGGACCTAGACTTGAATTGGTTTGGATTTAGGTTGGGCTTAGGCTAAACCTAAATCAAACCAAGATTCAATGACTAGGAGTTAGTCATTTGATTAAAATTAGTTAAATGATTTCGGTATTAGGGTTAACCCTAATTCGGTTTAAGGGATTTATTTGCTTGGTTACTTATTGGTTTATATGGCTAAGATTATACTTTGGATGCAGGGCGTTGACTGATTTCGCGACCTTATTGCGCGGATATTATTTAGGACGGGGGTTCTCGCCGCTCGGACTTCCTTATATCGAGGCGGGTACCTTTATTATGCATAGTTAGATATAGATAGCAGTAGGGATGCCGATACTTCTATTTCTATACTCCTTCTTTCAGTAGTTGTATCTGCTAGCTTTACTACTTGCTGCTCTTTATTTCTTCATGGATTGGTTGTATGTACAATTTACCTTATACCTTACACTAGGGTTTAGGTTATGGTGCATACCGGTGATCTGGACTACTGCATATCATATAGATGACAGTAGGGATAAATAGTGGATGATCCATGGGATAGTGGCATGCATCATTATTGCACGTAGCATAGATGGATGACCTTGACTCCCTGGAGGTTAAGATGGGCCGTCGGACTTGCTACTCGTGTAGGAGCATATGTAGGCGAGCTTTGACTCCCCTAGTGGTTGAGATGGGCCGTCAGACCTGCCACATGACCTGTCGTGTAGTTCCGGTGGCGTTCCGCAGAGCTATAGCAGGCCCCCTATTCTGTCTAGAGATAGTTAGGGATGAGGGAGCGTACTTTTCCCTAGGGCAGGGTACATTCCGGTTTGAGACCCTGCTCGTTCGGTATCGCGTGGTGCGCCATGGTGACCGTCTGAGTGGAGGGAGGACCTGGTCAGAGCCCTACCCACTCGGTTTCGTGTGATGCACGACGGTGGCCGACTGGCGTCAGGAGTGACCCATGTTGCATCATGAGCATGCTTTGCATCTCTGCACTTGGTTGCTGCATTTGGTTGGCATGCATGCTATTGGGTATGGATCGATGCAGGTAGGTATGTACTTCCATTATTACTTATGGTTCAGTTCTGCATTTCTTTTTATTGCATTTATCTTCAGTATTGTGATAGACGATGACTTACTGCTAATATAGCTTCCTGTGCATATTGGATTGTATTCGCTGAGTTCTTTGGACTCACCCCGTTAGCCTTGTTTTTCTCCTTTCAGGATGATCGTCTGGATTTCCCAACAGCCTGTCCCAGTTCAAATGTCTCCGAGACGATTTCCGCGGTTGTCTTGTATTTTGGTTGTGGTACATGTTGGTACCTTTCCTTTATTCATTTTGTTCATTTCATGTCCACTGTTGTATGTTGTGCTCTATTGTGTCGTCCATTTTATGGCAGTATAGTTATACTTTTGTGTGCCATAGAGGCCTTGATTCCGTTTTGGTTTTGTCGTAAGTCGTACCGGTACGCAGCTTTATCGATGTTTCCGTTTTTCTCTTTATACAGTCGCTTGTTCCAGCCTTATAGGTTGTGGTACAAGCAGACTGAGATAGTTGTGGTAGTTAGGTTTTCAGATTGTCCGCCTGGACGAGGGAGTAGTTGTCCGGTCGGTATCGGACGCGCGGCTCCTCGGGGCGTGACACTCCGGCTAACTCGTGTCGCTCCTTGTGGGTGGAGAAACCTCACCACAATCACGAGCACACCTCTGAGTACAAAGACTACTATTTGGCTCTTGACCAAAGCCAATTTCGTCAGAGGTTCCAGCTAAAACGAAGCCTTTTAAATAAGGCTTAAAGCTTAACCCTGCCGCTACCAGTCAACTGGTCCATTACCAGTCGACTAGTCCCACTCAACTAGCTAGCCAACGGCTATCTCAACCGCTAGTTTTTGGGCTCACCAATCGACAGCTCCCAGAGCAGTCGACTGGTCCAGGGTCAACAACATTCTGTGAGTTTTTGTTTGTGTTGGCAGTCGACTGTTATATCACCAGTCGACTGCCCAGCCTATACAAACACTCCTCCTCACTCCAAAGACCCTCCTCCAAGTGTACCTTCACGTACACTCCCTTGGCTTGCACCTTGAAGTCCTCTTCCACCGGCTGTTGTCCCTCGGATGCGCACACAAGCCTTCCCTTGGCTTGGCTTCATGCCACCGTTCACGTGTGCCCTTGAAGTCCACTTCCCGGCTTGCCCTTAGAGTCCTCCTCCCTCGGCTCTCATCCCTTTATGACTCAGCTGACTCTTCACGAGCAGCCTTGACTGTTACCTTCGCGCCCTCTTCATCTTCGGCTCCCATCCCTCGGATGCACACAAGCCTCCAACTTGTCTCCATGCCATCCTTCACGCATGCCTTGAAGTTCGCGCTCCTCGGCTCATCATCCCTGCTATCCATGGTCCCTCGGGTGCACACAAGCCTCCAGCTTGTCTCTATTGTTGGGTATGGCTTGGTGGGTTTCCTAAGCAAATACTCGGTTGATCCGAGAGACCTCTCCATGTCTACGGATTAAAAATTAATCTGAATGGAGACCCATCTCCCTACGACCTTCTCGTGTCGTATCGAACGATCCAAATCACAACTCGACCAATTACCAAAATCGGCCTTGTAATTTGCTCGACCGTTCGACCACGAAAAAGGCGATGAGTGGATCGCTGGCTTTTGTGTTTATGGTCGGGGTCCAGTTAACAAATTATTCACCATGATAAAATATCAAAATAATAAATTAACTAACATGAAATGACAAGACAAATGAATAAGGCACAAATAAGAACGAAGGAGCCAAGGAAGAATTATACCTTCCATTACCTTACGATCTTCTACCGTATGACCCTCCCCTCTTGGACGTCAAGTGGGCGACGATCTACCAAGACTCGTGGTCACCAAGTCGATCCCATCTCCATGTGCCAACCAATCCCTAACAAAAGGGATGCCGCCGGCCACTCCAAGGAGATAATCCAAACACAAACCCAATTGATTCTTTCCTCCACTGCCAGCGCCTGAACAACAAGTATCTTGGTGCTCTTGTGATCTGAGCAACTCCAAGTTACACAAACAACTTGTGTTATGAGCAACTCCACAACTCCAACTTGTATTCTTCTAAGCAATACGAGACAACTCGCTGCCACTCCAAACAAATTGCTGAGGCAATTTGCTATCTTCGCTCCACAAGGAAACCTCACAGCACGGCAACTAAATTGCTCGAGGCACGGCAATTTTGCAATTGCCGAGCCCGAGGCAATTTCCTTGAAGGTTCCCAGTGTCGATTCTACCTGGATCAGTCGACTGCCTCTAAGCCAGTCGACTGATACCTGAATTTCAGATTTTTAGTCTAATTTCAGAAATACCTAATTAATTCCACAACTCTCCAAAAAATCTGAAATTTCGTAGAGAGATTTGTGGAGCCTATGTCTACTTGGGGAAAATATGTTTTCAAAGAAATCTACTCCGGATCCCAAGATTGGCATGAAACTCAACCCCTCCTAAATTGTATCATTTAAGTTTCTCCAAAAGTCCTAATTTTGACTTCTCCTTAAAGTATCTTCTCATATTTGACCATAATACATTTCTAACACTGAGTTATATGACATTTACACATTAAATCCTAATTTCTATCAGTTATGATCCTATTTTCATCTTTTTCTCCATAAATCTCCTTTTAATGTGTCAATTCCCTAAGATTGAGACTTACCCTAGTCTCTCAAACCCCTTTTGGCACATTTCATAATTCACCTAGACTTCCTAGAGTAACATCTCCCGAGATCCATTTACCATGGATCCCAAAGGCTCCTAGAGCTCCCCCCTTAAGCTCTTACCCCTAGCCAGCTCTCTAGGTAACTCAACCCACACTAGACCACACCGGTGTGTCCCGGGTGATTCTTGGCCTACAAACCTAATCTTCTTAACCTTAGACACCTTGTCTTTAGTTAAGTCATCCTTTTTACCTTTTGATGACACCCCCTTTCCATTCTTGGACTTCTCCTTCTTGCCATAATTATATGTTACTCTAGCATACTTCTTTCCATTGGCATTGAAGACCTTAGACCAGTATCCCAACCCCAATATATCATGGTTGGGTTTTAGACTACCCAACACCATATCTAAACCCTTAGATCCAACCGTGAATCTTCTAGGGTCTTTTCCAACCTATCAAGCTTTTCCCTTAAAGCTTGATTTTCCTTTTCTAGATTTCTAACCCTAGAATCCACATGTCCCCCTTGGACATTTCTAGACCTACCCATTTTCATAGGCATATGTCTCCCTTTCTTGGGATTTTTGCCTTGATCCTTAGGTTTAAAGGTCTTGGGTTTATCATGAGACATAGTTTTCCTAGGGTTTTGATCTACCTTGTTGACCCTATTTCTATCATTATATTTAAATCCATGACTATGTACAAGCAAGTATTTTTCACTAATTCTAGCATGCATGGATGAATAATGGTCACTATTTTTAACATACATGGAGGAACTTAAATTTGAATTGCATTTTAATTTAAAGTTAGGGATTACCTCTCTTACCCTTGTAGTTCCCTCTTGATGTGAGCTTCTTTTCTTCCTTTCCTCCTCCTATCTTCTCAATTGCTCCATTTTCGTTAGCTTTCCTTTCCTTGGACATTTTGTATGATAATACCCTAGTTCGCCACATGTGAACCATCTAATTTTCTTTCTTTTATCTTGGGCTTCTCCATTCCTACAACCCATGTTAGATTTAAAAGAAATTGAAACGTGTTTAGGATTTACCTCCTTTTTCTTACCATTTGGATACTTGTCCTTGTAGTGACCCTTTTCATTGCATCCAAAGCATATAATGTGGTCTTTTGTTCTTGCTTTGGTGGAGGTAGGAGCTTCTTCTTGCTCCGGTATGGATGAGGGTCACTCCCCCCTCAATTCTTGAATTTGACTCCTCCTCTTCTTCTCTTGATGAGGTAGAAGATTTTTCACTTAATTGTAACTCTTCACTTGATGAGGTTGACAATTCTTCTTCCTCTTGATCTTCTTGGACCGTGGAGCTTATTTCTTTGAGCTTTTCTACTATTTGAGCTCGTGTAGAGCTATCATGAAATTCTTCTAGCTTGTTCTACAACTCATAAGCACTTTTATATTCCCCTACACTACTCAAAACATTGTTAGGCAAAATATTTGTTAATATACCAATTACCTTCTCATTTGCCCTAGCTTGTTCTTGTTGCTCCTTAGTCCAATATCTAGGACCAAGCTTCTTTCCGTGCTTGTCCTTTGGAACTTCAAAGGGCTCTTCTATTACCACTCTACATTCCCACTCCATTCCAAGCCACGTCCTCATTCGCATCCTCCAATAGCCGAAATCTTCATGATCGTAGGAAGGTGGAGTGTAGATGTCATCCCCCAACTTGTCTTCCATCATCATTCTCCTCTAGCTTATGCTCCATTGGTGATTAGTCCAACAAGATCGGTTCTTCGCTCTGATACCACTTATTAGATCGATGTAGCTTGCTAGAGGGGGGTGAATAGCAATTTCTTGGTTTGTTCTTCCTACAAGGTTAGTTGCGCAAGTGGAATATACTAAAATAAAACAAAACAATGCTAACAAACCTATTTACGTGGTTCGGAGATGAAGACTCCTACTACACGACAGTCCGTGAGGTGGACGATCCCTCGATCGTTCGACGGATCACTCCCTGGATGCCCTCCGGCTAACTTGTGTCGCTCCTTGTGGGTGGAGAAACCTCACCATAATCACAAGCACACCTCTTAGTACAAAGACTACTATTTGGCTAATGACCAAAGCCAAATTTGTCAGAGGTTCCAGCTAAAACAAAGCCTTTTAAATAAGGCTTAAAGCTGAACCCAGCCGCTACCAGTCGACTAGTCCATTACCAGTCGACTGGTCCCACTCAACTAGCTAGCGAACGACTAGTTTTTGGGCTCACTAATCGGCTGCTCCCAGAGCAGTCGACTAGTCCAGGGATAACAACATTCTGTGAGTTTCTGTTTGTGCTGGCAGTCGACTGTTATATCACCAGTCGACTACCCAGCCTATACAAACACTCCTCCTCACTCCGAAGACCTTCCTCCACGTGTGCCTTCAAGTACACTCCCTTGGCTTGTCCCTTAAAGTCCTCTTCCACCGGCTGTCATCCCTCAGATGCGCGCACAAGCCTTCCCTTGGCTTACCTCCATGCCTCCCTTCATGTGTGACCATGAAGTCCACTTCCCGGCTTGCCCTTAGATTCCTCCTCCCTCGGCTCTCGTCCCTTCATGACTCAGCTGACTCTTCACCAGCAGCCTTGACTGTTGCCTTCGTGCTCTCTTTGTCTTCAACTCCTGTCCCTCGGATGCACATAAGCCTCCAGCTTGTCTCCATGCCATCCTTCACGCATGCCTCGAAGTTCGTGCGCCTCGGCTCATCATCCCTACTATCCATGATCCCTCGGGTGCACACAAGTCTCCAGCTTATCTCTATGTCACCCTTCACCTTATCGAAGCCGTCCAACTAAGTCCATATGTGTAACCTGCACATCCTACACACTCACATACACATATTAGAACATAAGAGAAAACCTAACTTAAACCCTTTGCCCAAACATCAAAACATATGGTCACTCTGGACCATAGATTGCCTCATCAAAGATGAGTTCCTAAGCTTAACTAGATCTACATTCTGTTCTTTTTTGTTTGGTGAGCCTATTGATAGTGAAATCATAAATGTTTATATGAAGATTATGAAAAAAAATACAGTCCAACTTATGGATTTAAGATTTACTATATGGACACAAATGTACAGTTTTGTATCAAATCGAGATATTTGGTAGTTAATATTTGTTTTTTAATTATTATTAGATTAAGAAATTTGATTATATCTTATTTTAAATATGTAGAAAGAAGTGTTACACCACTTGGAAAAATATGAAAAATATAGGCAGATACATAAAACAGATTATGGAGCTTTCCTTTGAGGTTGACATCCACAACCAGGAACAAACTACAGAAACTAAATGAAGATCTATTTAGAAGATGTAGATATATCATTTTCTCAATGAATGATAGATGACATTGGTATTTATTGGTTTTTAAAGCATCTGAAGGCAAATTCAGATTGTGGAATTCAAATCATGATTCATTTGCATTTGGGATGGCTAAAGTTTATGTGAGTTTGACAATATTCTACTCCAATAAGTCTTAAGATCAAAGTATTAAAGCATTTTCTTTTTTGTATGCACGTTTTTTGACTGGTTTCATGTTGCATCTTAGAGGATTTGCCATAGGTAGTGAATGATGATGCAGTCTGACCCTGATTATTGTTTTGGTGTTGACATCGATTTTAGTTTAGGTTGATGAGATGATTATGATTAAGTCCTGGTCGTGGACTAGGCATACCTAGTGGAACTAGGTTTGTGAAAAACCCTGGCTTGGAGGGTCAGGTCCTAGCCTGGAGGGTTAGGTTGATAAAATCTCGGCTTGGAGGGTCAGGTCCTAGCTTGGAGGGCTAGGTTGGATGAAATCCCGGCTTAGAGGGCCAGGTCCTAGCTTGGAGGGCAAGGTTGAAGTCCCGGTGAGTGAGACTGGGCATGGAGTCTTGGTCCAGGGGACTGAGCACAAGTCAGGGGAGGCTGGGAGCTAGTTCTCTTGACTTAGAGTGGGTTTGGCCTTACCTGGATCAGACTGGTGACCGATCAGGGAAGTTGGCACGGAGTTCCCTCGTGGATCGGTCTGGTGACCGATCTAGTGATGTCTGATTGGTCTGGTGACCGATCAGGGAACATACGGTGACTTTAGCAAACCTACTGATCGACTCCTGATCGGTCTGGTGACCGATCAGGGAGCATACAGTGGGTTTTGGGAACCCTACTGCTCGGCTCCTAATCGGTCCGGTGACCGATCTGGAACACTATTCAGATCGTTCTGGTGAACGATCAAATATCGCGAGTTCCTCACTATGACCGATCAGGATGGAGCCTGATCGGTCTGAGCATGTCCTGATCGGTCTGGTGACCGATCAGGAGGTTTGGACTGTGAAGCTGGGAAATCACCCTGCAAAGGGGTGGATCAGTCTGGTGACCGATCCACGACTTCGGATCGGTCTGGTGATCTATCCCGGAGAAGTCGCGATTTCTGATTACGCGTTGGGGACCGATCAGGATGGAACATGATCGATCTAAACCCAACCTGATCGGTCTGGTGACCGATCAGGAGTCACTCTGATCGGTCCGGTGACCGATCAGTAGCTGGCAGCTTTAATTCAAAAACGCTGTCAGAGCTTTGATTTCGTCTGTTTCTCAGCTGATTCGCTACTGATTTCTGCTCCTAACTACTAATTGTTGATTCTCTGCTTGATTTGCTGTATTAATGGTCTGATTAAGTGTGCAGGTGACAGGAGTGGATTCAAACACTCAAGGAGAGTCAATGGGAGTCTTTCCTTAGAGCAGGTTTGTCCATTTTCCATCTCAGGTTGCAACGGATGCTGGCACTGCTGGAGCTGCTGACTGGGGCTTTGCTGAGGGAAGCTCAGGGAGTCCAGAAGAGCTCAGTGGTAGGTGGGCAGTTGCAAGTGAGCAGCTGGAGGCTGCAGTGAGATGGCTGTGACCTGGGATCAGTGAGGAGAGACTTTAGTGCTTGGTGGCGAACAAGTCTCGGTAACTAAGCAGTCCAAAGAATTCTTGCGACATCTCTGGTTCTGCTCGTGCGATTCCTGTGATCCTTCTCTCGAGCAACTCTACTCTGAATCTTGTAGCAACCGGCTGTTACTTGAGCACTTGGGAAGGAGAAACAAGAAGCTTGGCGAGTCCATCAGCGAGAAGACACGAAGAAGGGAGTTCTTGCGTGAGATCTGCGCTAAGTGGAGCTCGGTGAGGAGTTTGCTTGTGTTCTTGCGGTTCTTTGTGCTCAGGAAGGCTTCTTCTTGTGTTTCCTGTACTTAATACTTCATCATCTTGAAACGCTGTGGAGAGGTTACTCCACCGAGAAGGAGGTTGCATTTTATCAGGATTTTTCGGGGCTTGATCTGCCGACGATCAAGGGATCGCCCACCTTAAGGGCACGCCAAGGAGTAGGGGCAAGTTATCCCCGAACCTTGTAAATCATCTTTGTTAGCGTTCTTGTGCTTGTGCTTAGCTTAGGATTTAGATTCTGCATACTCTGTTTTTGTATTGCTTCCGCGGTGCTACTAACCCTCTGAGTGCAGAAATTCAAAAAGTGCTAAGTTTCAAGTGTCTGGCTATATTCACCCCCCCTCTCTAGCCATCCAAGTTCCAACAAGTGCTATCAGAGCTTGGGGCTCTGTTCAAGCGGATTAACAACCGAGAGCTATCAACAATGGCTTTGAGAGAAGATTTTAGCACCACACGACCACCCTTCTTCGATGGTTCAAATTTTCAATATTGGAGGTCGAAGATGGAGTACTATCTCAAGATGGACATCAACACTTGGTTCGCTGTGAAGGAGAGTTTTCCCCCTCCAAAGGATGATGAAGGAAAAGAATTGGAATCTTGGCATTGGTTGGCTGAGCAAACCAGGAAGAGTGAAGCCGACGCGAAGGCGGTGGTGACTTTGCAATGTGGCATGAACAAAGATCAACTCATCAAGGTTGGTCCCTTTACAAGTGCAAAGGATTTGTAGAATAAACTCATTGAACTCCATGAGGGTACCCGAGATTCAAGAATTGCCAAGAGGGATTTGTTCCTCAACCAACTACAAAACCTCTCCATGAAGGAGAGTGAGACCGTGAGTGAACTTCATAGCCGGTTCAAGGAAGTCCTCAACGGTCTCCATTCTATTGATGAAAAGGTTGAGAACCGCAACCTTGTAAGGTATGTGCTTAAAGCTTTTCCAAGGAATGCTTTGTGGTCATCCATGGTGGATGCCTACAAAGTTTCTAAGGATTTATCAATTGTAAAATTAGATGACCTATTTTGTGAAATGGAGCTACATGAGATGGCTAATAAAGGCCCCAAGGAGAAGGGGATTGCCTTAGTTGCAGGAGAAAAGACTAAGAAGAAGAAGGAGAAGGAAGTCCCTTCATCTTCATCCTCATCCGAATACGAGTCCGAATCCGAGGAGGATGGCAGTGGGTCTTCTTCCTCCGAGATGGCAAATTTTATTAGAAGGATGATGAGAAAGAGTCGATGCTTCAAGTGTAAAGGTAACCCTAGTGAAGTTAAGATTGACAAGACTAATATTACTTGTTATGAGTGTAGCAAGAAAGGGCACTTCAAGAAGGACTGCCCAAAGCTCAAAAAGAAGGAAGATAAATCCAAGAAGAAGAAGAAGGCCTTGAAGGCCACATGGGATGAATCCTCCTCTAGTTCATCCGATGAGGAGAAGGAGGAGAAGAGTACATGGCATATGACACTCATGGCATTGGAAGATCAAGAAAGCAGTGATGAATCAAGTGACTCATCAAATGCGGCTTCATCATCTTCGGATGATGAAGAGGTAATCACTCCCAAACTCGATAAATGCTATAGAACAATTGCATGCTTAACCGATTTGTTGAAATAGTCAAAAAATAAGGTTAAGTCATTGAAAATTGAAGTTGAACAGTTAACATCCTCTAAGGATGAGGATGTTGATGATTTGCATATTGAGATGTTAGAGGATGAAAACAAATCTTTGAAGAGTGAAGTTGAGAGACTCAAGAGTGTTCTTGAGAAATTCTCAACAAGCTCAAAGACTCTAGACATGATTTTGAATGCCCAAAGGGCAGTCTACAATAGGGCCGGTATTGGTTACCGACCCAAAGAACCATCATTTGTGTCCCTAATGTCTAGGACTGATGTTAGACAATTTAAGGCTCCTAGGGTTCAAAGGAAAGTAGTCAAGCATGGGTGCCTAAGTCTTGCTTAGTAGGTGTTTTAGGTCCCAAAATTTGGGTACCTAAATCTTCTATTTTTCGAATTGTGTAGGTTGTGATTGAGGGGGAGCATCTATCAACTTGGTTCGTTGATACTGGGTGCTCCAAACACATGACCGGTGATAGATCCCTATTTACTACCCTTCAAAGAAAAAGTAGAGGTAATGTTTCCTTTGGTAACAATGGTAGTCTTAAGGTCATAGGAATAGGAGACATTCAAATATCCGAATGTCTTAGGATTAAGAATGTCCTTCTAGTCAAGGGGATGACATTTAATCTCCTAAGTGTCAGTCAATTGTGTGATGCGGGTTACACAATTGATTTCCAATCAAGTCAATGTCTAGTTAGACAACATGACAACTTTGACACGGTACTAGTAGGAACAAGAGTAGATAACATTTACCAAGTTTCCTTTAAAAGTGCTACTAATGCTTTTGCTAAGTGTCTCATGTCATGAGAAGATGAGTCCACCCTTTGGCACCGGAGACTAGCACACGTGAACATGAAGAATATCCGGAAGTTGGCCAACAAGGGATTAGTTCGTGGCTTACCAAGCATCAAGTATGAAAAGGACAAACTTTGTGATGCATGTCAAATGGGTAAGCAAACAAAATCTGCACATAAAGGTAAAAGCACTGTAAGTACTTCTACCGCATTGGATTTACTTCACATGGACTTGTTTGATTGTAGCACTATTATATCCTTGAATGGTAGTAGATATTGCTTTGTTATCATTGATGATTTTACTAGATATACATGGACCTATTTTCTAAAGTATAAGGATCAAACATTAGATGTTTTTATTTCCTTTTGTAGTAGGGTTGAAAATAAAAAATCATCAACAATTAAAACAATTAGGAGTGATCATGGAGATGAATTCCAAAATCAAAGGTTTTTAGAGTTTTGTCAAGATAGAGGGTATAGGCATGAGTTCTCCACTCCTAGAACACCACAACAAAATGGTGTTGTAGAGAGGAAGAACCGAATCCTACAAGAGGTTGCTCGAAGCATGCTCAATGAGTACTCATTACCGGGATACTTGTGGGTCGAAGCTGTAAACACAGCTTGCTACGTGCAAAACCGAATCCTCATTCACAGATTTCTAGGAAAGACTCCTCATGAACTTTGGATTGGAAAATCACCTACGGTTAAACATCTTAGGGTGTTTGGTTGTAAGGTGTTCATTCTAAACACCAAGGACCATCTTGGAAAGTTCACAGCGAAAGCTGATGAAGGGATACTGGTCGGGTATTCCCTCGTTAGCAAAGCCTACCGAGTCTACAACAAGAAATCTAGATTAGTTGAAGAGTCTTCTGATGTTGTTTTTGAGGAAATTCCCAAAGTAAATGATCAATCAGAAGATGTTGAAGGAGCTCATTCGAACTCAGGCAACTGGGTTTGGATGAAAGTCCAAATGTTGTAAATGGTGGTGATGAGTCTGATGACGGTGAGCCTAGACAACCCATAGATCAGCCGGATCCTGAGGCTGAGCTTGTGTCTAGTGACACCATTCAAGAAGCACCACCTACACCAAGAACAACTAGGTTAGCCTCTAGTCATCCCCAACACCAAATTGTTGGAGATATCCACCATGGGGTTAGGACTAGATCATTCTTTAGGAATGAGGTTAATGAAGTTGTCCTAATTTCCAAAATTGAACCTAGAAAAATTGACGAAGCATTAAATGATCCCGATTGGATCATTGTCATGCAAGATGAACTAGGTTAATTCGAAAAAAGTCAAGTTTGGGACTTAGTCCCTAGACCTAAGAAGACCACCATTATTGGAACCAAATGGGTCTTCAAAAATAAATTGAACCATAAGGGAGAAATCATAAGAAACAAGGCACGCTTAGTAGCCAAGGGCTATAGTCAAGTTGAAGGCCTTGATTATGATGAATCCTATGCTCTTGTGGCACAATTGGAATCCATCTGATTGATGCTTTCATTTGCAGCACATCGAGGTTTCAAGCTTTATCAAATGGATGCCAAATCGGTCTTTCTAAATGGTTTAATAAGAGAAGAGGTCTATGTCGAACAACCTCTGGGGTTTGAGAGTACCGAATTCCTAAACCACGTGTTCAAGCTCAAAAAGGCACTTTATGGCCTTAAACAAGCACCCCGAGCCTGGTATGAGCGGTTGTCGACATTTATTATTGAAAAAAGATTTTGTGAGAGGACAAATAGACCCTACACTATTTCTATGGAGAGATGGTGAGAATATATTTGTAGCCCAAGTATATGTCGATGACATAATTTGTGGCTCAAAAAACAAGGGCTATTTAAATGAATTTATTGGACACATGGAGAGTGAATTTGAAATGAGTCTAGTGGGAGAGTTGACTTTCTTTCTTGGACTCGAAATCAAGCAAACTCGTGATGGAATCCATGTGCACCAATCGAAGTACACTCAAGAGATGCTCCGAAAATTTAACATGAGTGATTCGAAAAAGGTTACCACTCCCATGGCTATAAACACAAAATTAGATAAGGATGAGAGTGGTAAACCTGTTGACCTAACTCAATACCGGAGCATGATAGGTAGTTTGCTATACCTCACAGCTAGTCGACCTGATATACTTTTTGCTGTGGGTATGTGCGCTAGGTATCAAGTCTGTGCCAAGGAATCTCATCTGATTGATGTTAAACGAATATTGAGATACCTTAAGGGCACAATTGGAGTTGGTCTTTGGTACCCTCATACCGAATCATTTGACCTAATTGGCTACACTGATTCCGACTATGCTGGATGCAAATTGGATCAGAAAAGCACAAGTGGGGGTTGCCAATTCTTAGGTTCATCTCTAGTTAGTTGGTCAAGTCGGAAGCAACATTGTGTTGCTCTCTCCACGACCGAGGCGGAATATATCGCTATGGGAGAGAGTGTATCACAATTGTTGTGGATGATTCATACTCTAGAGGACTATGGATTAAGCTACAAGGGTGTGCAAGTATTGTGTGACAATATTAACACAATTAACCTAACAAAGAATCCAGTCCATCATTCCAGGACAAAGCATATTGAAGTGCGTCACCACTTCATTAGAGATCATGTTGCTAGAGGAGATATTGTACTCTCACATGTAGAGTCCAAATCAAACCTAGCGGACATTTTCACTAAACCACTCCCCGAGAATGAGTTTAGTTTCTTACGAAGGGAGTTGGGAATGTGTCGTGCTTCATAGGAGTGAAATGCATTCAAAACCCTTCATGATCATCTCAAAATTGTTGGGCAACAATTGGGTAACTTGGCGACATCTCACACAAACTATAAGGTTTACCAAAACGTTTTTGTTTGCTAGAAATGGGGTGAGATGCTAGGATCAACTTAATTTCTCGAAATGTTATTGCATCCCTTGAGAAATTAGGTTGACGAGACAATAATCACTAAGTTGACCAAGTATGGGGAAAACCAATGCATAACACATGTGTACTTGGCTCCATGATCATACTTGGACATTCCAATCAAGGAAACTTGATTGGAGACCTTATATCGATACAAACTTGTTTGAAATTGAGTGGATGTTTGTTGTTTGAGTTTGACTTCACTTGGGTGGAGCAAAGTGATTTGTCAAAACTATAAGGACCTTTGATACTTGTTCAGGGATCAATTATAGTCATGGAAACACTTCCAAGATCGATAATATTCATCAGATCTTATCAGGAATTGATAGGGAGTCTGAATCTGAAATTTCAGATCGTATCAGGAAAATTCAGGGAGCCTGATCGGTCACCGGACCGATCAGGAGTATGTCTGATCGGTCCAAGGGACCGATCCAGCTCTTTCGCGAGAGAATGTCAAAATCTCACTGTGTTGGCCTGGATCGGTCCACAGACCGATCTGGCCCCCTGTAGTGATCGGTCCACCGACCGATCAGGAGGCTCACGAAATATCGCGCAAATCCACTGTTCGCTTCCTGATCGATCAGCCGATCGATCAGGGTCTTGCCTGATCGGTCACCCGACCGATCACGACCATGCTAGATCGATCAGGATGGCTCCTGATGTCTGGGCGCTCCCAGATCGAATGGTGATCCTTTCGATCACATTAAATTGCGGTTGGTGGACCGATCCACCAACCTATTAACTCCCGCTTTCCCTTACTCCCAAGCCCTAGCCGACCAAAACCCCTCATCTCCTTCATCCTCCTCTTGCGCGTGAGCTCTTCTCCTCTCCCTGTGCGTGTGCATTCTTCTTCCTGCTGTTGGTGTTCTCAGCAGCGAGCTCGTGTTCTTGCAAGCTCATTCTTCCCTGCCTGCGTGAGCACTTGAGGTTCTTCTACTCCTTGCGATCTGAGTCCTCTCGAGCTCTCTAAGAACGTGCGAGTTCTGCAGGTTCCGATCTTCTTTAGTCCATCGCCATGGCACCTAAGTAAGTTTTTGTTTCGTTTTACCTTACAGATTACTTCATCAATCATGTATTTGTGCTAATCAGAATTTTTATCTTGTGATGTTTGCCGTGACCTTGCCTATGTCGTGACCTAAACTCTATCACATCTTTCTGTCATTTGATTTCTGATCAAATCTTGCCTTACAATTGATTGTGTTGTGATCCATATGATCAAATCATTGTGATTCTTGTCGTGACCTTGATTTTCTATCTTTCCCTGTGTCATTGATCAAACTTGTGTGTTCACTTCTCTGATCAATATCATATTTGTTGTCGTGACCAAATGATTCCACCTTTTTAGAAAGTCATCCAAGGGAAAGGAACTCACTGAAGGGTCCTCCAAAGACAAAGAGCCGGCTGAGGGTAGCTCACGATCCAGAGCTCCCTCATCCTCTTCAAATCCCCCTCATACCAGATTTCAAAATATTCATTACACACTAGCCTTTCAATATCACACTTACAAACTCATGCCCTGTCGGACTGTGGACCAAGCATTCATTTACGAACATTGTCCGTCGGTACGACAAATCATTGAGCACTACGAACTTCAATCCATTCTTTTCCTTGAGAGGCCAATCAACTTTGATTTGGTCTCCGAATTCTATAACAACATGGTCAGTGGAGAGGGTACGGGGTGGAGGACCTGTGTCGCCAGTATCGACCTTAATTTTGATCTATCTGCTTTCACTACCTTTCTTGGCTGTCGCCAATTAGATAATGACTTTCCACTTTGCCCTTATCTTCCGGATCCACTACCGGTTCCTTTCAATGGAGTCACTCCTGACTCTATCTACGAGTACTTCTTCAGCTATCCCAGGCCAGGGGGTCCCGGTGAGCACACCAGTGATTTTCCCCACATTTGCTGCTCTCCGCCTTTCCCCCGTTGATTATGTCTTGTTTAAGATCATCACTAACTGTCTCATCCCTACTACTTCGAAGCACTTAGATGAGATTCACTCATTCCACTACTTGATGCTCTACGGGATGCATCAGCAGTTAGACTTTGACTTAGTGACTACCATCTATTTCTCCATCATTACCTACAGTCAGATGTACGGACAGACAGTTTACATGCCATTTGGACATATCATTACTGTCTTGCTGCATTCGGTTGGTGTTGACGTCTCACAGGGCAGCATCGTACCTATGGTTCGGCAGGACTGCCAACTTGACCGACGCATGTTGGCCCAGTCTGGCATTGTTGTCGGACTACGGGGGCTGAGGTGGAAGGATAGGAGACGTGTAGGGGAGTTACCAAGAGCAGCCCATGATCAGATGCATCAGGAGCCGCCCGTTGCTGCAGAGGGCTACTATGAGTCGGATCCTAACCTTTGCTGGCAGATTGCCGAGCTGGAGCAGACAATCCAGCATGGTCTGCATGTCTCAGAGCTCTGGAGACAGGAGGTCCGCTCTGAGTTTCAGGCTTTCGACCGCAAACTGCTGGTGATCGAGTCTGACGTTTCTGGGATTCGCTCCCGGCAGGAGACTTGGCACGAGGAGTGGCACAGTTGGGCAGCTGGTCATCCGTACCAGCCTTCATCCTCTAGAGCGGCGCCTTTCAGTAGCACTGCACCAGGGAGCGTTATATATATTGATGATACATCTGATGATGACCCTGCTGCGTATTGATTTGATCTGGGTTTCATGATTTGTGATGACTGTTTTGACTTGATGATGATATGTCTATGCTCTGCCTATCATGACTATATTTTTGATACTGTGTTATGCATCTGACTCTATGACTGATTTCCTTGTATGCCTTGCCATATTATGCTTATGATTCTTCATATGACTGCTATCGTCATATATGCCTATATTATGCATTGATATGCTTATTCTTACTCCATGTTCATATGATACATATGATTGGTTTGCCATGCCTTCTATTTGTCATATGTTTTTCATATACCTTCAAATTTTTCATACTCTTTGTTGATTTGGGATAACCCCAAGGATTGAGGGGGAGGTTTTATTTTTAAACTTAACGACCCCTCTAGACCCTTTTCGGTGTTTGACAAAGGGGGAGAGTGTGGTTGGTTAAGTTTGGGATAATTATGAGTAGGGGAGGATCCTGATTCCCCTATGAGTGTGAGATTTGCAATTATTGATTTCAAATCCCTAAACTTAAAATCGGGTTGTCAAACAACAAAAAGGGGGAGATTGTTGATGTAGTCTGACCCTGATTGTTGTTTTGGTGTTGACATCGATTTTAGTTTAGGTTGATGAGATGATTATGATTAAGTCCTGGTCGTGGACTAGACATACCTAGTGGAACTAGGTTTGTGAAAAACCCTAGCTTGGAGGTTCAGGTCCTAGCCTGGAGGGTTAGGATGATGAAATCCCAACTTGGAGGGCCAGGTCCTAGCTTGGAGTGTTAGGTTGGATGAAATCCCGGCTTGGAGGGCCAGGTCCTAGCGTGGAGGGCTAGGTTGAAGTCCCGGTGAGTGAGACTGGGCATGGAGTCTTGGTCCGGGGGACTGAGAACGAGTCAGGGGAGGTTGGGAGCCAATTCTCTTGACTTAGAGTGGGTTTGGCCTTGCCTGGATCGGTCTGGGGATCTATCAGGGAAGTTGGCACGGAGTTCCCTCGTGGATCGGTCTGGTGACCGATCTAGCGATGTCTGATCGGTCTAGTAAACGATCAGGGAACATACGGTGACTTTGGCAAACCTACTGATCGACTCCTGATCGGTCTGTTGACCGATCAGGGAGCATACAGTGGGTTTTTGGAACCCTACTGCTCGGCTCCTGATCGGTCTGGTGACCGATCTAGAACACTGTTCAGATCGTTCTGGTGAACGATCAAATGTCGTGAGTTCCTCACTATGACGGATCAGGATGCAGCCTGATCAGTCTGAGCATGTTCTGATCGGTCTGGTGACAGATCAGGAGGTTTGGACTGTGAAGCTGGGAAATCACCCTGCAAAGGGGTGGATCGGTCTGGTGACCGATCCACGACTTCGGATCGGTCTGGTGATCGGTCCCGGAGAAGTCGCGATTTCTGATTACGCGTTGGGGACCAATCAGGATGGAGCCTAATCGGTCTGAACCCAGCCTGATCGGTCTAGTGACCGATCAGGAGTCACTCTGATCGGTCCAGTGACCGATCAGTAGCTGGCAGCTTTAATTCAAAAACGCTGTTAGAGCTCTGATTTCGTCTGTTTCTCTGCTGATTCGCTACTGATTTCTGCTCCTAACTACTGATTGTTGATTCTCTGCTTGATTTGCTATGTTAATGGCCTGATTAAGTGTGCAGGTGACAAGAGTGGATTCAAACACTCAAGGAGAGTCAATGGGAGTCTTTCCTTAGAGCAGGTTTGTTCGTTTTCCATCTCAGGTTGCAACGGATGCTGGTGCTGCTGGAGCTGCTGACTGGGGCTCGGCTGAGGGAAGCTCAGGGAGTCCAGAAGAGCTCAGTGGTAGGTGGGCAGTTGCAGGTGAGCAGCTGGAGGCTGCAGTGAGATGGCTGTGACCTGGGATCAGTGAGGAGAGACTTAAGCGCTTGGTGGCGAACAAGTCTCGGTAACTAAGCAATCCAAAGAATTCTTGCGACATCTCTGGTTCTGCTCGTACGATTACTGTGATCCATCTCTCGAGCAACTCTACTCTGAATCTTGAAGTAACCGGCTGTTACTTGAGCACTTGGGAAGGAGAAACAAGAAGCTTAGTGAGTCCATCAGCGAGAAGACACGAAGAAGGGAGTTCTTGCGTGAGATCTGCGCTGAGTGGAGCTTGGTGAGGAGTTTGCTTGTGTTCTTGCGGTTCTTTGTGCTCAGTAAGGCTTCTTCTTGTGTTTCCTGTACTTAATACTTCATCATCTTGAAACGCTGTGGAGAGGTTACTCCACCAAGAAGGAGGTTGCATTTTATCCGGATTTTTCCGGGGCTTGATCTGCCGATGATCAAGGGATCGCCCACAAGGGCACGCCAAGGAGTAGGGGCAAGTTATCCCCGAACATTGTAAATCCTTTTTGTTAGCGTTCTTGTGCTTGTGCTTAGCTTAGGGTTTAGATTCTGCATACTCTGTTTTTGTATTGCTTCCGCGATGCTACTAACCCTCTGAGTGCAAAAATTTGAAAAGTGCTAAGTTTCAAGTGTCTGACTATATTCACCGCCCCCCCCTCTCTAGCCATCCAAGTTCCAACAGTGAAGAGGTCCTGAAAGAACAGTGTCGTCATCAAGGCGTAACCCTGGATTTTGGTGTCTATATATGCATGTGGGTGGAGTGTCTATCTTGTGACACTGATGATATCTAGAGTTTTCAAAATGATGTGAAGATAAACACTTATCGGGCCCGTATTGCATCAATTATATTATCAGATGAGAATAGATTGTTAAAAAATGTATTTGACTAAGATACCTTGTCTTTTGCTTCTTATGCTCAAGCAGATGTATTGGAGTTTAAAATTTATCTTTTTGTGGATCCAAATTCAGATGTAAAGAAGTATTGGTTTTTATTCTGTAGTAATGATAGACTTATGGCTTAGTTATCAAGAAATTGATGTAAAAAATTTTTTGATCCTAATTCTGTTAATTTTTATTGGGTTGAGTGAAGACAGATAGATGTTGGTTGTTATTCACATGCATGTTTCATTATAATATAGTTAGCTTAGTGATTAACCTTGTACATATATTTTAGAGCATTTCTAGGTACAATTTAGGTACAAAAAGTATAAAAGAAGGTATAATACCACTTAAATTCAGCACCATTTAAACTAAAATTTAGTATTTTTTCTATCCAATTGAGTACTATTTACAATAGGTCTATCAATAATCTGGGACACACTACTAGTGCACAAATGATTTAGAGATTGGTGTAGGTAACTTTTTGTGGGCACGAATTGACTCATAAAATTAAGCACAATTGATAATATAATATGGATTAAGGTTAATGACACTACTACTCTAATAAGTGCTTGACATAATTGATCAGGGTATATAATCCGCATTATTAGGTACGAAATATCCAAATTCAAGTATGGGTATGACCAAATTGAGTATACTTGTCCAAAATTTGAGTATTCAGACACGAGACTCCCTCTTTAGTTCTCAATTGCTCAAAAAATCAAGCACAATTGTTCAGATTCAAGTATATATTGCCACGAATGAGGTACTATTTTCAAACATTTAGGTACATTGGTACGCAAGTTATGCATAAATTAGTATGGGTGAGTCTGTTTGAGACATATTTCCTTGTTTCATTGATAATATAATATGGATTAAGGTTAATAATACTACTGCTCTAATAAGTAATTGACATAATTGATCAAGGTACATAATCCGCATTATTAGGTACGAAATATTTAAATTCAAGTATGTGTGTGATCAAATTGAGTATATTTGTACAAATTTTGAGTATTCAGCCACGAGACTCCCTCTGTAGTTCTCAATGGCTCAAAAAATCAAGCACAATTGACTCAAATTCAAGTATATATTGCCACGAATGAGGTACTAATATGGATACAGTTGCTGATTCTACAACAGAAGCTGAGTACATTGCTGCATCTGAGGCAGCAAAGGAGGCAGTTTGGATCCACAAGTTCATTACTGAGCTTGGAGTGGTTCCTAGTATAGCCGACCCAGTACAGCTCTATTGTGACAACAATGGAGCTATTGCGCAGGCTAAGGAACCTCGCTCACACCAGCGGACCAAACACATACTACGGCGATTCCATCTCATTCGAGAGATCATCGATCGAGGAGATGTGAAGATTTGCAGAGTACCCACAGAGGCTAACGTCGCAGATCCCTTGACCAAGGCTTTGGCACAGATGAAGCATGATGGTCACACTAGGTCATTGGGTATTAGATACTACAGCGATTGGCACTAGTGCTAGTGGGAGATTGTTAGTGAGAGCCCTAGAGCCAATCATATGATGATTACTTTTTGGACTCATTGTATCATATTCTTGTATATATAGTTCTTATATATAAAGGCATTTCTTATGGTTATTGTACTTATGTGTATTGGTGCCAAATAACTTAGTATAATAACGTCCTTGAGTAGAAGGTTCTTATCTATATCAATCGATTAGTTGAATCGATAGTGAGATGATATAGAGAACACTACTCTTAATTATTCCTAGTCAAGTATCAACATTCAAGGACAATGTTAATGCATAGAGACTAGCATGTAGGTCAACATGATGACTTGATCTCACAAGTCATGGATATGAGATATCAAGTTGACACATGGGTATATATTAGAGAATGTATACTGAATGACCCACCATGAGAAAGTATCATGGATCGTTATATGAGTGTCATATACTTTCTCATGTGACTATTAGTATGACTATTAGTCCTTAGACCTGAAGTCACCATAGTTCCCTACATAAGGAGTTATGTACTTTGGTTTCGTCAAACGTCACCCGTAACTGGGTGGACTATAAAGGCGATTACTGGGTATGTAACAAATTATGCGGAGGGATGTGAGTGATGTAGATGGGATCTATCCCTCCTATATGACGGGAGAGATATCATAGTCTTGATAGAGTAAGATCACTAAGTGCATGGTCATGCCCAAATAAGGCAATATGAGATATTGAGCTTATTTGATTATAGTGAGTCTACTTGGAGTTCAAGACACATAGATTGATTGGAGGATGACACGGTCTATGCTTCATATAAGATCAATCTAGATATCGACGATAGAAGGACATTGTCACATATTATGAAAGTCATAATTAGTAGTCACATTGGTGATGTTGAATCTCAACATTCTTGTAACTTGGGTAGCAATGATGTGTTGCTAGATACCGCTCATTGCTTATGTTTCTAAGAGGTTAGAAGCATTGCCAACGTTACAAGAACCTATAGGGTCACACGCAAAGAACAAATAGATGGAGAAAAAATGAAGTCAAGTTTGACTTGGCTAAATATGGAAAGTCCATAAAAGGCAAGTTTGACTTGACCCAAATCCAAATCAAGTTTGACTTGACTTGGTTCCACTTCAAGTTAGACTTGACATGGGAGAAGAAATGGAGTCAAGTTTGACTTGACTAAATATGGAAAGTCCATAAAAGGCAAGTTTGACTTGACCCAAATCCAAATCAAGTTTGACTTGACTTGGTTCCACTTCAAGTTAGACTTGACATGGGAGAAGAAATGGAGTCAAGTTTGACTTGACTAAATATGGAAATTCCACAAAAGGTAAGTTTGACTTGACCAAAAGGCCACCTCACCTTGACTTGACCAAGTGATGACTTGGCTTGGTTTCCCCCCATTTGAATTTGAATTCAAATTGAAAGGGGGTTAAAGAAGGCCACCTAATGGCCATTAGTGGCCATTATGGCCGGCCACTTAATGGCCATTAATGGCCATTAAGTGGCCGGCCACCATGGGAGAACAAAAGTTGGTTTTGTTTCATTTTTCCTCTAAGTGTGTCTTCTCTTCTTCCTCTCCAATTGTTGGAGTTCTTCTTCTTCTTCTCCTCTTGGCCGAATCCTACAAGGTGCTAGCACACCTAAAGGATTTCCTCCATCTACTTTTGTTCATGTGGATACTTCTAGAGGGACGGCACTTGACGTCCTAGAGATTCGACATCCAAAAGGAGCGAACGGGATTAAACGGGGCACGCATCAAAGGTAAAATGTTTATCCCTCTTTAGATCTAGGAGTAAATCGGGTTTTGAAGCATGTAAACGAGCACTCGTAATTTTTTGAAATGGCTTTCTTCGCTCGGATCCTTGCTATTGGGGCTTTCGGGGTTTCCGCGACGCGAAAAAGCGGTTTTCGTGGCCCAGAAAACCCTACAGTGGTATCAGAGCCACGAGCGAAGCTTGTGCTCGTTTTGTTTTTATTTTTTTTTGTATTAGATACAAAATTTAGATAAATATTTGCTTCTGTAATTTTTCTAAATTTTAGGATTTTTGAGTAATTTTTCTCGTAGAGGCAAAGCGACGAGTGCGAAGCACTTGTAGACTTTGCCACCGAGAAAAACTTCTCCGAAACGGCAAGTTTCGCCCAAATGGTTTTTGGGACAGCGGGTTAAGGCGTTGTATAATCGCAAGAAGACACTCGTGAAGGTTATTTCACGAGTAGGGGCGCTGCCCCTAACCCCGCAAGGGGCCTTGTCTCGCGATTACGCCCGAAACCCGTTTACCGGGACCGCCGCGGAGTTGTGACTCGGAAAAATTCTAAAAATCAGTAGAAAAATTATATAAAATTTATAAAATTACATAATTTTGAATTATGTACAGAAGTGTGATGATCATGGCCCAAAACCCTATTTTAATTAGATTAAAATATGTGTGTAATTCATATTACGGTCTGCGTGCCGTTATTTGTGTTGTGGGTGTTGTATTGTGATTGCGACCTGCGTGTCGGTTTTTTTTTAATTATTTCTGTTAAAATTAGTTTAAGACTCGAATGTAACTCGAGTATAAATTTTGTAATGTACAAAATCAAAGATGAAGACAATTCTGGAGAAGACGGACTCGTGGGAAGCAAGCCGACAACACATAGGGTTCTGGAAGGAGGAGCTTGGAGAAGCTGCTGCCTAGACCCTAGGTTGACCAAAAGATCTTCTCATTGGCTTGAGAAGATCTTAGTAGGGTCATGACTAATCACACTTAATTTTCTTGTATATTTTATTTTTGCTTATATGTATGTGATGCATGTTAGTATAGAATAGAATATACATGAGTGTATGTGATGCACATGTAATGTGGGAACCACATTTTGATGTGCACCTAGTACACATTTAGGTTAAATTAGATTTAATAAATGCCTTGATACGATGCACATCATCGATTAGATTAGATCTAAATCGAAATCAACTCGTATATGCCTAACAAGCCTTGATACCCATCACTACCATGATCATATGCGATTGTTGAATCTGCCAAAGCAGAGCAATGCATTTAATCTTGGTAGGATGCGGAGGGACAACCTTGGTCCCGCCTATCACGCTTGGGTTAGATTGAGCTCAATTAGATTGAGTAACTAGTTAGCTCAATTGGATCGAGCCTAACTATAGGCATATTCCAATAGTTGGAAAGGTAGGACAAGATCGCATTTATCAATAGTCTTGGGCGATTTAGCCAAAGCTAACTCAAGATTATTCATAAATGTTAATTCTTGATCCTATAAACAAGAGTTGCATAGAGATGTAATTGGTAATTGGTACCTACTGATCATACTAAGTCTTGGGCGATTTAGCCAAAGCTAACTCAAGGCGTAGTATGATGTGGATCTTGACCTACGAGAATTATAGTTAGTTGGTGTGGATCTAGTAGTGTGGTTTTACCACATCTATGACTCGATTCTACCAAAGCCCTATAATTCAGTGGGAGCATCATTTAATTAAAGGCCTAGTTAAATGATAAATATGATACAATGGTGGATATTTATTTTCTGCATTTTATGTTGTAGATTACCATGTCAAACACGAACACTCTCTCTCTGCGATCTGTCCTTGAGAAGGACAAGCTCACTGGAGCTAATTTCCTGGACTGGTACAGGAACTTGAGGATAGTCCTCAAACAGGAACGTAAGCTGTACGTTCTAGAGCAAGCAGTTCCTGAAGCACCACTTCCCTCAGCCATCCGTAGCGTTAGAGATGCTCAACAGAAGCATCAAGACGACGCGTTAGACGTATCGTGCCTAATGCTATGCTGCATGTCCTCTGAGCTTCAGAAGCAACACGAGAACATGAATGCTTACGATATGATTGGCCACCTTAAGCAATTATATCAAGGGCAGACAGGGCATTGGAAGCGGAACTGCAAGGTATACCTGGAAGATCTGAAGAAGAAGAGAAGTGAGACTTCTACTTCAGGTATAAATGTTATAGAAGTCAACCTTTCTATTTCTACATCATGGGTATTAGATACTGGGTGTGCTTCTCACATTTGTACTAATGTGCAGACGCTAAGAAATAGCAGGGCATTGGCCAAGGGCGAGGTGGACCTACGAGTAGGCAATGGAGCAAGGGTTGCTGCTGTTGCTATAGGGACTTACTCTCTATCTCTGCCCTCTGGGCTTGTACTGGAATTGAATAACTGTTGTTATGTACCTGTACTAACAAAGAATATCATTTCAGTTTCATGTTTAGATAACAAAGGTTTTACATTCATAATAAAAGACAAATGTTGTTCTGTTTATTTAAAGGATATGTTCTATTGTAGCGCACATCTGATGAATGGCCTCTATATTCTAGACTTAGAGAGCCCTATCTATAACGTGAATACCAAGAGGTTGAGATCAAATGAGTTGAACCCAACCTTTCTCTGGCACTGTCGCTTAGGCCACAAAAATGAGAGTCGCTTGTCCCAGCTCCATAAGGATGGTTTGCTGGACTCATTTGATTTTGAGTCATATGAAACATACAAGTCATGCCTTCTAGGCAAGATGACTAAGACTCCCTTTAGTGGACATAGCGAAAGAGCGACAGACTTGTTAGGACTCATACATAGTGATGTATGTGGCCCTTTCAATGTCGCTGCCAGAGGTGGTTACAGGTACTTCATCACATTTACTGATGACTTCAGTAGATATGGCTATATGTATTTGATAACACATAAGTCTGAATCCTTTGAAAAGTTCAAAGAATTCAGAAATGAAGTACAGAACCAACTTGGCAAGAGTATTAAGATACTTCGATCAGATCGAGGTGGAGAATACTTGAGCCATGAGTTTCGTGACTACCTAGCTGAGTGTGGGATTCTATCCCAACTCACTCCCCCTGGAACACCACAGTGGAATGGTGTATCCGAAAGGATGAATCGTACCTTATTAGATATGGTACGATCTATGATGAGTCACGCAGATCTCCCTATATCCTTTTGGGGATATGCTCTAGACACGGCAGCGTTCACACTAAACCGTGTTCCATCAAAGGCTGTCATGAAGACACCATATACGATATGGACAGGGAGGAGTCCCAAGATGTCTTTCATGAGGGTTTGGGGTTGTGAGGCTTACGTACGACGTCAAGTCTCAGACAAACTGGGACCCAAATCTGATAAGTGCTATTTCGTGGGATATCCCAAGGAAACTAAGGGATATTACTTCTACATTCCCAGTCAACACAAGTGTTTGTTGCTGAGACTGGGGTCTTTCTAGAAAGGGATTTTGTTTCTAGAAAGACTAGTGGGAGTTCGTTTGATCTTGAAGAAATTCAANTGTCCTCTGAGCTTCAGAAGCAACACGAGAACATGAATGCTTACGATATGATTGGCCACCTTAAGCAATTATATCAAGGGCAGACAGGGCATTGGAAGCGGAACTGCAAGGTATACCTGGAAGATCTGAAGAAGAAGAGAAGTGAGACTTTTACTTCAGGTATAAATGTTATAGAAGTCAACCTTTCTATTTCTACATCATGGGTATTAGATACTGGGTGTGCTTCTCACATTTGTACTAATGTGCAGACGCTAAGAAATAGCAGGGCATTGGCCAAGGGCGAGGTGGACCTACGAGTAGGCAATGGAGCAAGGGTTGCTGCTATTGCTATAGGGACTTACTCTCTATCTCTGCCCTCTGGGCTTGTACTGGAATTGAATAACTGTTGTTATGTACCTGTACTAACAAAGAATATCATTTCAGTTTCATGTTTAGATAACAAAGGTTTTACATTCATAATAAAAGACAAATGTTGTTCTGTTTATTTAAAGGATATGTTCTATTGTAGCGCACATCTGATGAATGGCCTCTATATTCTAGACTTAGAGAGCCCTATCTATAACGTGAATACCAAGAGGTTGAGATCAAATGAGTTGAACCCAACCTTTCTCTGGCACTGTCGCTTAGGCCACAAAAATGAGAGTCGCTTGTCCCAGCTCCATAAGGATGGTTTGCTGGACTCATTTGATTTTGAGTCATATGAAACATGCAAGTCATGCCTTCTAGGCAAGATGACTAAGACTCCCTTTAGTGGACATAGTGAAAGAGCGACAGACTTGTTAGGACTCATACATAGTGATGTATGTGGCCCTTTCAATGTCGCTGCCAGAGGTGGTTACAGGTACTTCATCACATTTACTGATGACTTCAGTAGATATGGCTATATGTATTTGATAACACATAAGTCTGAATCCTTTGAAAAGTTCAAAGAATTCAGAAATGAAGTACAGAACCAACTTGGCAAGAGTATTAAGATACTTCGATCAGATCGAGGTGGAGAATACTTGAGCCATGAGTTTCGTGACTACCTAGCTGAGTGTGGGATTCTATCCCAACTCACTCCCCCTGGAACACCACAGTGGAATGGTGTATCCGAAAGGATGAATCGTACCTTATTAGATATGGTACGATCTATGATGAGTCACGCAGATCTCCCTATATCCTTTTGGGGATATGCTCTAGACACGGCAGCGTTCACACTAAACCGTGTTCCATCAAAGGCTGTCATGAAGACACCATATACGATATGGACAGGGAGGAGTCCCAAGATGTCTTTCATGAGGGTTTGGGGTTGTGAGGCTTACGTACGACGTCAAGTCTCAGACAAACTGGGACCCAAATCTGATAAGTGCTATTTCGTGGGATATCCCAAGGAAACTAAGGGATATTACTTCTACAT
This sequence comes from Boesenbergia rotunda, assembly GCA_024364735.1. Classification (NCBI taxonomy): domain Eukaryota; kingdom Viridiplantae; phylum Streptophyta; class Magnoliopsida; order Zingiberales; family Zingiberaceae; genus Boesenbergia; species Boesenbergia rotunda. Next base: position 128,690 of record JAGFNQ010005579.1, on the reverse strand, counting down.
TCCCAGTCAACACAAAGTGTTTGTTGCTGAGACTGGGGTCTTTCTAGAAAGGGATTTTGTTTCTAGAAAGACTAGTGGGAGTTCGTTTGATCTTGAAGAAATTCAAGACAACGATCATAGCACTGAGCCCTTGATGGATACTGAACAGGAACCATAAGAAATTGTGGATGAGATTGTTACACAAGAAATTGTGGAACAACAACCTGTTCAGGTAGACTTACCTCTTCGCAGGTCTGATAGGGTACGTCGTCAGCCTGAGAGATATTCATTTCTCTTACCTGACCATGATGACGTTATGATCATTGAGAATGAACCTACCACCTATCAGGAAGCTGTGATGAGCCCAGATTCTGAGTCATGGCTGGAAGCCATAAGATCCGAAATGGAATCCATGTACACTAACCAAGTTTGGACCTTGGTTGATCCACCTGAAGGGGTCAAACCCATTGGGTGTAAATGGGTCTTTAAGAGAAAGCCTAACATGGATGTACTTACTCATACCTATAAGGGTAGACTGGTAGCTAAAGGTTTCAAGCAAATTCATGGTATTGACTATGATGAAACTTTTTCTCCAGTAGCGATGTTTAAGTCTATTCGGATCATGCTTGCCATTGCAGCCTACCACGATTATGAGATCTGGCAGATGGATGTCAAGACAGCGTTTCTGAATGGAAACCTCCTCGAGGATGTGTACATGACACAGCCTGAGGGTTTTGTAGATCCACAGCATACTGGCAGAGTATGCAAGCTGCATAGGGCCATTTATGGTCTAAAGCAAGCTTCTCGGAGCTGGAATCTTCTATTCGATGATGCGATCAAACAGTTTGGTTTCATCAAGAACGAAGATGAACCTTGTGTCTACAAGATGGTTAATGGGAGCACAGTAGTCTTCCTAGTCTTGTATGTGGATGACATACTACTCATTGGGAACGACATCCCTTCGCTACAGTCTGTGAAGACTTGGTTGGGGACTTGTTTCGCAATGAAGGACTTAGGTGAAGCAGCCTGCATTCTAGGCATTAAGATCTATAGAGATAGATCTAAAAGATTGCTTGGCCTAAGTCAGAGTACATACATTGATACCGTTTTGCAACGGTTTGTCATGCAGAATTCCAAGAAGGGAAATCTGCCAATGTCACATGGCGTGAGTCTTTCGAAGACTCAAGGTCCCTCTTCTAGAGAGGAGAGAGACCGCATGAGCAAGATCCCTTATGCCTCAGCCATAGGATCTATCATGTACGCCATGTTATGTACTCGTCCTGATGTCTCGTATGCTTTGAGCATGACGAGCAGATACCAGTCAGATCCAGGTGAACGTCACTGGATAGCAGTCAAGAACATTCTTAAGTACTTGAGAAGGACTAAAGAATATTTCTTGATATTTGGAGGCGAAGAGGAGCTAACTGTAAATGGTTACAGTGATGCTAGCTTCCAAACTGACCAGGATGACTACAGATCGCAGTCAGGGTTCGTGTTTTGCTTAAATGGTGGCGCTGTCAGCTGGAAGAGTTCAAAGCAGGATACAGTTGCTGATTCTACAACAGAAGCTGAGTACATTGCTGCATCTGAGGCAGCAAAGGAGGCAGTTTGGATCCACAAGTTCATTACTGAGCTTGGAGTGGTTCCTAGTATAGCCGACCCAGTACAGCTCTATTGTGACAACAATGGAGCTATTGCGCAGGCTAAGGAACCTCGCTCACACCAGCGGACCAAACACATACTACGGCGATTCCATCTCATTCGAGAGATCATCGATCGAGGAGATGTGAAGATTTGCAGAGTACCCACAGAGGCTAACGTCGCAGATCCCTTGACCAAGGCTTTGGCACAGATGAAGCATGATGGTCACACTAGGTCATTGGGTATTAGATACTACAGCGATTGGCACTAGTGCTAGTGGGAGATTGTTAGTGAGAGCCCTAGAGCCAATCATATGATGATTACTTTTTGGACTCATTGTATCATATTCTTGTATATATAGTTCTTATATATAAAGGCATTTCTTATGGTTATTGTACTTATGTGTATTGGTGCCAAATAACTTAGTATAATAACGTCCTTGAGTAGAAGGTTCTTATCTATATCAATCGATTAGTTGAATCGATAGTGAGATGATATAGAGAACACTACTCTTAATTATTCCTAGTCAAGTATCAACATTCAAGGACAATGTTAATGCATAGAGACTAGCATGTAGGTCAACATGATGACTTGATCTCACAAGTCATGGATATGAGATATCAAGTTGACACATGGGTATATATTAGAGAATGTATACTGAATGACCCACCATGAGAAAGTATCATGGATCGTTATATGAGTGTCATATACTTTCTCATGTGACTATTAGTATGACTATTAGTCCTTAGACCTGAAGTCACCATAGTTCCCTACATAAGGAGTTATGTACTTTGGTTTCGTCAAACGTCACCCGTAACTGGGTGGACTATAAAGGCGATTACTGGGTATGTAACAAATTATGCGGAGGGATGTGAGTGATGTAGATGGGATCTATCCCTCCTATATGACGGGAGAGATATCATAGTCTTGATAGAGTAAGATCACTAAGTGCATGGCCATGCCCAAATAAGGCAATATGAGATATTGAGCTTATTTGATTATAGTGAGTCTACTTGGAGTTCAAGACACATAGATTGATTGGAGGATGACACGGTCTATGCTTCATATAAGATCAATCTAGATATCGACGATAGAAGGACATTGTCACATATTATGAAAGTCATAATTAGTAGTCACATTGGTGATGTTGAATCTCAACATTCTTGTAACTTGGGTAGCAATGATGTGTTGCTAGATACCGCTCATTGCTTATGTTTCTAAGAGGTTAGAAGCATTGCCAACGTTACAAGAACCTATAGGGTCACACGCAAAGAACAAATAGATGGAGAAAAAATGAAGTCAAGTTTGACTTAGCTAAATATGGAAAGTCCATAAAAGGCAAGTTTGACTTGACCCAAATCCAAATCAAGTTTGACTTGACTTGGTTCCACTTCAAGTTAGACTTGACATGGGAGAAGAAATAGAGTCAAGTTTGACTTGACTAAATATGGAAAGTCCATAAAAGGCAAGTTTGACTTGACCCAAATCCAAATCAAGTTTGACTTGACTTGGTTCCACTTCAAGTTAGACTTGACATGGGAGAAGAAATGGAGTCAAGTTTGACTTGACTAAATATGGAAATTCCACAAAAGGTAAGTTTGACTTGTCCAAAAGGCCACCTCACCTTGACTTGACCAAGTGATGACTTGGCTTGGTTTCCCCCCATTTGAATTTGAATTCAAATTGAAAGGGGGTTAAGGAAGGCCACCTAATGGCCATTAGTGGCCATTATGGCCGGCCACTTAATGGCCATTAATGGCCATTAAGTGGCCGGCCACCATGGGAGAACAAAAGTTGGTTTTGTTTCATTTTTCCTCTAAGTGTGTCTTCTCTTCTTCCTCTCCAATTGTTGGAGTTCTTCTTCTTCTTCTCCTCTTGGCCGAATCCTACAAGGTGCTAGCACACCTAAAGGATTTCCTCCATCTACTTTTGTTCACGTGGATACTTCTAGAGGGACGGCACTTGACGTCCTAGAGATTCGACATCCAAAAGGAGCGAACGGGATTAAACGGGGCACGCATCAAAGGTAAAATGTTTATCCCTCTTTAGATCTAGGAGTAGATCGGGTTTTGAAGCATGTAAACGAGCACTCGTAATTTTTTGAAATGGCTTTCTTCGCTCGGATCCTTGCTATTGGGGCTTTCGGGGTTTCCGCGACGCGAAAAAGCGGTTTTCGTGGCCCGAAAAACCCTACAATAATTGATCAGGGTACATAATCCACATTATTAGGTACGAAATATCCAAATTCAAGTATGTGTATGACCAAATTGAGTATACTTGTCCAAAATTTGAGTATTCAGGTACGAGACTCCCTCTTTAGTTCTTAATGGCTCAAAAACTCAAGCACAATTGACTCAGATTCAAGTATATATTGTCACGAATGAGGTATTATTTTCAAACATACAGGTACATTGGGACGCAAGTTATACATTAATTAGTGTGTGTCAGTCTGTTTGGGACATATTTCTTTGTTTCATTGATAATATAATTTGGATTAAGGTTAATGATACTATTGTTCGAATAAGTGCTTCACATAATTGATCAGCGTACATAATCTATATTATTAGGTACGAAATATTCAAATTCAAGTATGTGTATGATCAAATTCAGCATATTTATGCAAAATTTAAGTATTCAGGCACAAGACTCGATCTATAGTTCTCAATGACTCAGAAAATCAAGCACAATTGACTCAGATTCAAGTATATATTGCCACGAATGAGGTTATTGGGTGGGTTTGTTTTGGGACGTAAATTATGCATTAATTAGTCTAGGTGAGTTTGTTTTAGGACATTTGGCCACTTGTTATTTGGGATATTATGGCACTAACACATAATACAAAGTCACATAAACTATAAACAGAAACATAAATTTCTACTTCACAACCATAGTATATACTATAACAGCTACACATCAACTTCAGACAAACTAATTCTTGTACAAAACTTAACCATCAAACATACATATACCTTATTTATCAAAATTTGTACTCAAGTTTCTGGCAGAATTTGTCCATGAAACTCACAAATTCAACCAAAGTAAATTGAACATATTACAAAGTACCTAACAAAATTCATAAACATAATAATAACTGACATATGATACAAAGTCACATAAATTATAAATACAACCATTAGTTTCTACCATAACCATAGTGCACAATAATAACTGACACATAATGCAAAGTTCATAAACATATTACACAATTTTTTCAAAAACAGAACCATCAAAGGTGTTGCCATTCAATCAGAACCAATACGTAAATCACCAATGCTGCCACTCAAACATGTCTGCTTTCTCGAACATAAGACCCTACTTGATTCCCCTTCTAGCAATCTCTTTTTCTTGTGGAAGTGTATATCAAAAAGTATCAGACTACCCATATAAATTATAGAGTATGATTGCAAAAATAAACCAAGTGTTTACAAACAAATCAAACATACATAATTTTGAGAATAACAGCTAGTTTATAGCTTCTTTGCAGCTGCATTGGTTGTGGTCTTTCTTATGACAACGACTACACTTTGACACACGTGTTTCAACTTGTGATGGTATTCTCTTAGTCCTCCTATGACATGGCTGACTGTGAACATCTGGAGCATTGATTACATTTCATTCATCAAGATTTGACTCATTTATGTCAAAAGTTGAGATTGGAATAATAATTCCTTTGTATACTTGGTAATACATTCCAATCTCGAAATACTGATCGCAGAATTCATACAACGACAATGACTTCGACTCAATAGCAGTACAAGCATGCTTGCATGGAAGCTTATTGATCTGCCAAGATCTGCACGAACAACTCTTATCAATTAAATCAACAACAAAGGATTTTTCGCCATCAACTACCTTAAACCTTCAATTACATAACCGATGCACTCTCAAATTTCGGGATTCAAGATAAATACTAGCAATAGTCTTCTCCTTTTTGGGACTTAATTCCTTAACCATTGCCATTGTTGATTTACGTCGCCGATGCATTATGTTCATGATTTGTATGCGTATGTGGTCCACCATAGCCACAATAGGGAGATAACGAGCTGGTTTAACCCAATTTTTCCAACATTCGGCCATGTTATTATTCATAATATGTATTAAAATAAAATTAAAATTAAAATTAAAATTCAAAACAAAATTAGGTAATTAATTTACCTGCTTCACATAATTATTCACTAAATGCCTCAAACAATACGCATGGTGACTACCCACAAATAGTTCCTCAACTACCTTCATAATCTCAGGGTGTCTATCGGAGAAAAATATGAACTTATTAAATGGAATACTTTGATATGAAAGTAGGACACTTCTCAAAAGATAACAAAATCATTCTCAATTATCATCATTCTCTGCATCCACTACTGAATAAGCAATTGTGAAAAGATCATCGTTGGCATCCTTCGACACAGCAACTACGATACTACCTTTATACTTATTTTTTATATGAGTCTTATCCAAAAAAATCAACGGCCTACAACCAGTAACAAAACCAACTGCACATTCATGAAAATAAATGAATAGCCGTTTAAATTTATTAGTTACGGGATCAACCTCGCACTCAGTAATGCTGTCAGGATTTGTTTCTTGAATAGCATGACAAAACCATCTTAACCTATCGTAGCATCTCCTCTCTGTACTATGAATATCATGCATCGCTAAGTCCTTGCCTTTTCACACTTTGCGATAGTCTAACTCTATCCCATAATCTCTTTGCAAGTCTTTTTGAATTATACAAGGGTGATAAAAGAGCTCTTCTCTAAATTTATCTTTCACCACATTAGCGATCCAAGTAGCATCAGCTTTAGGATGTCCTCTAGTACATAGATTATTCTCACCACATGTATGTTGCAGGTTACATTTTCGAATCCCAAATATACTATTTGCTTTATATTTTGAAGCATAAATTTTCCATTCACAATTCCTTTCTTTACAAATAGCAATAACCTTCTCGTTGTAATTTTTTCTATATAAAAATGAGCGTCTTGTGGCAACAGCATAATTTTTAACAAATCTTCTAAAATCAGCAGTATCCTTGAATTTTTGCCCTTCACCATGAGTGCAATTAATCCAAGCATCTATAGTATTCGGCAACAAGGTTTGTTCAATCTCCTCATCACTCCTATATTGTGTGTGTTCCTCCTTAACCCTTACTAGTTTGATACAAAATTATTAAGATGTACTAGACACAAATAAGTACATACCATACAAACATAATGAAAGATATTGAATTTAAATAAGATTAGTAGTGTCAAATAAACCATATCATATACACTTATGCTAAAAGTAACATAACATATTATCAAAACCAAAATATGAACAGGGATATAACATATTTTACCACTCAAAATTTAGGTTATCAATGTATGCATTTCTACTCTCTACCCTCAAATTGATCATACTGAGCTTCAAACACATATGAAGATGTATCATATTCAGCACATCATTATCGTCATTCAAAGTCACGTACATTTTATGCTGTGACACTATGTATTACAGAATCATAGATTCAGGAGTAATCTCCGCACATTTTTCGCCAAGACTCACAAATATATCTAGCAAACTACAACTACTGAAAATTGAAATCACAAACAACTCATTCTTGCAGTTACAACTACCCCAAAAATGCAAAATTATAAGGCCCAGTTTCAGATTCCATTTTCGACCTAATCCACAAAAACATAACATTTTATTCAATGGTATAAAAACTGAAGATTAATATTCATATAAAAATGTAAGGTAAATTGTTTTTTCCAAATCATTCCAAAAAATTGAACGATAATTCGATTAGGGATTAAAATATAAAAATTGAGGATGAAACTGTTATAATTGAGTACTCTAAGTAATTTCCTCAAAATTCTTAAAAATTAAACTATTTCAAGTACTAAACCTATTTCAAGTACTAAACCATTATAATTTATTATGAAACACTTATAATCGAGTACTCTAAGGAATTTTCAAAAAAATCACTCTATGAAATAGATAAAACACAAACCTAATCAGAAAACTAAACCTTAAATATTAGGCATCAAATCGGTAGCCAACCAAAAACACACATATAATCCTTAAACTAAACCCTAAATATTGGTCATCAAATCGACAATTAACCAAAAACACACACAAAATTCCTAAACTAAATCCTAAATGTTAGACATGAAATAGACAACCAACCAAAACACACACACAATTAAAGCAACTAAACGCAAATCTCATGGAATACACACAATCAAAAAAACTAAATACAAATCTCATAGAATCATTCAATCGAAAAAGAGCAAACTCAGACTCACTGATAAAGGTGTGATCGCCTATTTGAGTTAGGGCAAGAAGACGTGGCGTTGGCAGTTGGGACTTCGGGCAGAAAAAAATGAGCTGCAAAGGTGTGATCACCTCTTCGATTTTGGCCTTCAATGTATCAATAAAGGTTATTCGTCGATGGTTTGGATTTAGAGAAGGAAGTCGGGGTTGAGTTAGGGCAAGAAAACGTTGACAGTTAGGCTTCAGGCGAAAAAATTGAGCTACAAAGGGATTTTAATTAAAACCATGGACAATTAAGTAAAATCACAAATAGAAGGAAATTGCAATTACCGATCAGATTTGACAATGAGTGAAAAAATATTTTCTCTGACCTGGGGACTGACGACAGAGTTTGAGTTACGATCAGGGATTTTAAGACAATTTCCCGCTAAAGATAATTTAAATTTATGGGTGTAAAAAATAATTTATAAATCAACTTGCATATAATAAAAAGATTACAAGTGAATTAAGAATCAATTAGCGGTCATAACTATAGAGGATACAATACTAATTCAAAATCTATGAAGATTTGAAAATGACAAATTGAGTTACAACACAAAAATTAATCGTATGCTTATGTTAGCAGCAGATGCCACCTTGACATGCCACCTTAAGTTACACTATTGAGTCGTGTTGCTTGGCCACCTCAAGAGGGCCGGATATACTTGCACCAACTCCACACAAATGGGACTTAAATGATTTGAAGTAGCTTGGAAATAACAAACTCCAGAAGACACTGTTGACAAACAAACCACTCTTGACTACCGAGGAAGTCGTTGATATTGATGCTCAATCTTGCCTACTCTGCAGTTAAGAACTCGGTGGCTGATGTGAAACGTACACAAAAAGTCAGATCTCATGTCACGACGCTTAAGCAAGGCTCTTCCAATTTACTCCCAAGTCAATAGATTAATAGTTTACCTCGTCGTGACCTGCCAATATATGTGGATGCTACGAATTCTATTGCCAAATGCAAGGGAACTCCCCCTTTAATCACAACCTTTTATGGCTCCAAATAAATGAAAAGAGAAGTGAAGATATTCGATAAACAGGATTTTCCAACCACAAAATGATATACAAATATCTCAGGCATTATCACAAGGTCATACAAGAATCAACTCGTCTAAATGCCAATGGGTGATTATCAAGAGAAATTTCTCTAATTAGCCTTCCAAAGATTCTAGTCATATCCTTGAACAAAATTGCCTGAAGAAGGTATATAAAGGACAAGTCATCTTAAATAAGGCCAAAAACCTTCATGCAATGGGTGATGGGGACAAAAATACTATAGCCTTAGTTCTCATACCAGAAAATCCAGACAGATAGGTCTAAATTCAAAACTACTATTATGATTAAGCAAAAACATCATTGACAGGTATAACCAGACTATAATTCTTAGAGATCAAATTAGTTCAAAGTATGTCACAAAACTTAGGTAGCAACAAACTAGGAAAGTCAATCCAAAAAAATCTGAAGTCAAAACTTATCATTTGTCTTATAGAATTAGGTTATTAAGCATCTGAAGATTTGATTTTAGGAACATGATCCGTCATACTTCCAGTGTGGTAGATCAGCTCAAGTGATTCCTTCAATAGAAATCACAGTTAACAAAATATCATATCCACAATTTGATTCATAAAAATTTCTTAAATGTCAAAATCTTACAGCCCCAGGTACAATTAATCTACAGGTGGAAACATTATAAAGAACCCCACTAACAGCTCTAAGTTTCAATGCTATTTATTGAGCTGTTTGTGGCAATTTTCATAAATGATGCATGCAACATAATGCATTCTGTGCCTCTACTAACTTTACAATTTAGGATATGAAGAATGAAATGAACTAATATATATACTTGTTTAATCTCATTAAGGTGATAGTCATGATTCACATCATAAGGATTCAGCATATCAAATAGCATTGGAGTGTTTTTTTTTATTTTGTATCAGTAATATTTTTACTCCAAAAAATTTCTGCGACCCCAAGTTTCTATCATAGATATCCTTTATCAAATAAAAGAATTGTTTCAATGAAGCATTGAAAGTGATAAGAATATGAACCTATCACCAACAAAGTGGAAGATATTGTAGATTAACATGTAAATGAAAGCAAAACCACCAGTTAATAACTTCCAATAGACCGGATAAACAGCTTACCAGTAATAACATCAAGCAAATTACCACATTGGATTTGAAGAGTTAATTGACATACAACTTTAAATACTTGGCTAGATGAAAAGCAGAGAAGAAAGAGCTTGTTTTTCCTTTTCATGTATGATTGGAGTTACTACTCCCATGAGACCATCTCCGGATAGCAGATACTACAAAGTTCTTACCGGCGAAAAATCCCATTCGTGCCTTCCATGGCAAGGGTCTAGAACTACTGCCTGATGAGTGTAGATCAACAGCCCCAATTTGATCAATCAACTGGTCAATGTTTTCAAGCGCTCCACTCTCACCAATACTAGGATCTGGCTGCTCTGTTTGTGCAGCTGTGTCCAAATTGACTGCCACCATCCCTTCCCTGCATGCCATCAGCCAACCTGCAAATTCTGGTGTCACCCCTTGACACTTCTTTACTTTGACTTTAACCAACTTTGGACAACCTTCGGCAAGGGCCTCCATTCCATGATCAGATACTGGGCATCCCTTGATGCAAAGCTTCTTCAAAGCCATGCATTTGGAGGCAATACAAGTAATCTCGGCATCCCCAAAGGTATCGCTGCCACAGATGGCAAGGCGCTCCAAGTTACGGCAGTTACTCGCTATATGCCCTAAGCTTCGTACAGTTGGATTTACAGCAATAAGTACCAGCTCCTGAAGGTTAGGGCACTGTTTTGCAATAGCTATGAGGCCCTCATCGCCGATCCTATTGGTCTTCCACCCATCAATATGGATCTTACGGAGGAGGTGACAGCGTTCTGCGATGGCTGAGAGGCCGATGTCGGTGCACTCCGGGGTCTTTACAAGATGAAGGATCTCGAGATCGACACAAGAGCAGAGAGCAGCAAGGCCGCGATCGCTGACCTGAAGCTTCTCGAGGTGGATCTCAGTGACCCCAGGGACTTCATCGGCTATATCCTCTAGAAGCCTGTCCCAGTCACCAGAACACCTGATTAGCTTTAGGGTTTTGAGGTTGGAGGATCCGGAGATGAGCGGTGCAAAGCACAGACCATGGTATAGTTCTTTCAGACAGATAGATCGGAGGGAGGTAGACCCAATGATTTCGTAGCCAGCCTCCTTAGCGCCGAGGGCGGGAGGTAGGCCACGCAGCCTCTTGATGGAGAGCTCCTCTAGAAGAGAACAGCCACGGACAACGGCCTCAATGCCCTTGAAACCGAAGGTACAAGACCCGACAGAGAGCTTGCGTAGAACAGCACATTGCTCGGCGACGGCAGCCATACCGACGTCGGTAATGGCATGGCAAGAACGGAGTTTGAGGCGCGTGAGGTTCGGGCACCGAGCGGCGATCAGAGCAAGCGCTTCGTCGCCGATACTCTCAGCGCGGCGTTCACACTTGAGCGCAAGCTTAGCGACGGCGTCAAATCGTGCGAAGATGCCGAGCACGACATCTTGGAGACCTGCCCGAGCATCGAGGGCAATACGGTGTCGATTCTGGCCGTCGATCACTAACCATCGCTTGCACACCAGAGAGCACTGCTTTCGGTCGGTGGAGCCAAGGGACTGGAAGACGAGGGCTAGGCATTCGTCTGGAAGTTCGGTTGTGTAATCTCTCGCGGAATGACCGGTGGCATCCTCGCACGAGGCCAATTCTCCTTTGGTCATCGCAGCCGGCTGGCCGATGGTGGCATATGCAAACCTCGCACGGCGACCCGAGGAGGAGGAGGAACAGGAGAGAGCTTTGATGGATTGTGTGGAGGCGGATTGGCCCATTCAGGGCAGCCGGAACGGGGAAAAAAGAGGCGTCGATGGGATCCGATGTCTTCCGCCGCTCTCTCCCCCAAGACGAAGAAGCGGACTCCAAAAAGCATTCCAATCAAGAACAGGCAAGCTCTTGAAATCCGGCATTTTACGTCGCTTGTGGGTGATCTACGTAGCGAATCACGTCACGACTCAACGTCGGGTCCCACGTGCACGGCGCAACGCAGGAATTGGTCGCGAAGAAGGTCGTGACTCGTTTTGTGACGTTGAGTGTTGTCGTAAATATTAGTATTACTTGGAAGGGACGAAGACCAAAGCCGTGACGGTTGGTCGGTCGGTCCATGATAAGGCAACAAGTTGATAAAATGGACGGTAAGGATGAATTCCTTAAGGAAGTTAAATTGAATGGACGGCGGTGAGGGGGAAACGGGATGGAAAGGTGGTGCGCGTGAATCCCATAATGAAATCGATACGGCTGGGGAATGGGATTCGACGCACGAAAGTAATTTTGGCCCGCTTCGTTCCTGCTCTTGCTTCGTTTACTTCCTGGAGACGAAGCAGCAGAGAAATAAATTGGTGCGGATCAACGGAGAAATAAATAACGTAGACCCAACGGCTTGTTCTTGTTCATCATTTACCAGAATAAATTATGAATCCTTCCCTGTAGACTGTAGTCATTTTTAATTAAAATTTAATCGAAAAGGTTTTTCAAGTTTTTTTAACATGTAATGAAATTACATTACTATCCTTCTTTTTCCCTTCCCTTTCTACCCCAATTGGTCTTTCTATCCAGTTGTCTTTAGTTTGTCGTCATTTTCTTTTTTATATTTCTAATTTCTTTGGATTTTGCTTTGAGTTTGTCTATCATATAAATCCAAAATATAATTTACACATACTCAGAGATTGACCAACGAAATATATATCACTATTTTGAATTTTAATTTTTTTATTTGCTCTTCTAATTAGTGTAATCCACTTTGACTCCACATTTATTGTCATGGTTAATTAATCATATCTTTGCATCCATGCATTTGCTTACTTATCTGTCTATCATCCGTAGCCTCTACATGTACGTCCATGCATTGAATCCATGCCGATATTTTATCAGAAGACGTACATAAAAATTTATATTTATCAAAAAATATCTTATGATTTATTCTTTATCAAAAGACGCATGAAAAATCAATTCATTCTTCTTATACTCCTCCCGCCTATAACTCTTTTTCATAGTTTATTTTTTGAATTATCCAAACCACATTTTCATAATTTGATTTTAAAATAATAAACTATCGTTCGGATATAGATATTCTCATCTTCTCTTACCCTATATATCTCTTTCTGCCTTGTAACTCAACCAAGCCCTGAAGCTTTTACTATATTTTACTGTGATTATGAAAAGATTAAGAAATAATTAAAAAATTATCTTATAAATAATCATGAAGGTCCTTTTAGCTCGAAATGAATTTATTTCAAACATTTTTTTGTCTGAAATAAGGATATAAATAGAAAATATAAAATATCAAAAATATCAACAAAATAAAATAAAAAAAGATATATAAAGTATAAGAAAATAGAGTTACTAAAATTATATATATTATAAATATATAAAATAGAAATTAAAATAAAATTTATATGTGTAAATTAAGATAGATTAGATATCATCAAACAAATTATTAAAAATTAATTATATTTCATTTCAAACATAAAGAGAGTCTGAAATAAATATATTTCAGACCCCCCTTTGGGCCTGAAATTTTTTTATTTCAGGCCCAAAGAGGGTGTGAAATTTTGTTACCTTAGCTATAGATGTTATCTTGACTGTTCAATAAAGCTACCACTTCAAGTTGCCATTGGATCAAGTGTCATTGGATTTTGTTAGATATCTGGGCTGAGAAAACACAAATGTAATGCATCAAGGAATTTCCATATGACATTGAGAAACTACTGAAATTATATATTTGTCTTAGACATTATTTCCGTATATGCACATCCAGGGACTACAGCCATTGGATTTCTGTATATGCACATCCATGCACAAATGTGTTCCTACTGACTCATAAAAAAAGTTAATTCATCATAGTTTGTGAACATGTGACACGATTAGATATTCGAAAATTGAACCCGTGAAAAATCTAATAATCCTATTTTATAAAATCTGGTCTTCATTTTAACTTTATTTTTCACATTAAATATGATTAGATATTTTAACTTCCTTTTCCGTGTGATTTTCACTCTTAAAGAGGGAACCTAAAATAAAAATATTTCAGTCCTAAAGAGGGTCTGAAATGAAATATTTCAGGGCCTCTTTGGGGCTGAAATGAAATATTTCATGCCCTCTTTGGGCCTGAAATGAAATATTTCATGCCCTCTTTGGGCCTGAAATAAATTTATTTTAAGGTCTCTTTAGACCTGAAATAAAATCTAATTAATTGTTAATAATTTTTTCGATGGACAAGAAAGAATGGATCAATTACAAATAAGTTAAATGGAAAGTTGAAAAATGAAATGAAAATTTGGAAGCATCGCATTAAGGATTTCCAATTCTAATACATAGAAACTCTTTTATCTCCATAAAATTATCCCTTTCTTAACTTTTTATTTAGAATTCACTGAAATAAGTAATCGAAAGAGCAACGAGTAAAAATTGCACTAAAATAATTCAAAAAGGGAATCAAATTGTCAAGGCCAAAAGAAGTATGTGGTGACAAAGTACTCCTCCAGTAGATGGTTCTTCCTACCACCCTTTGCCCCACCAGCACAATCGCAACACAACCTCAATTGTTTATATGCGTCAATATATATTTGTTGGGTTCTCCCGGCACAAAACAATAAAAACGCAGCGGAAACAAGAACCCACGAGTGATCCATGCGAAAGAAAACTCGTACAAAACTATCTATCTAATAGATTTATCTACTGTTTATACCTTTGAAGCGTGCCCTTCGGTTATCCCGCTCGTCCAAGATACGCCGGATCTCTTGCACGTTCAAACATCTGTGCCTCTATTCGTATCCACACGGACACAATCTCTCAACTTCGGGAGAACTACCTTAGTTGTGCTAGCAACTTGAGGTAGCTCAAAAACACCAAGAACCTTATAGTAAGGTTTCGGCCAAGAGTGGAGGAGAGGAAGAAGAGAAGAAAGGGAAGAAGGAAGCACACCCACATTCAAAATGACTTGACCCCTTTTATATTCATCCCATGAATACTAAGAGTCATTTATCTCTTTGTCTTCCCTTCATTAAAGCCAATAAAGATCACATCTTTCCATGTGACTCTTCACCTTCTCTTCATCTAATGAAGAAAGACCTTTTTCTCTTTCCTACATGCAATTCCGACCGGGCCTCTCGGGATTCTGACTAAGTCTCCGACCAAGTCTCCCGAGTGCCGAGCTCCCGACCCTGTCTGCCGAGCTCCGACCCAGTCTGCCGAGTGCCGACCCAGTCTGCCGAGTGTCGACCCAGTCTGCCGAGCTCTCAGCTCATATTGCCGAGTGCCGAGCTCCCGACCTGCGCTCTTGAGTTCCCAACTCGAGCTCAGATCTTCTGAGTTCCCAACTCGGGCTCGGACTTCCCGAGTTCTCCAACTCGGGCTCGGACTCCTCGAGTTCTCCAACTCGGGCTCGGACTCCCCGAGTTCTCCAACTCGGGCTCGGACTCCCCGAGTTCTCCAACTCGGGCTCGGACTCCCCGAGTTCTTCAACTCGGGCTTGGACACCCCGAGTTCTCCAACTCGGGATCGGACTCCCTGAGTTCTCCAACTCGGGATCGGACTCCCTGAGTTCTCCAACTCGGGTTCAGGTCTGCCGATCAGATTTCTCAAAGCATTGTGTTATTTGTGTGTGACCCAATAGGTTCTCGTGACGTTGGCAATGCGCCTAAACACTTTAGACACATAAACAATGAGCGGCATCTAACAATGCATCATTGCTACCCAAGTAATAAGAAAAGTCGAGATCCGACTAAACCTCCGTGACTATGATAGTGTATGACCTTGTCCTTCTATCCTTGATATCTAGATTGACCAATGAGGCATAGACCGTGTCATCCTCAATCAATCTTGTGTTTCTTGATCCCCAAGTAGACTCACTCAAACAAATGAGCTCAATATCTCATATTAACTCATTTGAGTATGACCATGCGTTTCAGTAGTCCTACTCGATCAAGGGACTCACAGATATCACTCTCGTCATATGGGAGGGATAGATCCCATCTACATCACTCACATCCCTCTGCATAATTCATTACATACCCAGTGATAGCCTTTATAGTCCACCCTGTTACGGGTGACGTTTGACGATACCAAAGTACATAACTCCTTATGTAGGAAACCGTAGTGACTTCAGGTCTAAGGACTATTCATACCAATAGTCACATGAGAAAGTCTATGACACTCATATGACAATCTATGAAACTTTCTCATGGCGGGTCATTCAGTACACATTCTCCAATGTATACCCATGTGTCAACTTGATATCACATATCCATGACTTATGAGCTCAAGTCATCAGTTGACCTACATGCTAGTCTTCATGCATCAATATTGTCCCTGAATAATTGATGCTTGACTAGGAATAATTTAGTGTAGTGTTCTCTACATTATCTCACTATCGATTCAACCAATCGATATAATATAGATAAGAACCTACTACACAAGGGCATTATTATATTTAGTCATTCGGCACAGAATACAAAGTAAGTATAATAACCAAACATGACTTTATTAATAATAGAATATGATACAAAATGTCCCTAGTCAATCATCACATAATTGGCTCTAGGGCTCCTACTAACAATATTTTCAGGCTGATCAAATCTCTTATAACGGACACTACATAGAAGTCTTTCGACAGCTTGCGTCAATACATATTAAAAATCAATTGGATTTCATTTCAGGTCCAAAGAGGCTCTGAAATAAATTTATTTCAGACCTGTTGGAGTATGGCTTGGCGGGTTTCCTAAGCGAACACTGGGTCGTCCATGAGAGACCTCTCCATGTCTACGAATTAAAAATTTAATCTGAATGGAGACCTATCTCCCAAACGGTCATCTCGTCGTCGTACTAATTAGTTCAAGTTACAACTTAGCCAAACTTGATAGTCAAGCCTTGTAATTCGCTTAACCAATTGGTCGCGAAAAAGATGACGAGCGGATCACCAGTTTTTGTGTTTATTATCGGGGTCCAAAATAATTAATTATTAACAATAATTATCAAATAATTAAGAGCATGATAATTAATTAACACGACATGCAATGATAGAATCAAAGAGCCAAGGAAGAGGTTATACCTTCCCGTTACCTCGCGATTTTCTATTGTATGACCCTCGCCTCTTGGACGTCGTGTGGATGACAATCTACCAAGAATCAGAGTCACCAAGGCCTTCCAATATCACCATCTTCTTCCCTCTTCCATGCACCAACAAAACCCTACACACTAGCGTTTCCGCCGGCCACCACCAAGCCCAAGGTGAGTGATAATTAACAACTTGATGAATAATTTTCATGCCATTAGTGGGGAAATTTGGGGCTCTAGGTGTGTATTTGTTTATTAAATGATGCATAATTGTTAATAGGGTGCATTTTCATTGGTTAATTAATTTTCCTACATTTTTACACTCATATTTCATTCTATTTGATTTTTGGACAGCTTGTCCATCAAAGGATCAAAAGGGCACATCCAGGGCTAAGATGGATCCACAAAGAATGATATCATACTCTAATTTCATTCTGTTGGTGGCCTGATCGGTCTCCAATCCGATCAGGGGAAGCCTGATCAGTCCCGTGACCGATCAAAAGAGGTTGGCATAGAAGAACTCCGAATTGCAGATACTGATCATATCCTAATCGGTCCTCAGACCGATCAGGGAGGTTCCTGATCGGTCACTCAGACCGATCAGGGAGCGTACAGACCGATCAGAAGAGCTTGTACATCAAAGAAGGTGATCCGATCACAACCCTCCACTTGGATCTAGGCACTTAAGCAATCTTGGCCACTCATCAAGGGGAATCAAGGGTGGAGAGAAGAGGAAGGTGAAGAAAAGGAAGCTAGGGTTGAAGGGCTCGGGGACATAGGAAATCACGCAGCCAAGGAGAAGGGAGAGCTCTGGGTGGAAGCTTACGCAAGGATGAAGGAAGAAGGGTTTCCTCTCTGATCGACGGCTCGGAGAAGCCCTGTTCTTCAACCCCACAACTCATTTCATCTTCCAATCCGGCTGGGAAGTGATCAGCTTCATCGGAGCAGCAATTTCCTCCACCGGACAACAATTTTCAGCCTTCTTTTGCTTGTTTATTTCCTGTTCACTTGTTGTAGATGCAACCTGCATTTTCCTTTCCATTGATTTCGAATTTCTGCTTATTTTCCAGCTTAGAACAGAAATTTCCAGCTTAGTTTTGAATTCCTAGCTTAGTTTTGAATTTCCAGCTTAGTTTCCTAGTTTTACAGCTCACCTTTTGTAGATTTTTTTTCCATGTTTTCAACCCCTTATTACTTGAATGCAAGGTGTTTGTTTAATTACTCCTATTAAACATGTGCTTGAGTATGAAATGGTTTGCCTTCTAGTTAGGAGTTCTAGATGAATCCTTGCTGAAATTCCTGGTTTTGAGTGTTCTTTTGCTGTCCTCTACATTTAGTTAGTTTAATACTTCAAATCCGAGTAGTTAAGACTATTAGGTAGAAGTTGGTAGCTAAGTTTAATTGCTTTGTTATCCTCAAAACCCAAGAAAACACGTTTTGTTTAGCTAGTTTTCATTTTTTTGCAATTTACTATTTTCTATAGACCAAAGAAGTGCATGCATCATATTGGGTTCTTGAGAGACGATTCGGGTTCAACTATTACTACATAATTGCTTGAAACGAGAAAATTAATTGAAACCGTAACGCGACTTAAAACAGTTATCAATTTTGGCGTCGTTGCCGGGGATTCTTCTATGATGTTTGTTTATTGTTAGGTCTTGCAATAATTCTAAATTTTCTGATTAATTTCTTCCATCTCACTAATTTCCTTCATTTGATGTGCAGTCCATGACCAGGTCTTCCTACTCCAGCTTAGCTGATTTTGATCCTGAGATAGAGAGGACCTTCCACGCACAGTGGAGAGCTCAGCTAGAGATTTCTACACTTTCTACTAGTAGCAACTCTTTGTCAGAATTCCAGATGGCGAACAATAGAACCATGAGGGAGCTTGCAGCACCAGACATGGCTTTTCAGTGCATCCAGTACCCTAAGTTGGAGGTTGATTTTGAGCTACGGTCCGGACTAATTCATCTACTTCCAAAGTTTCATGGTTTAGCTGGTGAGGACCCCACTAGACATCTCCAGGAGTTCCACACAGTATGCTCCACTATGAAGCCACATGGTATTGCTGAAGAGGACATCAACCTGAGAGCTTTTCCATTTTCACTTGTGGATGGAGCAAAGGACTGGTGGTACACCTTACCACATGCTTTAGTTACTTCTTGGGCCGAAATGAAGAAAGCTTTCTTGGAGAAATTTTTCCCAGCCTCAAGGACTACTACCATTAGGAAGAGTATCTGTGGGATCCAGCAGGTTTCTGGAGAGACACTGTATGAGTTTTGGGAGCGCTTCAAGAAACTTTGTTCTAGCTGTCCCCACCATCAGATCAGTGAGCAGCTACTCATTCAATACTTCTATAAGGGACTTCTTTCCATGGATAGGAGTATGGTGGACGCCGTTAGTGGAGGGGCCTTAGTGAACAAGACACCTGAGGAAGCTAGAGAGTTGATTTCTATTATGTCAGCAAATTCTCAACAGTTTGGAAGTCATCCGTTGGTGCCTAAAGGAGTACATGAGATCACAGGACAGAATATGAAAGCTCAAGAGGTGAAGGTTAATCTTCAGGATTTGACTTCTCTCATTAGGCAGATGACTCTCTATCAGACTGCTCAGCAGCCTTCAGCTCAAGTAGCCCAAGTAGTGAGGGTTTGTGGACTTTGCAGTAGCACCTCTCATCCTACATATTTATGCCCCCGGGTGCAGGTTGATGATGGATCTTACCTTGCAAGTCAAGTGGTGGAAGCAAATGCTTTTCAATCCAAGCCTCAACCTTTCCAACCTCAGTCTTATGGATACAAGCAGTCTTATGATCCCATGTCCAGCATTTACAATCTAGGTTGGAGAGATCATCCTAATCTGAGGTATGGGAACACATCACATCAGCAGCAGCCTTATCAGCCACCACTTCCTGTTGCGCCACCTACAGTTTAGAGACCACCAGGATTTTATAGTAGCCCATCTCCGCCAAGAGTTCCACCGGTTCAGCAATAAAAACTGGAGTTTCCACTCACTTTGGAGCCCTTTTCACTCAATTACAGCAACAACAAGAGAGGGATTTTCAGCAGCTTAGCGCTCAGCTTCAGCAGCAAAATGAGAGGAATTTTCAACAATTTAACACTCAATTTCAGCACATCAGGGAGACTATAGACAGTATCAGAGTAGGATTGATGCTTCCATTCAGAACATAGAGCGACAAATTGGACAAATATCATCCACCATCAGTCAGATGCAAGCTCAAGGATTTAGTCAGCATTCTTCCTTAGACCAACTGCCCTCTGAGGGAAAGATAACTGAATGGGTGGCTCTGGTAGTGAAAGTGACTCTGGCTCTACTCCCGTGTGAGACCTCGAAAGATCAACCTCTGGTACTGTAGGAATCTGTGGGGTAGAAGCCTCCTGTGTAACCCATCCACTCCTGAGTGTGATAGCACTGACATTCCCCCTAGGGTTTGGAATAGACTGAGAAGGTAGCAGACTAGATCCTTTGACCGATCAACCGTTCGATCAGATACACTCAATCCGATCAGAGGCATTGGCTTAAATGGGGTGATAAGATGAGTTCACATACAAGCTAACTAATTCATTAAATTCTATCATCTAATGTTTCCTTTTGGTTTGCCCCCACTAAATTGTAAGTACCCCTGGTTGATTTTGATATAATCAACCGATTTAAGTTAGGTCCTGGTATGTTTAATCCCTCTGCTAAGTGTGCAGGAGCTTAGGTACGGAGGAAGTCGAGCGTAAGACATAGCGGACGAGAAGGATTGTGTGGGGAAGTGAGCTGACGGGCTGGGTACAATCCGAGGGACGCGGAAGCTACGGAAGAGTACGCCGGTGGATCGAGAAGGACGTACGCGATGCCCGAGGGACGGGAAACTGGGAGGAAGCACGCTCGAGGGGATGAAAGGCCGGAGTCGGGTTCGGGTAAGCCTAACTCCGGTTGGCCGGAAATCACCTAGAAGATGAACCAAAAGACTGGTCAGTTTGACCAAGTCAAACCAGGCACCTGAAACAAAAAAAATTTTATTTGCTACTATGAAGATTCGAACCAGCAACCTGGCCTATGTATATCACCAACCTTACCAACTGAGATAAGGAAGAGATGTGATTAAAATTGTTGCGAGCAGATGATAAAGTTATTTATCTGTTGTGAGCAGAAGACAAAGTTATCTCTTAAAGGATAACTTTATCCTTTAATCAGATCCAATGGATGTAGTTTAATCCCATCCAATATCAACCATCCAGATTACATCCAAGGATCAACGGTCAAGAGAAAATTCCTCAACAATCAACAATCCAGATTTATTCTCTTAGGCTATAAATAGGCTTAGAGTTTCAACCTTTTAATTCAATCATTTTTATTCAATCTTGTAAACTCTCTAAAAGTCTAGCATGCTATTTTTGTAAGGCTTCTCTGCCACAAGGAGATTTTTATTGAGCGTCCACTGCCTTGGAAGCAACGTTCTTAGTTGCGACCAAGTTTCTTTTTTTAAAGACGAGTGCCTCCACATTCATAATTTTTTTTCCTGTCTATTCACCCCCCTCTAGCCGGTCCAACCCAATCCAACAAGTGGTATAAGAGCCAAGGTCGCTGCAGAAGGACTAATCGCCGACTGCAGCAATTTCAAGAAAAATGGTTGGAGCCGTAATCTACCCGCCGAAATTTGAGGGGGAGTTCGCGATGTGGAAGCACCGAATGCAGGTATTTTTTAAAACAGATATTGAATTGTTATTAATTATGAAAAATGGTTTTTCAGTTCCAAAAGATAACAACGACAAGGATAAAGAAATAGAGTCGTGGACTAAGAAGGAGCAAGCGGACTTTGTAGCAAACGACAAAGCGGAATTTCATCTACTAGCCGTTCTTCCCGCACAAGAATTCAACCGCATCGGAAATTACAACTCAGCAAAAGAGCTCTGGGAGAAATTTCTGGAATTGCATGAAGGTACCTCAGAGCCAAAACTAGCGCGACGAGACCTTCTTCGAAGCCAACTGACAAACCTCCGAAAGGAGGATGAAGAATCAGTTGCGCATTTACACGCCAAGGTAAAGGAACTAATCACAGACCTTGAAAACCTCGGAGAAAAGGTAACAAGTCGGGACGCTCAAAGGTATGTCTTAAATGCATTCCGAGAACCCCGGAATGGACCTCGGTAATCGACGCTTATTTCATTTCGAAAGATTTAGCGGTAAGTACATTAGAGCAATTATTTTCTACTTTGAAACTTCACGAATCTCATTTTGTAGAAAAGAATAAGAAAGCAGGCATCGTCGCACTGAACCCAAGGAAGATCCAATTCGATGAGGAATCCTCAACTAACGATGAAACAACAAAAATGGTAAGTTCTTTTAAAAGTTTTTTTAAAGCTAACAAATTTTTAAGAACGTAGAAAAGAAGACGGTCCCCAAAGAAGTGAATAATTAGATGCTACAACTGTAAAGAGGAGGGACACCTGAAGGACCAGTGTCCTAAACTCAAAAACCAGCCAAAGAAGAAAAAGGCACTGAAGGCCACCTGGGATGAGTCCTCGTTAGAAGAGTCGGAAGGTCAAGAATACGCAGGACTTGCACTGATGATAAATCATCAAGAAGGGAGCACTGATGAAGGGGGAGAGACGTCAGAAGAAACCGACGACAAAGAAAGAACCTCGCTTTTCGAAAGCGACCCGGTAAGTGAGGTTTGTTTTCTTTCTCATGATCAGTTATATGCTGGAGTTAAAGCTTTGCTCAAATCTAATTGTAGATTAGAAAAAGAAAATTAAAAATTAAAAAATGAATTAATACTTACATCCTTGTCTGAAATTTTGAAAAATGAAAATGATAATTTGAAAAATTTAGTGCAAAAATTAGAACTTGATATTGCATATTTATGCCAAAAGAAAAATAGCTTTCCTGATAATTTAAATTGGTATTTTAAAAATCATAAGGGCCAATTTAAAAAGTTGCCCAAAAGCTATATTTCACCTAAGTTTTTAATTAATCCTGTAGACAGGAACTTATTTTGGGTTCCTAAATTTGTATTAAACTGATAATTTTTTTTGGTTATTATATATGTGCGCATTTTGTTTCTCTAACAAAAATTATGTCTTTATTTTTTGTATGCACAATTATGCTGTCTATCTACTCGAACTTCTTTCAAAATTTTTTGAATATTTTTTCCTCAAAATTTGAAATTAAGAATTTAGGGGAAAGACTCATTACAATTTTTTTTTCAAATGTTTCGAAGTATTTTTTCCAATTTTTTAAAATTTATTCTTCAAGAACTCTTATGTGTTGGTTTGTCATTTTTGGACTTGATGAACGAATTTAAAACTCAAAATTTTTGTCCAAACTGATATCTTCATCTTCGACTTTAACAAAAATATTCAGAAATTTTTTTCGAATTTTTATGAATTGTTTATTGAAATATGATTTTTTTTAAAAATTCGATAGAAAAATATTTTGACCAGATCCGATTTTTTTAGAACTCCTCATCAACTGTGGATTTTATCAAAAATTTTTTATATTTTATTTATGTCATTTTTTTTACAAAAAAATGGAATTAACTTTGAAAAAATATGTCATTTTAAAAATTGAAAAATATATGATAACGCGATTTTTTTTCACTTAGAATTTTTTTTATCGCACTCAAACATTTTCTTCTTCCTTAATTATATTTTCTCATTTTTTGATGTGATCAAAGGGGGAGGAATAATATTAAGTTAAGGGGTAGAATTTTAATTTACTCGAAATTTAAGTTTTACTGTTTACATTATTATGCATGTTTTTTTTATTTTGATTACCCTAACTTAACTCGGATTGATGTACACCAAAAAGGGGGAGATTGTAAATACTCCTGGTTGATTTTGATGTGATCAACCGATTTAAGTTAGGTCCTGGTATGTTTAATCCCTCTGCTAAGTGTGCAGGAGCTTAGGTACGGAGGAAGTCGAGCGTAAGACGTAGCGGACGAGAAGGATTGTGTTCGGAAGTGAGCCGACGGGCAGGGTACAATCCGAGGGACGCGGAAGCTACGGAAGAGTACGCCGGTGGATCGAGAAGGACGTACATGACGCCCGAGGGACGGGAAACTGGGAGGAAGCACGCTCGAGGGGCGAAAGGCCGGAGTCGGGTTTGGGTGAGCCTAACTCCAGTTGGCCGGAAATCACCTAGAAGATGAACCAAAAGACTGGTCAGTCTGACCAAGTCAAACCAGGCACCTGAAACAAAAAGAATTTTATTTGCTACTATGAAGATTCGAATCAGCAACCTCGCCTACGTATATCACCAGCCTTACCAACTGAGATAAGGAAGAGATGTGATTGAAATTGTTACGAGCAGATGATAAAGTTATTTATCTGTTGTGAGCAGAAGACAAAGTTATCTCATAAAGGATAACTTTATCCTTTAATCAGATCCAATGGATGTAGTTTAATCCCATCCAATATCAACCATCCAGATTACATCCAAGGATCAATGGTCAAGAGAAAATTCCTCAACAATCAACAATCCAGATTTATTCTCTTAGGCTATAAATAGGCTTAGAGTTTCAACCTTTTAATTCAATCATTTTTATTCAATCTTGTAAAATCTCTAAAAGTCTAGCGTGCTATTTTTGTAAGGCTTCTCCGCCACAAGGAGATTTTTATTGAGCGTCCACTGCCTTGGAAGCAACGTTCTTAGTTGCGACCAAGTTTCTTTTTTTAAAGACGAGTGCCTCCACTTTCATAATTTTTTTTCCCATCTATTCACCCCCTCTAGCCGGTCCAACCCGATCCAACATAAATTCTTCACTTAGTAGTAGAAATTTTCTTCTTGTTTACTTTCCTTACAGTTTCATCTTCTCCATTAATAAGCTCTATTTATTGTATGTGTCAAATGCATTCTTTTGGTGAAAATCAGGGGGTGAGCAAGCTTATGATAGTGAAGAAGCATGATGATTCTTGAGTGGAACTCCACTACTTATTGAGTTTTGAGAGTTAGGGATAAACCTATGAGAGTTCATGCTTGATCTATTGACTTGGATGAATTTACCACTACCAATTGGCTAGTGTGGATTGGAATTAATGTGAACTTGGTTCCAAAACGCTTGATGATCTTGAATAATTACCACTATGTGATTTCCTCCATTCTAGGTGAACTTGCCTAAGTTAATAAACTTGGCTTTCTTTTTTTTGCTCGAGTCGTGCAAAGAGTAGGTGTGGGGGGAGTGATAATTAACAACTTGATGGATAATTTTCATGCCATTAGTGGGGAAATTTGGGGCTCTAGGTGTGTATTTGTTTATTAAATGATGCATAATTGTTAATAAGGTGCATTTTCATTGGTTAATTAATTTTCCTACATTTTTACACTCATATTTCATTCTATTTGATTTTTGGACAGCTTGTGCATCAAAGGATCAAAAGGGCACATCTAGGGCTAAGATGGATCCACAAAGAACGATATCAGGCTCTAATTTCATTCTGTTGGTGCCCTGATCAGTCTCCAATCTGATCAGGAAAAGCCTGATCGGTCCCATGACCGATCAGAAGAGGTTGGCACAGAAGAACTCCGAATTGTAGCTACTGATCAGATCCTGATCGGTCCTCAGACCGATCAGGGAGGTGCCTGATCGGTCACTCAGACCGATTAGGGAGCGTACAGACCGATCAGAAGAGCTTGTACATCAAAGAAGGTTATCTGATCACAACCCTCCACTTGGATCTAGGCACTTAAGCAATCTTGGCCACTCATCAAGGGGAATCAAGGGTGGAGAGAAGAGGGAGGTGGAGAAAAGGAAGCTAGTGTTGAAGGGCTCGAGGGACATAGGAAATCATGCAGCCAAGGAGAAGGGAGTGCTCTGGGTGGAAGCTTACGCAAGGATGAAGGAAGAAGGGGTTCCTCTCTGATCGGCAGCTTGGAGAAGCCCTGTTCTTCAACCCCATAGCCCATTTCATCTTCCAATCCGGCTGGGAAGTGATCAGCTTCATCGGAGCAGCGATTTCCTCCACCAGACAACAATTTTCAGCCTTCTTTTGCTTGTTTATTTCCTGTTCACTTGCTGTAGATGCAACCTACATTTTCCTTTCCATTGATTTCAAATTTCTGCTTATTTTCTAGCTTAGAACAGAAATTTCCAGCTTAGTTTCGAATTCCCAGCTTAGTTTCAAATTTCCAGCTTAGTTTCCTAGTTTTATAGCTCACCTTTTGTAGAATTTTTTTTTTCATGTTTTCAACCCCTTATTACTTGAATGCATGGTGTTTGTTTAATTGCTCCTATCAAACATGTGCTTGAGTATGAAATGGCTTGCCTTCTAGTTACGAGTTCTAGATGAATCCTTGCTGAAATTCCTGGTTTTGAGTATTCTTTTGCTGTCCTCTACATTTAGTTAGTTTAATACTTCAAATCCGAGTAGTTAAGGCTATTAGGTAGAAGTTGGTAGCTAAGTTTAATTGCTTTGTTATCCTCAAAACCCAAGAAAACATATTTTGTTTAGCTAGCTTTCATTTTTCTGTAATTTACTATTTTCTATAGACCAAAGAAGTGCATGCATCATATTGGGTCCTTGAGAGACAATTCGGGTTCAACTATTACTACATAATTGCTTGAAACGAGAAAATTAATTGAAACCATAACGTGACTTAAAATGGTTATCAGTGAGCCGACCACAAGGGACTGAAGTGGAGAGGAATAGGAAGATGAAGAAGAAGGAAGAAGAAGAGAGAAAAGACTTCTTCTTCTTCCCAAAACCCGTCATTGATCATCCTCCTTCTTCCTCACCGCCGGCACCGCAAGAAGCTCCTCCTTGCCGCCGGTCAGCCTCTATCTACTCCTTGGATGAGCTCGCACAAGAGAGGGAGAAGAGAGGAAGAGAACTAGAAGAAGAACATGTTGGGGCAATCGGCCCAAGTATGATCGGAAGGATCATGGTTTTAATGTGTGTGTGCCAATATGGTTAAGTTAGGGTGTTATGTTGTTTTGATATGTGTGATTGAGTCTTGCAGGACTTGGTGAGTCACACATGGAGTACGCATCCAAGGGACAAGAGCCGAGTGAAGAGGACTCCAAGGGCAAGCGGGGTGAAGTGGACTTCAAGGGCATACGTGAAGGATGGCATGGAGGCAAGCCGAGGGTTTATGTGCGCATCTGAGGGATGACAGCCGGTGGAAGAGGATTTCAAGGGGCAAGCCAAGGGAGTGGACTTGAAGGCATACGTGAAGGGTGGTCTTCGGAATGAGGGTGAGTGAAAATGTATGTTGGGCAGTTGACTGGGAATGGATCAGTCGACTGCCAGCAGGTAACTCGAACTCACAGAAAGATCAGTCGACTGGTCCAGGACCAGTCGACTGTTTAGGTCAAAAAAGTAGCCGTTGGCTAGCTGTTGTGGTGGGATCAGTCAACTGCCCTGGGGGCAGTCGACTGGTATCGGGCTGGACAGCTTAAGGAGCTGTCCTCTATTCTATTTAAAGGGAGACTTTTGAGCAGGTCAAGGTTGTGATTCTAGTGTATTGAATTGTGTCCCAAGTGCTCAAAGTCTCCAGCTCTTCCTCTCACTTTCATTTCAACTTTGTAAAGAGGAAGAGTGTCATTTGTGAAGGTTTCTCCACCTTGAAGGAGACATTCATAGTGGAGCTCGTGTGTGTGGTGTCGATCCTTGGACTACTCACCTCTTTGAGGTGGATATCAAGTAAATCAGGGGGTTAGCATTGTTTTACTGTTTTTATTGATTTTGTTTTGTGTTGAGCTAACATCTTTGTAGACAAAATCGAAAGAAAGCTATTCACCCCCTCTAGCTTGATGCCTTGATCCTAACAGAACAACACTTCTTCAATCCCTACCTTGAGCCTCTTCTTCCTCCTCTACCGGGGCCGATCACTTCAACGAGAAGAGCACCCTCGCACCGCCGGCCACCCTTCCTCTTCACCTGCTGCCGAACGCCACAAAGTGGGAAACTACTCCTCCTTGTCTAGTGTTTTCCGGCCACAAAGAAGAGAGGGAGAGAAGAGGAGAGGAAGAAGAAAACTTAGGGTTTTCTCCTCCACGCCGTGACATAGGAGAGAGAAGGGAGAGAGAGAGAAGGAGAGGAGAGGTTTTGGGTTTTTCCAATTGGAATTGGATGCTTTGGTTTCATGACTCCATGGGGTATTTATAGGGCTACAATAGGGACCATGAGGAGGAGTTGGGTCTTGGCCTGCTAATGGATCCAAACCCAATCCATTAATGAAGAATCATTCCACTAAAGGTCCTTCATTGAACCACCTCACCAACCCCCATATTTACATATGAGCTCCACCTATTATGAGTACAATTTCTCCCCGTGATTAAGATATTGAATGCCCGTTGATTAATTTAAATTATAAAAATTTTAATTTATCAACCTCTAACTCCTTGACTGGTACCACTCATCCTTATCATCATGTAGACCAAGTCCACTTGCAAGATTTAATATGATGAACCTTATGAGATCATCAAGGGACATCATCATCCCAACTCACCAGGACACGGATTCCGTCTATAATCAACAGCACACCATGTAAATAATATTATTTCCCAACTTGCCGAGCCTATCGATTTAGCAGAATAAATATCGCTCATTGGTAAATTAAAGAAATAACTACTAAGTACATGCGCCCGTTATTATATCGGGATTCAGAGCATGTACTCCATAATAAACCGAGGTTTGATCCAATTATAAAGTCAGTATAAATTGGATCACCTCTATGTTGATCCTGCTCAATCCACACAAAGTGCACTAGTGTAATTCTATGGTCAAGAAAAACCAACACCAAATTACACTACAACCATCCCGATAGTTTGTTCAAATCCATATCGGTTGTGAGCCTCTACTTATACACTGCAAGGGATTGATAACATGATCTTCTGTGTGTCACCACACACCATGTTATCTACAATGCATAGTATCAGACAATTATACATATACTAATATGAATCAGTGATTTTGTGATTCTCTTTCAAAATGTAGATGTCTATAGAAAAAGCAAGGCTTTTAGTATACATCCTAACAATCTCCCACTTATACTAAAATACTCTGCTGTTCTCATAATATCATACATCTAACTCCCTTATCCTCCACATGCTAAAAAGTTCTCGCTTTCAAGGCCTCAGTGAATGGATCTCCCAGGTTGTCCTCTGACGTAATCTAGGCGACAACAACTTTTCCTTGCTTGGGTGGTACATGCGCTCTATATGTTTACTCGTCTTATGGGCTTGTGGTTCCTTCGAGTTTGCAACTACAACTTCTGTTATCACAACTAATTGCGATAGCTCTGGGCAAACTAGGAATCACATCCAAGTCCATCATGAGGTTCCTGAACCATACAGCTTTGTTGGGAGCCTCTGAGGCTACCACATACTCAGCTTCCATGCTGGAGCCTGCCACACATTTCTGCTTGACACTCCTCCATATTATGGTTCCACCTCCTAAAGTAAACACAAAACCTCGAGGAATACTTATTTTTGTCCCTATCAGATTGGAAATCTGAATCCCTATAACCCACAGTGAGTAATTGTTAGGACCTTGGCGTTAGGCCAAAGGGGGGGGGGTGAATAGCTTTTCTTGCAATAATAGACAAAGCAATTAACAAAGAAAGCAATGCTAACCCCCTTGATTTACTTGGTATCCACCTCCTAGTGGTGACTAATCCAAGGATTCACACCACGCAATCAAGCTTCACTATGATCTTCTCCTTGTGGTTGGAGAAACCCTCACAAGATGCTCTCTTCCTCTTTAAAAGATGAGATTTAGAGTATGAGGAAGAGAATAGGTTTTGGGCACTTAGAATAGAATTTAGCAATCAAGAACCGTAACCTATTCATGGCCCAAAGCCTCCTCTTAAATAGAGGAGAGAGCTATTATTCAAACAGCTCAACTCGACATCAGTCGACTGCCCCCAGGGCCAGCCGATTGATCCCTCAGCCAACGACTCTTTTTCGAACACACCTGTCGACTGGTCCCTGGACCAGCTGACTGCTCCAGGTTGTTCGAAACTCACAAAAGGATGAGTCGACTGGTGCCCATACCAGCCGACTACTATAGTACCCCTCAGTAGTATAAGTCGACTGGTCCCCTTGTCAGTCGACTGCTCTACTTACAAATGCGCTCTTAACCTCACCGGAGTTCACCCTTCGTGTATGCCTTAAAGTTCACTTCCTTGGCTTGCCCCTTGAAGTTCTCTTCTTTTGGCTCTCGTCCCTTGGATGCACACACAAGCCCGCGGCTTGCCTCCATGCCATCCTTCGTGTGTGCCTTTGAAGTCTACTTCTTTAGCTCACCCTTAAAGTCCTCTTCCTTGGCTCTCGTCTCTCAGATGTTTCACTCTGTTACTCTATGTGTGATTCATTAAGTCCTGCATGACTCAAGCACACATATGAAATCAACATGAAAGCCTAACTTAATCATATTGACATACACATCGAAACCTATGATCCACCCGATCACACTTGGGTCGATTGCACCAACAATCTCCCCCTTTTTGATGTGTGATAATATGTTTAAGTTAGGTACTAACATAACAATTGAAAATTAAAAAGCATAGTATACTAAGAAGTATAAACATGCATCCTCCCCCTTAACTTATGCCTTATCACAAGATTTTCAATTTTTCCCACAAACATAAAGAGTTAAGTTAAAATCTAACTTAAACCTTTTAATTCTCCCCCTTTGACACCATTAAAAAGATTGCTCCAAGCAATATTACCTAATGGTTTCAATTTGGGACAAGTTTCATATTCTAAAAATGTCCAGAAATCAGAAACTACTTGTGCCAGTCGACTGATTCAGTTATCAGTCGACTGGTGGCTTCAAATAGCCAATTTACATAAACTTCAGTCGACTGCCCCCTGGGCCAGTCGACTGATACATATCAGTCTGAAAATTTTAGCATTTGAGCCGAAATGCAAAAATGCATGAATAATTTCAGAAAATTCGAAAAATCATGAAACTTTGCAAACATATTTCTTATGATGTATTTTAATAGAGAAAAATACATTTTCATGAAAAATCTAAATATGTTTGATTTTTTTGATCAAAACTCAAATTCTTTGAAAAACACTCCATTTTGTATCAACCTTGCATTCTAGTTTTGAAATCATGTGTTTTGCAAACTTATGCCATAACAAATAAAACACAAAAATATTTTCAATTCATTTGAAATGTCCAACTATGATCTATGGGCAAGATGTCAATTAATTAAACATTTGCTTTCCCCATAGTTGGTATATTTTCAATAATGTGATACATCTAATAACTCAACAAAATGTGATAATCATAAATGAGTTATTTGTATCATCCTAACATCTCATATGCATGAATACAATCATAAAGCAAAGTAATATGAGATGTTTTTAAGGTGAACCTTATTTAGCCTAATTTATCATGAATTTCTACTATGGGCTACAAACTCCCCCTTAGTCTCAAGTCAACTAAATTTTAAAAATTTGAAATTCTAATACCATGGTTGACTTTACCCAAAATCCTTTAATCCTTGAGGATTGACTTTAGTCCCCAATAGAAATATTTCCTAATTGGGTTAACCAAGTACTCCTTAGGGATCCATTTCTTACTTAGGGTCTTGGTCTTTGCTTGTCCTTTAGCAAGTAGACAATGATAGGTTTTTCCATTACTAGATTTTTCAAACCCTAACCCTTCTTTCTTGAAACTTGCCCTTTGACTCTCAATAATCATATCTAGGGTTTTTGAGCCAATTTCAAAATTTCTAAGGGCTTTGGTAAGACTATCTACCTTTTCCCTTAATTCCTTATTTTCTTCTTCTAAAGATGAGTCATTTGAGCTAGAAGGAAAATCATGCATATTGTCCTTAATTGTTATAGATTCTAATTTTTCCTTTAACATAAAAATCTCATTTTTCAAACACTTAATTTTCTTTCTAGCATTAAACAAATCATCATTAGTGCTAGAGATAATTTTCACAAGTGTAGTAGTTGGTACTTTGTATACCTCACTTACCGAGACGTCCGAATCCGAAGATTGACCTCCCCCTTCACTTGAGCTCCCTTCTTCATCTTCACTTGAGCTCTTCTCATCTTCGGATGATGTGGAGGCAATGTTGTCAATTCCTATTAGAGCAAAATGGGATGCATGATGTTCTTCTTCTTCCGATGATGAAGGATCATCCCATGTCGCCCTTAGGTTTTTAACCTTCTTGCCTTTTTCTTTTGTTTTCTTCTTTTCATCCTTCTTCTTTTTCTCCTCCTTCTTTTCTTCCTTCTTCTTCAAGAGTGGACAATCATCCTTTATGTGTCTTTCTTCATGGCAATTATAACATATGACCTTTCTTGTCCTACTCTTACTTCTTGAATTTTTCTTACCATGAGATTTTTTAAAAGAAAAACTTTTAAATGCTTTCCTCTTCTTTCTTACCATATACGCCTGTTGATCACTATTCATTGAGGTGCTTGATTCTTCCGAATCGGATGAGGAGTATGAGACCTTCTTCTTGTCCTTCTTCTTCTTCCTCTCTTTTTCTACAATAAGAGCTATACTCTTTTCTTTGGTAGACACATTAGCTTATTCATGAAGTTCAAATTCACAAAATAAATCATCAAACTTTACTAAAGAGACATCCCTAGAAACTTTATAAGCATCAACCATTGAAGCCCATAGAGTGGTTCTAGGGAAAGATTGAAGCGCATACCTTACTAGTGAAGGATCGATTTAGGCGTGCAGAGGGGGGGGTGAATGCACTTTCTTGGATCGTTTTTATCTCTACAAAGTTGTTAGCGCAGCGGAAATAATATGTAAAAGGAATAAACAATGCTAACAAGAAATCTTTTACTTGGTATCCACCCAGATGGGTGACTAGTCCAAGGATCCACGCCGCGAGCACCACTTTTCACTATCGAAAAGTCTCCTTGAGATGGAGAAACCATTACAACAGAATCTTCCTCTTTACAGATGCAAAAAAATGATGGAGGAAGCAAAAATCACTCTACAGTTGGGCAGCACTTCGTTACTGTACGGAACCGTACGTGCACGTGTAACGAGGAGCTCCTTTTATAGGTGAAAAGGACAGATTCACAGTCTGTCCAGACCCGCACCAGTCGACTGCCCCTAGGGTAGTCGACTGGCCCGGCATTAAATGCCAGCCAACGGCTAGCCAACAGCAAGCCAACGGCTAGTTTTGGGGTATACCAGTCGACTGCCCCAAGGCCAGTCGACTGGTCCAAAGCTGCGAACTTTCTGTGGGTTTTGGCAGTCGACTGCCTCTGGGCCAGTCGACTGCCCTGCCTCCCAGCTCAGCTCCAGCCACTTCGAACCTTCTCCTTCGCGTGTGCCTTCAGGTCTGCTCCCTTGGCTCGCCCCTTGAAGTCCTCTTTCTCTGGCTATCGTCTCTCGGATGCGCACGCAAGCCTTCCCTTGGCTTGCCTCCATGCCACCCTTCACGTGTGCCCTTTGAAGTCCACTTCCCGGCTTGCCCTTGGAGCTCTCCTCCCTCGGCTCTCGTCCCTCGGATAGGTCCACCAAGTGTGATTCTCCAAGTCCTGCAAACTCAATCACACAAATCAAATACAACATAACACTCTAACTTTAAACCTATTCGCCCACACATCAAAACCATGATCTTCCAATCATTTAAGGGCTGATTGCCTCAACAATCTTCCCCTTTTTGATGTGTGGTAATATGTTTAAGTTAGAGATAAATAACAGCAATAGCAATAGCAAAAGATAGCAATTGAAACATTTTGAGACATAATAACCCTAAGAGGTAACCTCCCCCTTAACTTATGTCTTCTCCCAATTTTCAATTCTAATCACATTCCAAGTTAAGTTTCCACTTAACAACATCAATATATGTAAGAATGTAAGACATATCAAAACCTAAGAGGTAGCTCCCCCTTAATCCATGTCTTCTCTCCAAATTTTAACCTTTCAAGGTCTAAATTAGACAAAATTCCTAAAATCATCCATTTTAAGTCAAAATTCTAACTTAAACCACCCATTCTCCCCCTTTGACACAATCAAAATGATTGCCTCAAGCAACCAAACCCTACAGCATCAAATGTGAGAATTTTCGATTTCTGAAATTTCTCACAGTGGCTGAAAACAGGCGTGCCAGTCTACTGCCCATAGGGCAGTCGACTGATACGCTATCAGTCTGATATTCCAGGTTTTCTGCCGAATTTCAGAAAATTTTAAAAATTGTAAAATTTTGCATACATGTTTGAAATGTTATACTCTATCAGGGAAAAATATTAAACCATATAAAATTTCAAACAAGCATGACTTATCCAAAAGTTTTGAAAATCACTACATTTTGTATCAAACTTTGAAACCAAATTTGCAATCA
This sequence comes from Boesenbergia rotunda, assembly GCA_024364735.1. NCBI lineage: Eukaryota > Viridiplantae > Streptophyta > Magnoliopsida > Zingiberales > Zingiberaceae > Boesenbergia > Boesenbergia rotunda. The sequence goes on along the minus strand of JAGFNQ010005579.1, from coordinate 94,316 downwards.
TATGACTTTGAAAGACATGACAAAGTATGTAAAACATAAAATGGTTTTCAAAGTTTTAAAATGTCCAACTATGATCTTTGGCAAAGTGTCCATTGATTAAACACTTGCCTCTCCCATAGTTGGTCTAGTTTTGATATTTTGATACTTTTAATGATTCAACAATGTGCCACAAGCACAAGTGAGCCAAATGTTTCACCCTAATGGATCAAGCACCCTTTTTCAAAGCTAATGTCTCCAAGTTCATTCTATACTTCCACAAAATACATTCCAAGGCCTCTTCTTAAGGATGTAAACTCCGATTCGGGAAGAGGCTTGGTAAAGATGTCGGCTAGGTTCGACTTTGATTCAACATAGTGTAATTCTATGTCTCCCCTTGCCACATGGTCTCTAATGAAGTGATGTTTCACTTCAATGTGTTTTGTTCTAGAATGGTGAACCGGATTTTTAGTTAGGTTGATGGTGCTTACATTATCACACAAGACTTTGACCTTGGTGTAATGTAGCTCATAGTCCTCTAAGGTGTGCATGATCCAAAGGAGTTGGGAAACACATCCACCCATTGCCACATATTCTGCCTCCGTTGTTGATAGGGCAACGCATGGTTGTTTCCTACTACTCCAACTAACTAAAGAAAACCCAAGAAATTGACACCCTCCACTTGTACTCTTCCTATCTAACTTACAACCCGCATAGTCCGAGTCGGTGTATCCAATTAGATCAACACTAGGGGTTCTAGGATACCAAAGTCCGACATTTAGGGTCCCTTTCACATACCTTAGGATCCTCTTGACTACAATCAAATGGAACTCTTTGGCACATGATTGGTACCTTGCACGCATTCCTACCGCAAAAAGTATATCGGGCCTACTAGCGGTTAGGTATAGGAGGCTACCAATCATGCTCCTATATTGTTTAGAGTCTACCATTTTCCCTTCAATGTCACTATCCATTTTCACATTGGTTCCTATGGGTGTAGATGCTTCCTTAGCATGTTCCAAACCAAATTTCTTTAGCATCTCTTTAGCATATTTGGTTTGAAATACATGTGTACCTTCATTAGTTTGCTTAACTTGAAGGCCTAAGAAAAAGGTTAACTCTCCTACAAGACTCATCTCAAATTCATCTTCCATACACTTGATGAATTCTTGTAGGAAGTCATTATTTGTTAACCCAAAAATGATATCATCTACATAGACTTGGGCAACAAATATGTCCTTATCCTTAGATTTTAGGAACAATGTAGGGTCAATTGTTCCTCTTCTAAACCCCTTAGACACCAAAAAGGAAGAAAGCCTCTCATACCAAGCCCGGGGAGTTTGTTTCAGTCCATATAAGGCTTTCCTTAATTTGAATATGTGTCTTGGATAGTTGGGGTCCTCAAACCCGGGTGGTTGTTCTATATAAACCTCTTTCTTAATGATCCCATTTAGGAATGCCGACTTCACATCCATTTGGTGGAGTGTAAAACCCATGTGAGCGGCATAGGCTAGTAGAATTCTAATTGATTCTTGTTGGATTGAGAGAACCAATAGGGGGGGTGAATATCGGAAAACGTTCGGATTTGAAAAGAGAATGCGTAGCGGAAGATTAAAAACAACAACACGCAAACACAGATATTTTTACTTGGTTCGGAGCCTAGGTCGACTCCTACTCCAAGCCCACGGTCGCTGACCGTTTACTGCGGGCAATACTATAATCGTGTAAAAAAATAGTTACAGCAATGGAATTACAATTTAAGTACAGTACTGAAATTGAGCTCTTCTTTTTACCGACGTCCGATGTAGATTACTTTTTCCGGAGCAGTAGGACGTCTTCGGCGCTTGTATCTTGAGTCGGGAGGTTGCCGGAGCAGAGCGCGGAAGCCGAAGAGCGTAGAAGCGTTGAAAGAATTCGTTGTACCAAGCCTCGGGGTCGAGGGCCCTTTTATAGGCCCTGGGGGCGCCCGGAACATCGGGGGCGCCCCCCCACGTGTCGACCGATCCACCTTTCCCTCGGTCAACTTCTGATCCCTTCAAACTCGGGATCACATCTTGACCGGGGCGCCCGGAACGCTGGGGGCGCCCGGGTTGACCGGGTCAAATCTTATCCCTTTGGCTTGGCTGGCTTCTCTTCGTAGGCTTGCACTGGGGGCACCCGGAGCACTGGGGGCGCCCGGGAGCACGGGGGCGCCCCGAACATGAACTGTCGAAGCCTTCTTTTGCATTATGTGTTTTGTGTTCACCTTGGGGGCGCCCGGGACACTCCGGGCGCCCTGGTCATCTGTTGCCTCACTCCTTTGAGGCTCTCTGAGCTACAGACACTCGTTCCTTCGGTCCTGCATCCAGGGTTAGTCCAAAACACTATAAAGAAGCAAGATGTTAGTTTATACGGCCTTAGCTGTCTTGGTTCTGACTTTGAGTCTCCAAAATGGAACCTTAGGTCGAACCGACGCCTACTGTTCCCTCGACGGGGAACGCGTCCTCACCTACTCCTCTCGGGAGAATGTACCTGATGCCAACCGGCTCCTCCAGTTGGACTTTTGCCTAACGGTCCTTTGCCAGGTCTTGGATACCAAGCTGTCCCTCGCCCGGTGCCTAGCAGTCCTTCGCTAGGGCTTTGTATCATGGCATTCCTTCGCCAGGTGCCTAGCATTCCTTCGCTAGGGCTTTGTATCCTGGCAGTCCTTCGCTAGGGCTTTGTTTCCTGGCAGTCCTTCGCCAGGTGCCTAGCAACCCTTCGCTAGGACTTTGTTTCCTGGCAGCCCTTCGCCAGGTGCCTAGCAGCCCTTCGCTAGGACTTTGTTTCCTGGCAGCCCTTCGCCAGGTGCCTAGCAGCCCTTCGCTAGGACTTTGTTTCTGCACACTTGAGTAACATTGTTAGATCACCAATAATACTTAACTTTGAATCCTTTGCCAATATCAAAACAAGGTTCGATATGGTGCTTCCTGCACCAACAATCTCCCCCTTTTTGATTTATGGCAACACGATTCAAAGTTAAGTAAAAATTACAACAGTTTAAGCAAGAACGTTAAGACCAATAAAACATAGCAATTTTGAACAGTCTAAAACCAATGTAATTTGAACAGAAAATTTTTTTCTCATACTCTCCCTGAATCATTGTGTTATAAAATACTTAACTTAACACTTAACTTTGACCCTTCCTCCCCCTCTGACATATATCAAAAATAAACCTGGGTGAACAAGGTAAATTAAAAAAGTTTTTGCAAACCTAAATTTTGTTACAAAACTTTTACTTGGCTTTGCAAAAAGAATTTTACTTAGGAAAATTTTGAAGCCAAATTTCCCTAACAAATGGTTCAACTTTGAGAATTGGGAGAAAATTTGTTTTAAAAGACTTTGTTTGGAAATACTTTGTGTATTTTGAAAAACAAAATCGTTAAAAAAAATTCTAGACAAGTTTTTTAAAAAATCTTTATTTAGAACCATTTGTCAAAATTTTCAAAATATTTTTGCTCAGACAAATTTACTAAGAAAAATTTTACTTAGAAAAAAAACATGTACTTAAAAACATTTGAAACATTTAGACATACTTAAAAAAATTTTGAAACACTAGAAATACTTGAAAGCACTTGAAGTAGTTTGAAATTTTAATAGCACTTGGCACTTAAAAACAATTTAAAGTACTTAGAAATTTTTAAAGTACTTTAAAAAAAATTCTTAGACCAATTTTAAAGCACTTAGAAATACTTAGCTTTTTGTGAAAACGAGATAAAAAATTTCTCTCTCTTTTCTATTTCGCTCCCCCTTGGCCATATATCAATAATGAGGTTTTGAAAGAAGATTTAAGAAAGAAATGTGTGTATCAAAGTTTATCAACTTTGAAAATAAAAATACTTGTTATAATTCTGAAAGTATAGCAAGTAGCTTAAATTGTACCAATGAAAACTCCACTTTGAAAAGTATTATGAATTTAAAAAAATATTTTGTATTTATAGGCAAGTTTTTAGAAAATTCACATACTTAGAATACTATTGCCTTAGAAAAGTATTAGTACTTTTTGAAAACATTATATTTTGAAAAAATAGAAGTATTTTTGAAAGATATTATGTAATTTTTGAAAAATATAAGTACTTTTAAAAAAATATGCATTTTTTAGAAATATGCAAGTACTTAAAAAAAAACAGATTGAGCATTTTTGGAAAGTCTAAGTACTGTTTTGAAAACTATTAGACTTTGAAAAATATAAATAATTTTTGAAAAGTATTATGCATTTTGAAAACATAATATTTTACTTGACTGAGTTTCTTTTCCAGTCTGACACAATCCTAGGAAACCTTGTTGACTACAAGGTCATTTTCCTAAGTGTCCTGGAAATTTCTCCAACCCAAGTAAATATTATAAAAGTAACTTCATAAGTCACAAGAATTTTGAAAAATAAAATAATAGTATTTTGGAACAAAAATTATTTAAGTTTTCAAAACGATTTTAAACTTGCAGTGCATGAAAACATATAATTTTGAAAAAATGTTCAATAATTCTTTTAATTTAATCTCCCCCTAAGCTTGACCCAGTCCTAGGAAGCTTGTTGACTACAAGCGATCTTCCTCTGAGTTTTGGGGTTTGATTTAATTTATAAGAATTATCTAATAACTTCAAAACAAATAATTATTAAAAACATTTCAGAAATTCTTCTTTTGACTTAAACTCCCCCTAAATTTGACACATCCTAGGAGTCCTTGTAGATCATGAAGTGGACCTTCCTCTGTGTCTTTAGGGTTTATCAAAATCAAAAGAATAATTTTGAACATTCTTCTGAGTATGATAACTTTTAAAATAAATTTTTGAAAACATAACTTAAAATGATAGCACAGTTTTCGAAAATCATGATGATAATTTTTTCAACGAGATAGTAATATCGAGGGTTTTTGAATAAGTTTTAAAGCATAAGGTTTTTGAAAAATTTAATATTTTTGAAAAAAAATTAAGAAGAATTCCCCCTGTATCCGACACAGTCTGTCTTTTATCTAAGTTCCTTAAGGGACTTCAGTGTTGACCAGGTTTGACTATGTGGACTAGGGTTGACTATTTTGACCAAGTTAATGACTAAATTAGAACAAGCCCTAAACTCTATTTATTGTGATATTTGACATGAAATTAAAAAAATGTTAGGAATGAAAAATTAGGGTACAGTACAATAAATTAAAAAAATTAGAGGTAAGTTTGAATAACTTTTGCAAACCTTTTTATTTAAAAGGATAGTGAATCATGCTTTTAGGTCCTAGATGTCTCTGTTGGTGCAGATTGCACCCAAGTCAAACCTGTGTTTTGATATTGGCAAAAGGGTTCAAAAGTTAAGGGTTACTTGTTGTTTAACAAGTTTCTTGAGTGTACAGGAAAAGCCCTAGCGAAGGAATGCTAGGCACTGGCGAAGGACTGCCAGACAGGAAAAGCCCTAGCGAAGGAATGCTAGGCACTGGCGAAGGACTGCCAGACAGAAAAAGCCCTAGCAAAGGACTGCTAGGCTCTGGCGAAGGACTGCCAGAATGGACAAGTCCTAGCGAAGGAATGCTAGGCACTGGCGAAGGGCTGCCAGAAGAAAAGACCTAGCGAAGGGCTGCTAGGCACCAAGCGAAGGGCAGCTTGGCAACTCAAGACCTGGCGAAGGACTGCCGGGCAAAAGTCCAACTGGAGGAGCCGGTTTGCACCAGGTAAATTCTCCCGAGAGGAGTAGGTGAGGACGCGTTCCCCTTGAGGGAACATTAGGCGTCGGTTCGACCTAGGGCTCCATTTTGGAGACCAAAGTCAGAACCAAGACAGCCAAGGCTGTATAATTCATTATGTTATTGGTTTATTGTGTTTTGGACTAACCCTGGATGCAGGACCAAAGGAACGTGTGTCTGCAGCTCAGAATGCCTCAAAGGAAAGAGGCGATCGCTGACCAGGGCGCCCGGAGTGTCCCGGGCGCCCCCAAGGTGAACACAAAACACAACACAACCAGAAGAACCTCGACAGTACATTCTGAGGGCGCCCCCGCTGTCCCGGGTGCCCCCATGGCAAACCAACTGAAGAAGTTAAGCTGCTGCCGCGTCTGCACTGCGCGCCTAGGGCGCCCCCGCTGTCCCGGGCGCCCCCAGCGCACAGGGCGCCCCCATCCTTATCGAGGAGAGCTTAGCGCTGCAGATAAGGTTTGACCGGGTCAACCAGGGCACCCCCAGCGTCCAGGGCGCCCCAGTCAAGGCCTTATCCCGAGGATTAAGGGATAAGTCGATGACCGCGCCTCTTGTGGATCTGCTGCCACGTGGGGGGGCGCCCCCGTCGACCAGGGCGCCCCCAGGCCCTATATAAAGGGCCCTCGACCTCCTTCTTCAGGGCATCAATTGCTTCGACGCTTCTGCGCTCTTCTGCTTCCGCGACACGCTCCAGAAATCTTCCAACTCGAGCTGACGACGTCCCGCTGCTCCGAAACTTCGATCTACACCGGACGTCGGTAACGAAGAGATGTATTTAAAGTTTACTAAACTGTTCTTGTTATAATCTTTCTTGTAAACTTTTACGAACTTATAGAATTGCCCGCAGAAAACGGTCAACGACTGTGGGCCTTGGAGTAGGAGTCGACCCAGGCTCCGAACCAAGTAAACCGACTGTGTTTGCATTGTTCTGTTTTTCTTTTATTTCCGCTGCGCACCCACTCTTTTTAAATCCGAACGATTTGCGACATTCACCCCCCTCTATCGCATCTCTCGATCCAACAGTCTCACCCAATTCTACATGGTCAAACATGTTAACCTTATGGGTTGTGTGAGACAAATATTTAATTTTAACAAAAAATGGTTAATTTTGAAACATTAAACCTTAGTTTAAAAGTTAAAATGATTTTTGAGGATTTTGAAATTAATTAGAATTTTAACTTTGAATTTTAAAAGTTAGTTAAATTAAATTTGAATGTTAAAAGTCAGATGATTTAAATTTGAATTTTAAAAGTTAGATGAATTAAATTTGAATTTGATTGAATTAAATTTAATTTATTAAGATTTAATTGAATTTAATTGATTTAATTAATATTTAATTGAATTTAATTGACTTAATTAAGATTTAATTGAATTTAATTGATTTAATTAAGATTTAATTTAATTAAGATTTGATTTTGATTTAATTGAATTAATTTGGTTGGGTTGGACTCAACTTTTAGGTCCAAGCATCTCACCCATTTCTAAGTGACAAAACAGGATATCCTTAACTGTTTTGTGAGATGAATATTTTAATAGAAAGATTTATTTTGAAAAGGTCATGATTAATTTTGAAAAGTTAAATTAATTTTTAAACCTAATTTAAATTTATTTTGAAAAGAGATATTTGAATCTAAAATTAACTGAAAATTTATGTCAGATTCGAATTTAACAAAGAGTAAATTGAATTTGAATTTCAAAAATTAGCTTCCAGGTCTTGGCGAGACACAAGGCCTTCTTTGGTCATAGCCTTATTGGATCATCAACCCTTTCCTAGACAAAGCCTTTTAGTGAAATTTCATCTTCAAAATTACTTTTTAGTAAATTCTGGTTTAACTAGTTTGGGTCTTGGATCGGTAGCTTCGGCTAGTTTCACCAGTCTAAAGAGACCAAGTAGTGTATACTTGACCTTATTAGAAAAGGCTTCCCTAACGTACTATCATCTCACCTCCACCCAATACTATGTTGTTCAAATTTCAGTTAAGTTGGTTCAGTCCTTAAACTAACCAGTCCTAATTCTGAGCAAAAAAAACTAAAAATAAAAAGAAACACACAATTAAAGCAAACAATTATCTAAGTAAGGTCACAATTGGAGTAATACTCTGGATTTTTGAAATCCGCAAGATTATGAATTAAATTTTCTAACATATTGACCTTATGTTTTAGGGTTTCATTTTCTTGTTTCAATTTTTTGAAATTTGCCTTAATTAATTTACATGAATCAATCACATTATTCAAGGTAAATAATGGATTTTCAAATACTGTAAATTTACCTTTGTCGATTATTTGTCCGGCATTCTTGGTAGCTCTTTTATTTGTGCATTCACGTTGGTAATGCCCGAACTCCTGGCACTTGAAGCATTGGATGCGACTTTTGTCCCTTTGTGCTCTTGGAACTGGTTCCTTTGTCGCCATCGGTGGTGTTGTTTGAATCTTACGAGTAGGAAAAGCCATTTGGTAGTGCCCTTTCTCCCTGCATGTGTAACAAATTACATGATTTTTAAAATCTGAATTTACACTTTTACCTTTTGGTTCTTTATTGGGAATCTCCCCCTTGATTCTTGCCGCCTCGGATTTAGGCTCATCTTCTGATTCTGTGTCTGAGTCAAACTCGGGTACTAGTTGAAGCTCCTTCTTTGGTGGTTCTTTAGGATTTTTCCCTGCAAAAGAATTTACACCTTCCTCGACCATTACAGTATCTGTTTGATTATTTAATTCTAATTTTGAAAAGAATTCAAAATCTGTTACCGTCTCAGTCAATTCGTCGTCTGATTCTGGTTCGACTTCGGGTTCAGACTCTGACTCAGCTGTTTGTGCTTGGACCGAAAGGGCAAGATAACTTATCTGATCTTCTTCTTCTTCTGAGATCTCTTGATGAAGGTCAATCAGTTTTTCCTAGATTTCTCTAGCACATCTGCATGGAGCTACTAGCTCGAGTTGCACTTTGGTTAGGCCACATTGTAGAATTGCAGTTGCCCTTGCATCGGTCTTGATTTGGTTGAGGGTGTGTTCATCCAGTTTGTCCCACTCAATTGATGACTCATTTTCTATGGGAAACAAGAATCCCGTTTGGATGATCTGCCATAAGTCCATGTGGGCCTTCAGAAGGGACTCCATTTGACATCTCCAATACGTGAAGTTCTCGCCGGAGAATAGCGGTGGACGTGCACTGTTCCACTCTTGGTTGGCCATTTAATATAAACCTTGCACACAAACAAAATAACAAAAAAAAATGTACCAAGACTTGGTCTTGGATTAGTAGTGCGGGAGAGAAAAGATATAGCCCAACAAAAATATTGCATGAATTTCGTGGTAAAATAATAATAAAAAATTATGATAAATTTTTGAAAATGTTGATTTTATTACTTCTGATTAATGATGAAAAAGTAAGAAGTCAATGTTTAAAAAAAACTTTGCTCGAATTAGGGTAGCACGAATTTCAAGAAAAAAATATTAAAATAATAATAAAAAATTTTATGACAAATTTTCAAAAGTTGATCGTTTTAACAATTTTAACTTATGATAAAAAAATGAGAATTGAAAATTGAAAAAAGCGTAAGGATATTTTAAATCTACCTACAGATATTTTTTATTTTAAAATAAAAGGCGAAAAAGATCGTGTGGTGTTGATTAACTAGAAGAAAAGAAATAAGATTAAAAACATTGTAAATCCGAAAAACTTTCAAACTGGTGGTTGCACCAAGTTTGAACTACCCCGCTCTGATACCACTTGTTGGATCGAGAGAACCGATAGAGGGGGGGGGGTGAATATCGGAAACCGTTCGAATTTGAAAAGAGAATGCGTAGCGGAAGATTAAAAACAAAAACACGCAAACACAGATATTTTTACTTGGTTTGGAGCCTAGGTCGACTCCTACTCCAAGGCCCACGGTCGCTGACCGTTTACTGTGGGCAATACTATAATCGTGTAAAAAAACAGTTACAACAATGGAATTACAATTTAAGTACAGTACTGAAATTGAGCTCTTCTTTTTACCGACGTCCGATGTAGATTACTTTTTCCGGAGCAGTAGGACGTCTTCGGCGCTTGTATCTTGAGTCGGGAGGTTGCTGGAGCAGAGCGCGGAAGCCGAAGAGCGTAGAAGCGTTGAAAGAATTCGTTGTACCAAGCCTCGGGGTCGAGGGCCCTTTTATAGGCCCTGGGGGCGCCCGGAACGTCGGGGGCGCCCCCCCACGTGTCGGCCGATCCGCCTTTCCCTCGTTCAACTTCTGATCCCTTTAAACTCGGGATCACATCTTGACCGGGGTGCCCGGGACGTTGGGGGCGCCCGGGTTGACCGGGTCAAATCTTATCCCTTTGGCTTGGCTGGCTTCTCTTCGTAGGCTTGCACTGGGGGCGCCCGGAGTGATGGGGGCGCCCGGGAGCACGGGGCCGCCCCGAACATGAACTATCGAAGCCTTCTTTTGCATTATGTGTTTTGTGTTCACCTTGGGGGCGCCCGGGACACTCCGGGCGCCCTGGTCAGTTGTTGCCTCACTCCTTTGAGGCTCTCTGAGCTGCAGACACTCGTTCCTTCGGTCCTGGATCCAGAGTTAGTCTAAAACACTATAAAGCAGCAAGATGTTAGTTTATACAGCCTTAGCTGTCTTGGTTCTGACTTTGGGTCTCCAAAATGGAACCCTAGGTCGAACCGACGCCTACTGTTCCCTCGACGGGGAACGCGTCCTCACCTACTCCTCTCGGGAGAATGTCCCTGATGCCAACCGGCTCCTCCGGTTGGACTTTTGCCTAGCGGTCCTTCGCCAGGTCTTTGATACCAAGCTGTCCCTCGCCCAGTGCCTAGCAGTCCTTCGCTAGGGCTTTGTATCCTGGCATTCCTTCGCCAGGTGCCTAGCATTCCTTCGGTAGGGCTTTGTATCCTGGCAGTCCTTCGCCAGGAGCCTAGCAGTCCTTCGCTAGGGCTTTGTTTCCTGGCAGTCCTTCGCCAGGTGCCTAGCAGCCCTTCGCTAGGACTTTGTTTCCTGGCAGCCCTTCGCCAGGTGCCTAGCAGCCCTTCGCTAGGACTTTGTTTCTGCACACTTGAGTAACATTGTTAGATCACCAATAATACTTAACTTTGAACCCTTTGCCAATATCAAAACAAGGTTCGATATGGTGCTTCCTGCACCAACAATTCTAACCTAGCTACGGGGGCATAGGTCTCATCATAATCTAATCCCTCAACTTGGTTAAACCCCCTAGCCACTAATCTAGCCTTGTTCCTAGTGATTTTACCTTGGTCATCTAATTTGTTCCTAAAGACCCATCTCATGGTTACAATGGTACAATCAGTGGGCCTAGGAACTAACTCCCAAACTTCACTCCTCTCAAATTGGTTTAGCTCTTCTTGCATGGCCAAAACCTAATCAGCATCTCCCAATGCTTCATCAATGGTCTTGGGTTCTAATTGGGAGATTAGAGCTATTTGACTAGTTTGATCCCTAAAGTAGGACCTAGTCCTTACTCCTTGATTTACATCACCCACAATTTGGTCAATAGGATGATCATGGTGATGTCTCAAGGGTATAGAGGTTGTAGGTTCATTTACTCCTTCTTGTCATCCCTCTTCTTCAACTGGGGACACTCGTTCTTCATATGTCCTTCTTGGTGACAGTTGTAGCATATGATGTCCTTGGCCTTACCCTTACCTTTGGCCCCTTTCCTAGCATATGACTTGTTAGAAAAACTTTTAAATGCTTTACGAAATTTCCTTACCATAAAGGCCTCTTGGTCACTGTCCATAGAGGCACTTGACTCCTCTGAGTCCGATAACGATGAGTAGATCACCTTCTTCTTCTCCTTTCTCCTCTTCTTCTCCTTTTCTGCAACAAAAGCAATACCTTTCTCTTTTGCCGAAATGTTAGCTTGCTCGTGCAGTTCAAATTCACAAAATAGATCGTCTAATTTAACTAAAGATAAGTCCCTTGATACCTTGTAATCATCAACCATGGATGCCCACAGGGTAGTTCTCGGGAAGGCTTGTAAGACATACCTGACGATATCCCAGTTTTAGATTTTCTCTCCAATCACATGGAGCTCGTTTATTACTTCCTTTACCCTTCCATGCAGCTGACTGACTGTCTCGTTGCTCTTCATGGAGAGGGATTGAAGTTGGGCCACCAACAAGTCCTTCTTGGCTCTTTTGGACTCGTTTGACCCCTCATTTAGTTCAACTAACTTGTCCCATAGCTCCTTGGTGCTCTTCAACGACCCCACCTTGTTCAGTTGCTCCTTTGAGAGCCCGCATTGCAGTGTGGTGGTGGCCTTGGCATTTGACTGCGCCCTCTTCATCACCTCCTTTGACCATGTTCTCATAGGTGTTGGGTCTCCTCTTTCATCGACGGGCGCCTCGAAGCCATCTGCAACACTTATCCAAGTTTCAATATCATTCATGAGATAGTACTACATCCTACCTTTCCAGTACGCGAAGTCGTTGCCGTCGAAGAATGGTGGTCTTGCGGTGGAGTATCCCTCTTGAAACGCCATTACAATTGCTCCGGTTGACTGTTAGATCTTCCGAAATGCACCGGCTCTGATACCAACTGAAGGATCGATTTAGGCGTGCAGAGGGGGGGGTGAATGCACTTTCTTGGATCGTTTTTATCTCTACAAAGTTGTTAGCGCAGTTGAAATAATATGTAAAAGGAATAAACAATACTAACAAGAAATCTTTTACTTGGTATCCACCCAGATGGGTGACTAGTCTAAGGATCCACGCCACGAGCACCACTTTTCACTATCGAAAAGTCTCCTTGAGGTGGAGAAACCTTTACAGCAGAATCTTCCTCTTTACAGATGCAGAAATATGATGGAGGAAGCAAAAATCACTCTACAGTTGGGCAGCACTTCATTACTGTACGGAACCGTATGTGCACGTGTAACGAGGAGCTCCTTTTATAGGTCAAAAGGACAGATTCGCAGTCTGTCCAGACCCGCACCAGTCGACTGCCCCTAGGGCAGTCGACTGGCCCGGCATTAAATGCCGACCAACGGCTAGCCAACAGCTAGCCAACGACTAGTTTTGGGGTATACCAGTCGACTGCCCCAAGGCTAGTCGACTGGTCCGAAGCTGCGAACTTTCTGTGGGTTTTGGCAGTCGACTGCCTCTGGGCCAGTCGACTACCCTGCCTCCCAGCTCAGCTCCAGCCACTCTAAACCTTCTCCTTCACGTGTGCCTTCAGGTCTGCTCCCTTGGCTCGCCCTTGAAGTCCTCTTCCTCTAGCTATCGTCCCTCGGATGCGCACGCAAGCCTTCCCTTGGCTTGCCTCCATGCCACCCTTCACGTGTGCCCTTTGAAGTCCACTTCCCGGCTTGCCCTTGGAGCTCTCCTCCCTCGGCTCTCGTCCCTCGGATAGGTCCACCAAGTGTGATTCTCCAAGTCCTGCAAACTCTATCACACAAATCAAATACAACATAACACTCTAACTTTAAACCTATTCACCCACACATCAAAACCATGATCTTCCAATCATTTAAGGGTCGATTGCCTCAACAACTAGATCCCTATTCTCAATTTTCTCACCTATCACATGAAGCTCATTGACGATTTCTTTAAATCTACCATGCAATTGACTCACGGTTTCATTTGTCTTCATGGTGAGGGATTGAAGTTGAGCCACCAAGAGGTCCTTCTTGGCTCTTCTTGATTCATTTGATCCCTTATTTAACTCAAGGAGCTTTTCCCAAAGCTCCTTGGCCAGCTTGAAAGGTCTGACTTTGTTCAATTGCTCCTTTGAAAGGCCACATTGTAGGGTTTTTGTGGCCTTTGCATTTGCTTGAGCCTTCTTCATAATCTCTTTTGACCAATTCTTAGTAGGGAGAGGTTCTCCCCTCTCATCATTCGGCATCTCAAAGCCATCTACAACACTAAACCAATTTTCAATATCATTCATTAAGTAGTATTCCATTCTACCTTTCCAATACGCAAAGTCGTTGCCATCGAAGAATGGAGGTCGTGCGGTGCTATAACCCTCTTGAAATGTCATCTTGATGTTCCTATTGATGGTGAGTTCTCCCGAAATGAACCTCGCTCTGAACCACTTGTTAGGACCTTGGTGTTAGGCTAGAGGGGGTGAATAGTTTTTCTTTGATTGTTGTCTACAATATTGTTAGCTAAAGCACAAAAGCAATAATAGACAAAGCAATTAACAAAGAAAGCAATGCTAACCCCCTTGATTTACTTGGTATCCACTTCCTAGAGGTGACTAATCCAAGGATCCACACCACACAATCAAGCTTCACTATGATCTTCTCCTTGTGGGTGGAGAATGTTGGTGCAATCGACCCAAGTTTGATCGGGTAGATCATTGAGTTTTGATGTGTGTGTCAATATGATTAAGTTAGAGTTTCATGTTGATCTAATATGTGTATGTGAGTGCGCAGGTTTGCAGGATACACATAGACTTAGTTGGACGTCTTCGGGTCCAGTGAAGGATGGTGTGAGGAGACAAGTCGTGGGCTTGTATGCATCCGAGGGACCGTGGACAAAGCAGGGACGATGAGACGAGGGAAGCGAACTTCGAGGCATACGCGAAGGATGGAATGGGAGACAAGCCGAGGGCTTGCTTGTATCCGAGGGACGAGAGCCAAAGTCGAAGAGGGCTTAAAGGCAATAGGTCGAGGCTGCTGGAGCACGGATAATGAGGCGAGGGAAGCAGACTTCGAGGCATACGCGAAGGATGGCATGGGAGATGAGTCGTGGGCTTGCATGCATCCGTGAGACGAGAACCAAAGCCGAAGAGGGCTTAAAGGCAACAGATCAAGGTTGCTGGATGAAGAGTCGGCTAAGTCGTGAGGATCCGAGTGCTAAGAGTACTGTACTCGGGAAGGGAAATCCTAAGGTTCGAGTGTTGAGAGAATTGTACTCAGGAAGGGAAAGCTTAGGTAGTAGTCGACTGATGATAGGTCAGTCGACTAATGAAGAACACAGAGAGATCAGTCGACTGATCCTGGGATCAGTCGACTGATGTCGACCAGAATGCGAATCATTAGGCTGTGACTTTCGAATTCGCGAGGACCAGTCGACTACCCCAGGGCCAGTCGACTGGTAACGGTTAGAACAGTATCGAGCACTATTTAAGAGGGCTCGTTTTTGACTATTCTTCCTTGGCGAAACAAGCTTGGGTAAAGCCTGTTAGTAGCCTAAACGTACTTAGTGATTGTCAAGGCTTGTGGCGAGGTTTCTCCACCCACAAGGAGCGACAAGAGCTAGCCGGAGGTGCTCTGGGGAGTTATCCACCGAAGGATCGAGATCACCCACCTTACGGACAGCCGTGGAGTAGGAGTTTCATCTCTGAACCATGTAAAGGTTGTGTTAGCATTATTTTAGTTTATTTTTGTTAGTTTTCCGCTTGCGCTTGCTAACCCTTGTAGGAAGAAAATCAAAAAGTAGCTATTCACCCCCTCTAGCTAAACGACAAGGTCCCAACAAGTGGTATCAGAGCGAGGTTCGCTGGTCTACGGACTAACCGCTGAGAGAGCAAAAAGCTAGAGGAAATGGCGATTGAAGAAAGATTAAGGGACGATATCAATGTTCCATCTTCCTACGACCGAGAGAGTTTCAAATATTGGAGGATGCGGACAAAGACATGGTTCAGCATGGATTGGAATCTCATGATTGCGTTAGAAAAGCCATTTGAAGTTCCAAAAGATAAACACGGGAAAAGGCTCCAACCAAGATATTGGACCAAGAAGCAACAAATCCAATCAAAGACAAATGAAAAGGTAATTTCAATATTAATTGATATTTTGCCTAATGATATAATTAGTGGTGTAGGTGAATACAAAAATGCACACGAATTATGGAGCAAGATATTATCACTTTATTGAAACCCTACACAAGCTCAAATAGTGGAAGAATCTAAGGAAATGAGCTCAATGGTCCAAGAAGTGGAGAAGGACCAATCGGATGAAACAAGAAACTCAACATCCGAAGAGGAGGAGAAAAAGGAAAAAGATTCATCCGTTTCATCAAGTGAAGTGACACAAGAAATTGAAGAATCATCCACTTCATCAAAGTGAGAAGAAGAGGTCTCCACTTCAAGGATTGAGGGGGAGGAGAGACCATCCTCAATACCGAACAAGAAGAAGCATCCACCTACACCGAAGCAAAGTCAAAAGGTCACATCATTATCTTTGGGTGTAACATGAAGGGACACTACAAGGACAAGTGTCCATTAGGTAAAAAGGAGGTAAATCCTAAACCCAAGTCAATTTATTTAAAATCTAACATGGGTTGTAAGGAAAAGAAGGAGAAAAAACACATTAGGTGTTACACATGTGGTGAGCTAGGACACTACTACACCAAATGCTCAAGGAAAGGAGAATTCAAGAAATTGGTGTTGGGATCTCCTAGCACCAAAACACAAAACGCAGCGGAAACAAGATCCCTCGAGCGATCCATGCGAAAGAAAAACTCGTACAAAGTTCATCTATCTACAGTGTATACCTTTGGAGCGTGCCCTTCGCTTATCCCGCTCGTCCAAGATGCACCGAATCTCTTGCACGTTCAAGTGTCCGTGCCTCTATTCGTATCCACATGGACACGATCTCTCAACTTCGAGAAGAACTACCTTAGTTGTGCTAGCAACTTGAGGTAGTTCACAAGACCACCAAGAACCCCAAAGGGGTTTCGGCCAAGAGGGAGAAGAGGAAGAAGAGAGGAAGGGAAGAAGGGAAAGCTATCACTTACTTCTCATTCAAAATGACTAGAGTCCTTTTATATTCATCCCATGAATATGAAGAGTCTTTTGTCTCTTTGACTTCCCTTTATAAAAGCCAATAAAGAGCACATCTTTTCATGTGACTCTTCACATTCTCTTCATCCAATGAAGAGAGACTTTTCTCTTTCCTTCATTAAACACTTTAATGAATTTCTCCTGCAATTCCGACCGGGCCTCTCGGGCTTCCGACCAAGTCTCCCGACCAAGTCCCCGAGCTCCCGACTAAGTCCGTCGAGCAAGTCGCCGAGCTCCCGACCCAGTCTGCCGAGCTCCTGACACAGTCTGCCGAGTGCCGAGCTCCCGATCAGATCTCCCGAGTTCCCATCTCAGGCTCCCGATCAGATCTCCTGAGTTCCCAACTCGGTCTCCCGATCAGATTTCCCGAGTTCCCAACATTGGCTCCTGATCTGATTTCCTGAGTTCCCAACTCGGGCTCCCGATCAAATTTTCCCTAAGCATCATGCCCTTAGTGTATGACCCAATAGGTTCTCGTGACGTTGGCAATGCGCCTAAACACTTTAGACACATAAGCAATGAGCAGCATCTAGCAATGCATCATTGCTACCCAAGTAACAAGAAAAGTCGAGATCCGACTAAACCTCCATGACTATGATAACGTATGACCGTGTCCTTCTATCCTTGATATCTAGATAGAACAATGAGGCATAGACCATATCATCCTTGATCAATCTATGTGTTTCTTGATCCCCAAGTAGACTCACTCAAACAAATGAGCTCAATATCTCATATTGACTCATTTGAGTATGGTCATGCATTTTAGTAGTCCTACTCGATCAAGGGGCCCACAGATATCACTCCCATCATATGGGAGGGATAGATCCCATCTACATCACTCACATCCCTCCGCATTCATTACATACCCAGTGATCGCCTTTATAGTCCGCCCTATTACGGGTGATGTTTGACGATACCAAAGTACATAACTCCTTATATAGGGAACCGTAGTGACTTCATGTGTAAGGACTATTCATACTAATAGTCACATGAGAAAGTTTATGACACTCATATGACAATCTATGAAACTTTCTCATGGCGGGTCAATTCAGTACACATTCTCCAATGTATACCCATGTGTCAACTTGATATCACATATCCATAACTTGTGAGCTCAAGTCATCAGTTGACCTACATGCTAGTCTCCATGCATTAATATTGTCCTTGAATATTAATACTTGACTAGGAATAGTTTAGAGTAGTGTTCTCTACATCATCTCACTATCGATTCAACCAATCGATATACTGTAGATAAGAACCAACTACCCAAGGACATTATTATACTTAGTTATTTGGCACAAATACAAAGTAAGTATAATAACTAAACATGCCATTATTAATGATAGAATATGATACAAAATGTCCCTAGTCAATCATCACATAATTGACTCTAGGGCTCCTACTAACAATCTCCCACTAGCACTAGTGTCAATCACTGTAATATCTAATACCCAGTGACCTTGTGTGACCGCCATGCTTCTTTTGTACCAAAGTCTTGGTCAAAGGATCTGCGATGTTTGAATCAGTGTGTACTCTACATATCCTCACATCTCCTCTATCGATGATCTCTCGAATGAGATGGAAGCGCCGTAGTATGTGTTTGGTCCGCTGATGAGAGCGAAGTTCCTTAGCCTGCGCAATAGCCCCATTGTTGTCACAATAGAGGTCTATCGGGTCAACTATGCTAGGAACCACACCAAGCTCTGTAATGAACTTCCGGATCCAAACAACCTCTTTTGCCGCCTCAGACGCGGAAATATACTCGACCTCTGTTGTAAAATCTGCGACTGTGTCCTGCTTCGAACTCTTCCAGCTCATAGTGCCACCATTCAGGAAAAATACATACCCTGACTGCAATCTGAAATCATCCCTGTCTGTTTGGAAGCTTGAGTCACTGTAACCTTTTACAGCTAGCTCCTCATTGCCTTCAAATATCAAGAAATATTCTTTCGTCTTTCATAAGTACTTAAGAATATTTTTGACAGCTGTCTAGTGACTTTCACCTGGATCTAACTGGTACCTGCTCATCATGCTCAAAGTATACGAAACATCTGGACGAGTACAAAGCATGGCGTACATGATAGACCCTATAGCAGATGCATAAGGGATCTGATCCATATGGTCTCTCTCCTCCTTAGAAGAGGGACATTGAGTCTTCGAAAGACTCACCCCATGTAACATCGGCAGAAATCCCTTCTTGGAATTCTGCATGGCAAAACGATTAAGCACCTTGTCAATATACGCACTCTGACTTAAGCCAAGCAATCTCTTAGATCTATCGCTATAGATCTTGATGCCTAGGATGTAGGCTGCTTTACCTAAGTCTTTCATTGAGAAATAATTCCCTAGCCACGTCTTTATAGACTGTAGTGAAGGGATACCATTCCCAATAAGGAGTATGTCATCTACATACAAGATTAGGAAGATAACTGTGCTCCCACTAACCCTCTTGTAGACACAGGGTTCATCTTCATTCTTGATGAAACCAAATGCTTTGATTGCATCATTGAATCGAAGATTCCAGCTTCGAGAAGCTTACTTTAGCCCATAAATGAGCCTTTGCAACTTACATACCTTTTCAGCATGCTCTAGATCTACAAAACCCTCAGGTTGTATCATGTACACATCCTCGAGAAGATTCCCATTTAGGAATGCGGTTTTGACATCCATCTGCCAGATCTCATAATCATGGTAAGCTGCAATAGCAAGCATGATCTGAATAGACTTAAGCATCGCAACTAGTGAAAAGGTTTCATCATAGTCGATACCATGAATTTGCTTGAAACCTTTAGCCACCAATCGCCCTTTATAGGTATGCATGAGTCCATCCATGTCAGTCTTTCTTCTAAAGACCCGCTTACACCCAATGGGTTTAATTCCCTCAGGTGCATCAACCAATGTCCATACTTGGTTAGTGTACATGGATTCCATTCCGGACCTCATGGCTTCTAGTCATTTCTCAAAATTTGGGCTCATCACAGCTTCTTGATAGGATGCAGGCTCATTCAACTCAATAAGCGTAACGTCATCATGGTTAGACAAGAGAAATGAGTATCTCTCAGGCTGACGACGTATCCTATCAGATCTGCGAAGAGGTTGGTCTACTTGAACAACTTGTTGTTCCACAACTTCTTGTGCAACAATCTCTTGATCCACAACACCTTGTGGTGTCTGTTCAATGTTCATCAAGGCCTCAGTGCTATCTGCATCTTGAACTTCTTCAAGATAGGTTTTACTCCCACTTATTTTTCTAGAAATAAACTCCTTTCTAGAAAAACGTCATTTCTAGCGACAAACACTTTGCCTAGTGTGGGAATGTAAAAATAATATCCCGTCGTTTCCTTGGGATATCCTACAAAA
The DNA here is from genome assembly GCA_024364735.1 of Boesenbergia rotunda. NCBI lineage: Eukaryota > Viridiplantae > Streptophyta > Magnoliopsida > Zingiberales > Zingiberaceae > Boesenbergia > Boesenbergia rotunda. Next base: position 74,553 of record JAGFNQ010005579.1, on the reverse strand, counting down.
TAGCCCTTATCAGATTTGGGTCCTAGTTTATCTGAGACTTGACGTCGAACGTAAGCCTCATAACCCCAAATCCTCATAAAAGACATCGTGGGACTCTTCCCAGTCCATATCGTATATGGTGTCTTTATGACGACCTTTGATGGAGCTCGGTTAAGTGTGAAAAGAGCTGTCTCTAAAGCGAGCCCCCAGATGGAAGTAGGAAGATCTGTCTGACTCATCATCGATCGTACCATATCTAATAGTGTACGATTTCTCCGCTCGGACACACCATTCCACTGTGGTGTTCCAGGTGGAGTGAGTTGGGATATGATCCCACACTCTGCTAGATGGTCACGAAACTCTTGGCTAAGGTATTCACCACCTCGATCTGATCGAAGCATCTTAATACTCTTGCCAAGTTGATTTTGTACTTCACTCTTGAATTCTTTAAACTTTTCAAAGGATTCCAACTTATATTTCATGAGATACACATAGTGTTGGATCAAGAATAACGATAGAGGGGGGGGGTGAATATCGTAAAACGTTTTCGGATAAACCTTTAAGAGAATAAGCAGCAGAAATTAAAAACACAAAGAAAGACACGAACACAAGGATTTACTAGGTTCGGAGTCACGGTCGGCTCCTACTCCAAGGCCCATGGTCCTTGACCGTTTACTGTGGGCAATTCTATAATGCGCAAAGTGTTTTACAGAGAATGGTACAGAAATTTTACAGTAAAAGAAAACAGAGTTACTCTTCGTGATCGACGCCTGGTATGGATCGTACTTCGGTGCGTAAGGTCGTCGTCGGCGCTTCAATTTCGAGATGGAAGGTTTCTGGAGCAGAGCGCTTGAGTCGAAGAGCGTAGTAGCGTTGGAAAGATGTGTTGAGAAGGCTTGGGGGTCGAGTCCTTTATATAGTGAACCTGGGGGCGCCCGGGACGTTAGGGGCGTCCTCCACGTGTCACCTGATCCAGTAAACTCTCGGTCAGCCGTTATCCCTCCAGGATCGGGCTGAGGTTTGACCGGGGGCGCCCGGGATGCAGGGGCGCCCGTGTTGACTCGGTCCATTGGCTTCTCGCTGGCTTGACTTTATCCGCTTCGTTGGCTTGAGCCTGGGGCACCCGAGGCATCCGGGGCACCCGAGGCATCCGGGGCGCCCGGGAGCACGGGGGCGCCCGAGAGCACGGGGGCGCCCGGAGCATGGGGGCACCCGGGAGCATAAGCTTCCGAAGCGTTTTCTTGCTTAACTTGTTTTGCCTTGACCTTGGGGGCGCCCGGGATACTGGGGGCGCCCTTCCCAACTGCTTGCCCCTCTCCTTTGGGGCATTCTGAGCTACAGAGACACATTCCTTTAGTCCTGTATCCAAGGTTAGTCCAAAACAACACACAGCAATAGAATATTAGGTTTATACAACCTTAGCTGTTTTGGTTCTGACTTTGGGTCTACAAAATGGAGCCCTAGGTCGAACCGACGCCTACTGTTCCCTCGACGGGGAATGCATCCTCACCTACTCCTCTCAGGAGAATTTACCTGTTGCCAACCGGCTCCTCCGGTTGGACTTTTGCCCAGCAGTCCTTCGCCAGGTGCCTAGCTGTCCTTCGCCAGGTCTTCAGTACCAAGCAGTCCTTCGCTAGGTGCCTAGCAGTCCTTCGCTAGGACTTCAATCTGCACACTCAAGTAGCATGTTAGATAAACATAACATCTTAACTTTTGAACCCTTTTGCCATTATCAAAATACATGTTCAACTTAGGTGCTGTCTGCACCAACAATCTCCCCCTTTTTGATTTATGGCAACCCGGTTCAAAAAGTTAAGTTAATCAAGAACAGGTGATGTAAAAGTTTAGTTTCCTCCCCCTGGAAGGAATCTCCCCCTAGGTTTTCTAAAGGTTCGTGGGGTTTGAAAAATTTTAAAGATGGAACTAATTTTTCAAACACTTAGAACATTTCAAAAGCGGTTTTTAGAAAAATATTTTCCACGATATTTAGAGAAATTTTCGAGTCAATAACTTAATAGAAGATTTTCTAAAGTTTAAGAAAAGTTTGAATCTCTTTTACTACTTTTGAAACTTTTCTATTTAAGATAAGTACTTAGAAAAAGTTGAACATAGCTTGGGTTAAGTATTCAGACAAATTTTGAACATAGCTTGGTTAAAGTACTTTGAAAAACATTGAACTATTAACTTTGAAAAACTTTGAACATAGCTTGGTTAAAGTACATAGAAAAAACAGCTTAAGTTTTAAGTACTTTGAAAAAACTTTTGAAAAACAGCTTAAGTTTTAAGTACTTTGAAAAACTTTTTGAAAAACAGCTTAAGTCCTTTTTGAAGAAAGGATAAAGAGAATTTTGAATTTTGAAAAAAAAAGAAAAAATTTAAATCCTCTCTCCTTTCCAATCTCTCCCCCTTTGCCATATATCAAAAACAAAGCAATATAGCAAAATAAATAAATAAATAAATTGCATAAGAAAAAAAATTAATGTGCTGTATTGAACCAATGCAAGATAAACTGAACCAAACCAATTTCAATTATCTCTTTAGGGACCTGTCTAACCCAATTAGCTACTTACTAACTGTTATAAACAGTAGTTTTCGCTAGGGTTAGTCGAGTTAAGTGTTTTGTTCAAGTTAGATTTTCTAAACTTGACACTTAACTTGATTACTGTTTAAGTTGTATTTAGTGCCCTAATTACTGCAGATGCACTGACTTAAAATATCTTGAATTAAGGTAAAGACCTAAGCATCTCAACCATTCTAGGTTATCAGTCAAAAGTACCCTAAGGTGCTTGTGAGATGCTAGCTTCTAGATCTATAGGTGCATGCAGTTCTATGGTTAGGGCCTAAGCTAAGTCCATTTGCGAAAAAGACCCTAGTTTTGAAGGGGGGTAGTTTTTAAAATAAAACTAAGTCGAAAAAATAAAAAGATTTTTCAAACTAAGTAAGGGCTGATTTTGAAATCAAGTAAAGCGGATTTAAAATTATTTTAAAAGCTGATTTTCAAATCAAATAAAGCAGTTTAAAAATTGAAAAATAGAGTAAACCTATTCTACCAAGCATAATTACTGATAAGGATCAGATAATCAAGCAACTAGTCAACTCCATAAGTCAACTGGTCAAACAGAGGACCAGTACAGTCACACTACAGTCAAATATAAGTCAACCCTACTGAGTAGGGTAAGTCAACCAGTCACTAGTACAATGCCAATCAAATCTAGGAGGAGGGGCTGGGACGATCGGATGAGCCTGGCTGCCAGGATCGAAACAGTGCCATCATCTCGTGATATCGTGCGTCGTTAGTCTCCCTCTCGGCTCTGAGGGCATTCATATACTCAGTATAATAGCCCTGATTTGCTTCCATTTCTTCAGCATGATTTGCTTCCACTTCCTCTCGAAGGCTCTGGACCTGTGTCTCAAGTCGTGTCACTCTCTCGTAGAGTGTCGGTGGTGGAGGCTCGTCTATGTGCTCTCGAACCTTGGCTGCCAGATCTCCGACATCGACCTCAACATCCTCGTCAGAGTCGATCGGTGGTCCGGCTCGCTGGCGTCTCCACGACAAAACCCCGGTAGCCGTGACCTCTATACCAGCTAGGGAAAAGTTCCTAAAACCTATCTCATCGAAGTCAGTCATTGCGGTCATCTCACCATCGGTGATGTTACGACCGTGATGATGAAGAATGGAAGTGATGATATGGCAATAGGGGGTGCGTACCCGCCCTTGCGTGGTAACACTAGAGGCATATAGGATCGTATGGAACATGTGTAGTCCAATGTCGATATCAAGATGGTGGATCAGTGCATACAGAAGGAAGGTATGAAATGGTCGCATGGTCGTGACGTCCCTAGTGGATAACGGTAAGATGCAGCGGACTAGAACTCTATACAGAGCGTAGTCCTGCACCTGAAGGTCAACAAACTGAAATCGTCTGGCCAAAGGGTTTCTAGCATCTCTATAGAAGTAGGAGTGTAGAGTGTCTAGGGTAATGTGAGAGTAGGGAGCATCAAAAGGAGGATCCCTAGGAGGGTAGCAGCAAAAGGTGAACTGGGAGAGTCGTAGTCTAAGAAATCGGTTGAGCAAGGAGGGTGTGATTGTCAAGGGCATTCCTTGCACAGTAGTGACAAACATAAGATCATTCTGTCTAACTATCTTATTATAGAATTCTGCACATAGAGATGTGTCAATGGGATGAGTGCAGAATACGAGGTTATCTAGTTGGTAAAAGTTGATGACATTCATGGCTAGTGGACAAGATTGAGTGAAGAATTATCTATTTAAGTAGTTCATTTTTATAGGCTTGTATATCGTTCGAGCAAACTTATTACAAAGTTCTAAAGTTGGGAACCTAGGATCGGGACTAGGTTCGGTACCGGGGTCTGATTGGTTTGCTCGGTGTTTTCTAAGATAAGAAACATGCATTCAAAGGAAGGAATTTAAGAAAAATAATTTTAAATGCGTAAGAAAAAGGAAAAAAATTATACCGAGTAGCCGTTCGTGGAGGCATGGTCGAGGTTGAGGGAGCAAGAAGGTCACTTGGTCACCTTGGAAGGTAAAGAGTTAGAGAGAAGAAAGGATTTGGGTGTGGCAAGATGAGGAGATTCGGGTGCCTTATATAGACATTTTGTCTAGGGCGCCCGGGAGCTCCCGGGCACCCAGGACAGGGGCTTCTGCCTTTGGCAGTGTCCTAATGCTGGTTGGGGGCACCCGCGATGACCCGGGCGCCCCGGTCAGACTTGGATGGTAGTATTGCTGCCTTTGACAGGTACTGGGGGCGCCCGCAAGGGCCGGGGCACCCTGGTTAAGGAATAATGGCAGGTTTTTGCCTTGAGAGAAGTGAAAGTGTTGTGCGGGGCGCCCGAGGAGTCACGGGCGCCCGGGTTAGGTGTGAATTGACAACTTTGTTGTCTTGTTGACCATTTGACCATGGTTTAACTGCTTTGACTATGGTTTGACTAGTATTAGGTCAATGCCGTTCTAAACTATAGGATTTAATGTTTGTATTTATCAATCACGTTTTGTCTTATGGGTTTTGTGAGACAGGTTTTGGTAGATCGAATTATTTTAAAAAATTATGATTTATTTTGAAAATTTTAAATTAATTTTGAAAACAATTGATTTTGAGTTTACCTTTTAAGAAAAAAATGTTTGAATCTACAATTAACTGAAAATTTATGTTAGATTCCAATTTGACAAAGAATAATTTGAATTTGAATTTCAAAAATTGGCTTCCAGGTCTTGGCGAGGCACTAGGCCTTCTTTGGTCGTAGCCTTATTGGATCATCAACCCTTTCCTTGACAAAGCCTTTTAAAGAAATTTCATTTTCAAAATTATCTTTTGAAAAATTCTGGTCTAACTTAGTTTGGGTCTTGGATCTGTAGCTTCGACTAGTTTCACCAATCTAAAGAGACCAAGTAGAGTATACTTGACCTTATTAGAAGAGGCTTCCCTAACGTACTATCATCTCACTGCCACCCAATACTATGTTGTTCAAATTTCAGTTAAGTTGATTCAGTTCTTAAACTAACCATTCCTAAGTCTAAGCATGGTAAATTGTAGAAATTAAATAAACAAGCAATCATGCAATTTGAAAACAAGAATTGAAATTTATCTAACTATAAATATTGTTTTTAATTTGGCTCCCCCTGGACTAAAGTCATGGCAATGGTTCGGCAAGATGTGAATCTTGTCCTTGGGGATCCAATACTGATTTGATCCAGTTTGTTTGTTCAGGCATAGTTTGGGTACCCATGCCTGAACTTTACGTCTGGACTGGTTCAGTACAGCATAGTAGGATCTTTGTCTAGATTTGGTTCTATAGCCTAGTCCGGATCGATTTAGAACCGACTTCTATTTTCCAAGAATCATGTCAAGACCCTTGGAACCAGAAGTGAACCGTTCTAAGGCTGATCTAAGGTCCTTGACTTGAGTTTTCAAGGAGGAGTTCTCTTTCTCAAGTTTTTTAACTTGAGTAGAGGTTCCTTCTTGAACCTTCTCAGTTAAGGATCTAGAGTCAGCTCCCTCTTTCAGGAGTTTTACTTCCTGTCTGAGAGATTCGACTCGGAGTTTAGCTTTCACCAAATCTCGAGAAAGATAGGAAATTAATTCATTTAACTGATTTCTTGAAAAACCACTTACAGTTATTTCGTCGTCCTCTGAGAATGTAAGTTTGCCGTCGTCCGGCTCCGATTCTGATTCGGTCTCGATTTCTTCTGAGGAGGTTAGTGCGAGCAGGTTCGACTGTGGGACCTCTTCTTCTTCGGAGTAGGAGGACTCATCCCACGTTGCCTGAAGTGCCTTCTTCTTTCTCGTCTTCTTCGTTTCCTTCAGGTTGGGGCATTCAGTCTTGTAGTGGCTCTTCTTCTTGCACTCGTAATAGGTCACGTTGGGTTTGTTCTTTTCATTTGAGGGTTCAGCTGGTTCTTCCTTTCTTTGGCTGGCTTTTCTTCTATTGGTCTGGTTTTTTAACTCTTTGTAGTAGTCCCGGGCTAGCCGAACCAACTTAGGCCGATTTCCCTCGCTTTCTTCTGAGTCTGAATCTGAATTAGACTCGGGTGCAGGTTGAGGCTTCTTCTTGATTGTCTTTCCAGCTTTACCTGCAACAAAGGCAATGCCTTTCTCGGCCAGATTGCAGTTAGTCTGCTCATGCAATTCTAATTCAGAAAATAGTTCATCTAACTTAATTTTTGAAAGATCCCTTGAAACTTTGTACGCATCTACCATAGATTCCCACAAGGTGTTTCTTGGGAAAGCGTTAAGGGCGTACCTTATTAGGTCACGGTTTTCTACCTTGTGACCGATGGTGTGTAGTCCGTTCATTAACTCCTGAATTCTGGCGTGGAGCAGGGCTGCCGTTTCATTGTCGTTCATCTTGATCGTGTACAACTTGTTCAGGAGGAGATCTCTCTTGCTGATTCGGGTGTCGGAGGTTTCTTCGTGTAGTTCGATCAGCTTACTGCTGAATGGACCCACCCGGTTCAGCTCTTCTTTGGTTAAGCCGCATTGGAGTGTTTGGGTCGCTTGGGCATCAGCTTCAATTTTCTTTTTGAGTGCAACGTCCCATTCAGTGTAAGATTGTTGTACTCCGTCAGCATTCCTTGGTATTTCCAGTCATGACGGGATGATTATCCACATGTCCACCTGAGTTTTCAGGTGGACCTCCATTCTGCTCTTCCAGTAGGAGAAGTCCTCCCCACTGAAGAGCGGCGGTCTTGCGGTACTGAAGCCTTCTTGCATGGCCATTTAAGAATTTATCTGAAAAAGACAGACAAAAGGAGAAAATGTCCCAAGACTTGGTCTTAGATTAGCAGTGCGGGACAAAGAAGAATAAAATTATCGAGTGATGTTGCACCGGTCTCGATTAACGATAAGAATTAAAAAAATTCGAAGAAAAATCTGAAAAATTCTCAAATTGGTGGTTGCACCAAATTTGAGCATCCCCGCTCTGATACCACTTGTTGGATCGAGAATAACGATAGAGGGGGGGTGAATATCGTAAAACGTTTTCGGATAAACCTTTAAGAGAATAAGTAGCAGAAATTAAAAACACAAAGAAAGACACGAACACAAGGATTTACTTGGTTTGGAGTCGCGGTCGGCTCCTACTCCAAGGCCCACGGTCCTTGACCGTTTACTGCGGGCAATTCTATAATGCGCAAAGTGTTTTACAGAGAATGGTACAGAAATTTTACAGTAAAAGAAAATAGAGTTACACTTCATGGTCGACACCTGGTATAGATTGTACTTCGGTGCGTAAGGTCGTCGTCGGCGCTTCAATTTCGAGATGGAAGGTTTCTGGAGCAGAGCGCTTGAGTCGAAGAGTGTAGTAGCGTTGGAAAGATGTGTTGAGAAGGCTTGGGGGTCGAGTCCTTTATATAGTGAACTTGGGGGCGCCCGGGATGTTGGGGGCGCCCTCCACGTGTCACCTGATCCGGTAAACTCTCGGTCAGCCGTTATCCCTCCAGGATCGGGCTGAGGTTTGACCGGGGGCGCCCGGGTTGACTCTGTCCGCTGGCTTCTCGCTGGCTTGACTTTATCCGCTTCGTTGGCTTGAGCCCGGGGCGCCTGGGAGCACGGGGGCGCCTGGGAGCATGGGGGCGCCCGGGAGCATAAGCTTCCGAAGCGTTTTCTTGCTTAACTTGTTTTGACTTGACCTTGGGGGCGCCCGGGACACTGGGGGCGCCCTGCCCAACTGCTTGCCCCTATCCTTTGGGGCGTTTTGAGCTGCAGAGACACATTCCTTTGGTCCTGTATCCAAGGTTAGTCTAAAACAACACACAGCAATAGAATATTAGGTTTATACAGCCTTAGCTGTCTTGGTTCTGACTTTGGGTATCCAAAATGGAGCCCTAGGACGAACCGACGCCTACTATTCCCTCGACAGGGAACGCGTCCTCACCTACTCCTCTCAGGAGAATTTACCTGTTGCCAACCGGCTCCTCCGGTTGGACTTTTGCCCAGCAGTCCTTCGCCAGGTGCCTAGCTGTCCTTCGCCAGGTCTTCAGTTCCAAGCAGTCCTTCGCCTGGTGCCTAGCAGTCCTTCGCTAGGTCTTCGACTCCCATCAGCCCTTTGCTAGGTGCCCAACAGCCCTTCGCTGGGTCTTAGGGTTCTGATGCCTAGCAGGCCTTCGCTAGGTGCCTAGCAGTCCTTCGCTAGGACTTCAATCTGCACACTCAAGTAGCATGTTAGATAAACATAACATCTTAACTTTTGAACCCTTTTGTCATTATCAAAATACAGGTTCGACTTGGGTGCTGTCTGCACCAACACATAGCCATATCTACTGACATCATCAGTGAAAGTGATGAAGTACTGATAGCCTCCTCAAGCTGCGATATTGAAGGGGCCCCATACATCAGTATGTATGAGTCCTAACAATTCTGTCGCTCTTTCGCCGTGTCCACTAAATGGAGTCTTGGTCATCTTGCCTAGAAGACAAGATTCACATGTCTCATATGATTCAAAATCAAATGAGTCCAGTAATCCATCCTTATGGAGCTGGGATATGTGACTCTCATTTATATGTCCTAAGCGACAATGCCAGAGATATGTTTGGTTCAAATCATTTGTTTTGAACCGTTTGGTATTTATGTTATAGATTGGGTTCTCTAGATCTAGAACATAGAGTCCATTCATCAGTGGTGCATTATAATAGAATATGTCATTTAACATTATAGAACAACATTTATCCTTTATGATAAATGAAAAGCTTTTCTTGTCCAAACAAGATACTGAAATTATGTTCTTAGTTAATGTAGGTACATAAAAGCACTCCTCTAGTTCTAAGATAAGCCCAGTGGGCAAAGACAAGGAATATACCCCTACAGCAATAGCAGCAACTCTTGCTCCATTGCCTACTCGTAGGTTCACTTCGCCCTTTGTCAATGATCTAGCTCTTTGAAGGCCCTGCACATTAGTACAAATGTGAGATGCATATCCGGTATCTAATACCCAAGAAGAAGAGATAGATAGATTGACTTCTATAACAAAAATACCTGAGGCAGAAGACTCACTTCTTTTCTTCTTTACTTCCTCTAGGTAATGTTTGCAGTTCCTCTTCCAATGCCCGATCTCACCACAGTGGAAGCAGGTCCCTTCCTTAGGCACCTTATCTTTAGCCTTGGATGTAGTAGAGTTGGCCTTGCCTTTGGCTTGGGTCTTACCCTTGCCTTTAGGCTTCCATTTGCCTTTGCCCTTGTTTACCATTAGTACATTACTGGTCTTGGTTTTCTTGAGATTGGGTTCAGTAGTTTTTAACATGCTGAGCATCTCAGGTAAAGGTTTGTCAATTTTATTCATGTTGTAGTTCATGACAAATTGATTGTACCCTTTCGATAACGATTGCAGGATATGGTCTGTTGCCAATTCTTGGCCCAGTGGAAATCCTAGTCTTTCAAGGTTCTCGACATACCCAATCATCTTGAGTATGTGAGTTCCTACAGGAGTTCCTTCTTGCATCTTGCATGCAAATAGGGCTTTAGATACCTCAAAGCGCTCGTGCCTAGCTTGCCCTTGATATAATTGCTTTAGATGCTCAACCATATCATGTGCATTCATGTTCTCATGTTGCTTATGAAGCTCAGAGTTCATGGTGGCAAGCATAAGACATGATACATCTAGTTCATCATCCTGATGCTTCCTGTAAGCATCCTTTTCGGCACGGGTGGTGGTAGCGACGGGTGCTTCTGGAAGAGGTTGCTCTAAGACGTACAGTTTTCGTTCTTATTGGAGGACTATCCTCAAGTTTCTGTACCAGTCCAGGAAATTAGCTCCGTTGAGCTAGTCCTTCTCAAGGACAGATCGCAGAGAGAGAGTATTTGACGTGTTAGTCGACATGGTGATCTACAACAATACAACATGGAGAAATAAGTATCATATCTAGATCATTTAATTAGGCCTTTAATTAAATGATATTCCAACTAAATCGTAGAGCTTTTGCAGGGGCTAGTCATGGATGTAGACAAACTCAATTTGCCCACACTACTAGCTCCAAACCAAATAGCGACTACATTTATGTGAGACAAGATCCATATTATACTTCATCTTGGGTTAGCTTTGGCTAATCGCCCAAGACTTGGTATAACTATGTAGGTAACATTTTACCAATTACATCTTATGCAACTCTTGAAAAAGGATTAAGATTCACATTACACATCATCTTGAGTTAGCATTGGCTAATCGCCCAAGACTTAGTATAATTTTCCTCTTACCCAAATTTCTCAACTTTTGGGATATGCCTCTATGTTTCTCAATCCAATTGAGGTGACTTAGTTAAGTCTCACCCAAAGTTCGATAACGGGACATCACAATTATCCTCTCGCACTCTACCAAGATAAAATGCGTTGCTTTGCTTTGGCAAACCCAATAACAAATGATCGAGGTAGTTTATGAGTACCAAACTTTGGTAGGCTTATTGAGTTGACTTAATTAAGATAAACATTTAATCATGCATCACATACACATATATTGCATATATCAATATATAAGCAGTAAAACGTGACATGGTTATGACCCGTATACTACGATCTTCTCAAGCCAATGAGAAGATCGATGGTCAACCTAGGGACAACATCTTCTCCAAGTGCATCCTCCAGTCATCATGTGTGGTTGGCATTCTTCTTGTAACTTCATTCTTCATTGGACACTCCACTACTCCTTTGTACATTACAATGTAGGAAAACTCGAGTTACATTCGAGTCTAAATCTATTTTTACAACTAGAAAAAATAGAGGCAAGGCACGACACGCAGGCCGTATTATGAATTATATTACAACATGCACACACACATATACATCCAATCACATTGGGGTTAAGGCCACAACCATGCACCATGTCATCAATCATACACAATAGATCTAGGACATTGATTTTATTATGAGTGCAAAAACAAAATCGACCATGAGCAGAAACTCACGGCGGCCGACCCCGATATAGAGTCGCTGCCCTTGATTCATCAAATGAATCCGAGACCCTATTAATCTTCGGACTCCCTTTTCCCGAGACAGTCTTGAGGTCTCCTCTCCCGGGATGACCCGAGCGTCTGACTTCCCGAGTGGCCTCGGGAGCCTTTGGATCGGTAATCTGTCTTCCCGAGTGGGAGGTCAGGAGCCCGACTATACCATATAGTTATATGCAACTCATAATAAATCTTGTCCTACTTCTATATCACATATAAAAAGTATAAAACTTTATACGATCTTTCGTAAGTGGCTCTGATACCACTATTGGGATCTCCCGGCACCAAAACACAAAACGCAGTGAAACAAGATCCCTCGAGTGATCCACGCGAAAGAAAAACTCGTACAAAGTTTATCTATCTAATAGATCTATCTACAGTGTATACCTTTGGAGCGTGCCCTTCGCTTATCCCGCTCGTCTATGATCCGCCGGATCTCTTGTACGTTCAAGTGTCCGTGCCTCTATTCGTATCCACAGGGACATGATCTCTCAACTTCGAGAAGAACTACCTTAGTTGTTCTAGCAACTTGAGGTAGTTCATAAGACCACCAAGAACCCCAAAGGGGTTTCGGCCAAGAGGGAGAAAAGGAAGAAGAGAGGAAGGGAAGAAGGGAAAGCTATCACTTACTTCTCATTCAAAATGACTAGACTCCTTTTATATTCATCCCATGAATATGAAGAGTCTTTTGTCTCTTTGACTTCCCTTTATTAAAGCCAATAAAGAGCACATCTTTTCATGTGACTCTTCACCTTCTCTTCATCCAATGAAGAGAGACTTTTCTCTTTCCTTCATTAAACACTTTAATAAATTTCCCCTGTAATTCCGACCGGGCCTCTCGGGCTTCCGACCAGGTCTCCCAACCAAGTCCTCGAGCTCCCGACTAAGTCTGTCGAGCAAGTCGTCGAGCTCCCGACCCAGTCAGCCGAGCTCCCGACCCAGTCTGCCGAGTGCCAAACTCCCGACCCGAGTTCCCGACTCGAGCTCCCGATCAGATCTCCCGAGTTCCCAACTCAAGCTCCCGATCAGATCTCCTGAGTTCCTAACTTGGGCTCCCGATCAGATTTCCCGAGTTCCCAACTTGGGCTCCCGATCTGATTTCCCGAGTTCCCAACTGGGGCTCCCGATCAAATTTTCCCGAAGCATCATGTCCTTAGTGTGTGACCCAATAGGTTCTCATGACGTTGGCAATGCGCCTAAATGCTTTAGACATATAAGCAATGAGCAGCATCTAGCAATGCATCATTGCTACCCAAGTAACAAGAAAAGTTGAGATTCGACTAAACCTTCGTGACTATGATAACGTATGACCGTGTCCTTCTATCCTTGATATCTAGATTAACCAATGAGGCATAGACTGTGTCATCCCTGATCAATCTATGTGTTTCTTGATCTCCAAGTAGACTCACTCAAACAAATGAGTTCAATATCTCATATTGACTCATTTGGGCATGGTCATGCGTTTTAGTAGTCCTACTCGATCAAAGGGCCCACAGATATCACTCCCGTCATATGGAGGGATAGATCCCATCTACATCACTCACATCCCTCCGCATAATTCGTTACATACCCAATGATCGCCTTTATAGTCCACCCTGTTACGAGTGACGTTTGACGATACCAAAGTACATAACTCCTTATGTAGGGTGTAACGACCCGGCCCATTTGGCGGCCCATTTGGCGGTCTCGACCGTCGACCGTCGACCGTGCCGTTACTCTACTACTGGTCTTCCCGCCCCTGGCCAGCGGGTTTTTGCCTTCCTCAGGATTCGAACTCTAGACCTCCAGGCTAAAGTACTAGAGTTTATGAATCCTGATACCAATTGAGCTGCAGCTCAATTGGTATCAGGATTCATAAACTCTAGTACTTTAGCCTGGAGGTCTAGAGTTCGAATCCTGAGGAAGGCAAAAACCCGCTGGCCAGGGGCGGGAAGACCAGTAGTAGAGTAACGGCACGGTCGACGGTCGACGGTCGAGACCGCCAAATGGGCCGCCAAATGGGCCGGGTCGTTACATAGGGAACCGTAGTGACTTCAGGTCTAAGGATTATTCATACTAATAGTCACATGAGAAAGTTTATGACACTCATATGACAATCTATGAAACTTTCTCATGGCGGGTCAATTCAGTACACATTCTCCAATGTATACCCATGTGTCAACTTAATATCACATATCCATGACTTGTGAGCTCAAGTCATCAGTTGACCTACATGCTAGTCTCTATACATTAATATTGCCTTTGAATATTAATACTTGACTGGGAATGGTTTAGAGTAGTGTTCTCTACATCATCTCACTATCGATTCAACCAATCGATATAATGTAGATAAGAACCTACTACCCAAGGACATTATTATACTTAGTTATTTGATACAAATACAAAGTATAATAACCAAACATGCCTTTATTAATGATAGAATATGATTCAAAATGTCCCTAGTCAATCATCACATAATTGGCTCTAGGGCTCCTACTAACAATTGGTGCATTTGAGAAAGTGTGAGAAGAAGGGAAGCTCACATCAAGGGGGAGCTACAACGGTAAGGGAGGTAATCCCTAACTTTAAGCGGTTTTCAAATTCCTCCATACATATTAGAAGTAATGAGAATTATCTACCTATTCATAATTTTGATTTTAGATATTGTGATAAGAATAGGGCTAATGTTGTATCTCAAAATCCTAAGAAATTTATGTATCATGATAAACCTAGATTTTTTAAACCTAAGGACTAAGACATTAATCCAAAGAAAGGGAGACACATGCCTAGATAAATGAGTAGATCTAGAAATGTCCAAGATGAACATGGTGATGCTAAGGTTAAGAATCTAGAGAGGGGAAATCAAGCTTTGAGGGCAAAGCTTAACAAACTAGAGAAACCCCTAGAGAGATTCATTAGTGGATCTAAGGGCTTAGACATGGTGTCGGGTAGTCAAAATCCCAACCATGATAGATCGGGTTTAGGATACCAATCTATTAGATCAAATGCTATGGAAAAGTCATATGCAAGGATGCCATATGACTATAGCAAGGGGAAGGCCAAAAATAGAAAGGGAAAGCCATTTAAAGGTGAGAAGAAGAACTTAACCAAGGACAAGGTGTACAATGTCAAGAAGATTAGGGTTGTAGGTCAAGAAGTACCGGAGGTACACCGGTGCGGTCTTGCCATTATAGATGAGTCACCTAGAGAGGTGACTAAGGCTAAGAGCTCAAGGGGGAGTTCTAGGAGTCAAGTTGGGATCCATGGTCAATGGATCTCAAGAGGAGTGCTCCAAAAGGACTAGATGAATTATGGAGTGTGCCAAAGGATGTGGAGACAAATTTAAGTCTTAATCATAGGGATTTGGCACATTAAAAGTAAGGTATCATGCAAAAATATGACAATGGAACCATATTGCAATGAAATTGGTTCTTAATGTGGAGATGTCAAATAAACCAATGCTAAGGATGCATTGTGGTTGGGGATGAGAAGATACATCAAGGAAAAATCAAAACTAGGACTTTAGGTCAATGTTTAATTAAACCATTTAGATAGTTTTGAGTTTTGTGTCAATCTTGGGATTGGTGATAGATACATGTGTGAATGTATTTTTCCCAAGTAGACACGGGTACCATAAACTTCTCCACAAAATTTGAGAATTTTTGGAAGTTTGTGGTGCATTTTTGAAGTTGGGCCAAAAATGCTGAAATATAGGGTATCAGTCGACTGATTCTGAGGCAGTCGACTGGTCCAGCTCGAATCAGAAACTAAGATATTCAATACAGTAGTCGACTGATCCTCCATCAGTCGACTGATCTTTCTGTTTAGTTCATTAGTCGACTAGCCCTGGGGCAGTCGACTGATGTTGCGAATCTTTAAAAGAAAACCTCGTGCGGGGGCGACCGAACCTAAGGTTTCAACACCGCCCCTTGTCGCCATCTTCCTCATTTAATCTCCCTAGCTCTTCTATGTTGATGCAGTCTGACCCTGATTGTTGTTTTGGTGTTCACACCGATTTTAGTTTAGGTTGATGATTATGATGATTATGATGAAGTCCTGATCGAGGATTAGGCATGGTATGGAAAATCCTAGCCTGGAGGGCTAGGTGTTGGAAAAATCCTAACCTGGAGGGTTAGGTGTGGAAAATCCTAGCTTGGAGGGCTAGGTGTTGGAAAAGTCCTAACTTGGGGGTTAGGTGCAAATTCCCAACTTGGAGAATTAGGTGAAAAGTCCTGGCTTGGAGGGTCAGGTGCCTAGCTTGGAGGGCTAGATTGGATGAAGTTGTAACTCGGAAGGGTTGGGTGAAAAGTCCTAGCTTGGAGGGCTAGGTGAAAAGTCCTAGCTTGGAGGGCTAGGTGAAAAGTCCTAACTTGGAGGGTTAGGTGCAAATTCCTAACTTGGAGAGTTAGATGGAAAAATCCTTAGCTTGGAGGGCTAAGGTGGATGAAACCCTAGATTGGAGGGCTAGGTTTGAGTCCCTGATCGGTCTGGTGACCGATCAGGGATATTGGCATGCTGCTCCTTCGTGGATTGGTCTGGTGACAGATCCAGCGATGTCTGATTGGTCCGGTGACCGATCAGGGAGCAGGTTGTTGCCGTGTTGCTTGGCTCCTGATCGGTCTAGTGACCGATCAGGGAGTAGGAAGCTTCCTCACTGCCTTGCTCCTGATCGGTCTGGTGACTGATCAGGGAGCGAACAGTGAGCGAGTTCCCCCACGGATCAGCTCCTGAACGGTCCGATGATCGATCAGGGACTTAGGATTTGATTTCCGAGATCACTATTCATTAGACCTGATCGGTCTGGGTGACCGATCAGGCTTCACTCTGATCGGTCTGGGGACCGATCAGGCTTCACTCTGATCGGTCACCAGACCGATCAGGCGTGTATTACCGCGAGAGCTGGGAATCCTAGCGAAGGAGTGGATCGGTCTGGTGACCGACCTACAAGCACTGGATCGGTCCGGTGACCGATCACTTTAATTCAAATTGCGTTGTCAGACGCTCTGAACATATCTGATTCTCTGCGCTCACTCACTGATCCTTGATTTTCTGATTGATATGCTGTGCTAACACTCTGATTAAGCTGCAGGTGACAGGGAAGGATTCAAACACTCAAGGAGAGTCAATGGAGACCTTTCCTTGGAGCAAGTTTGTACGTTTTTCCATCTCAGGTTGCAACGGCTGAGCTGCAGACTGGAGCTGAGACTGGAGCTTGGCTGAGGGAAGCTCAGAGAGTCCAGGGAGAGCTCAGTGGTAGCTGGCGTTGGCAGGTGAGCAGCTGGTGGTTGCAGGGATGGTGTCACCTGATGCTTGGTGGAGAAACAAAAGGGCGGAAGAAGGCATCGTTGAAGCAGAGGTTTTTGCGAACAACTTTGGGGCTTGAGTTCTTGCTGCGCCTTTGAGTTCTTCACAACTTGCTTGCGTGTTCTGAAGTTCCATCTTGTGCAAGCAACTGAAATCTGAGAAGCAACCGTTCTCTACTTGAGCACTTGGAGGAAGGAACAGGAGGCTTCGAGTCCAATAGCGAGAAGACACGGAGAAAGGGTTCTTGCGTGAGATCGTCGCTGGGTGGAGCTCAAGAGGAAGCTTGCTGTGTTTTTGTCCTTGCTAAGTGCTAAGTAAGATTTTCCTTGTGTTTCATTGTGCTTAAACCTATATCTTTGATTGAAACATTGTGGAGAGGTTTCTCCACTGAGAAGGAGGTTGTTTTCTATCCGGTGTTCACCGGGGCTTGATCTGCCGACGATCAAGGGATCGCCCACCTTACGGGCACGCCAAGGAGTAGGAACAAGTTATCCCCGAACCTTGTAAACCCTCCTTATTAGCGATCTTGCTAGTTGTGGTGATTTGTTTTCGTTTTAGTTTTCTGCATACTTTGTTTTCTACTCTTTCCGCTGTGCTACTGATCTTTGAGTTGCAGAAATTCATAAGTGTTTAAAGTCAAAGTGATTGGCTATATTCACCCCCCCTCTCTAGCCATCCGATTTCCAACAAGTGGTATCAGAGCCTGGGGCTCTGCTTTTGCGGATTAACAACCGAGAGCTACATCCATGGCTTTGAGAGAAGGCTTTTCCACCACCCGACCTCCATTCTTCGATGGCGTAGATTTCCAATATTGGAGATCGAAGATGGAATATTACTTGAAGATGGATATCCATACTTGGTTCGCGGTGAAGGAGGGCTTCACCCCTCCTAAGGATGATGAAGGCAAAGAATTTGAGTCTTCACGGTGGACAGCCGAACAAACTCGGAAGAGTGAAGCCGACGCGAAGGCGGTCGTCACTCTACAATGCGGCATGAACAAAGACCAACTCATCAAGGTTGGTCCTTTCACAAGTGCTAAGGACTTGTGGAACAAGCTCATCGAACTCCACGTGGGCACCCGAGACTCAAGGAACGCCAAGAGAGATTTGTTTCTCAACCAGTTACAAAACCTTTCCATGAAGGAAAATGAATCGGTAAGTGAGCTAGATAGCCGGTTCAAGGAAGTCCTCAATGGGCTTCATTCGATTGATGAAAAGGTCGAGAATCGCAACCTTGTGAGGTATGTACTAAAACCATTTCCAAGGAATGCTTTGTGGTCATCCATGGTGGATGCCTACAAAGTATCCAAGGATTTATCCATTGTTAAGTTAGATGATTTGTTTTGTGAAATGGAATTGAATGAAATGGCTAACAAAGGCCCCAAGGAGAAGGGGATTGCCTTAGTTGCAGGGGATCAATCCAATAAGAAGAAGAAGGAGAAGAAGAAGGAGAAGGAAGTCACTTCATCTTCATCCTCTTCCGAATCCGAGTCCGATTCCGAGGAAGATGGCAGCGGCTCCTCATCCTCCGAGATGGCGAACTTTGTGAGAAGGATGATGAGAAGGGGTCGTCGCTTCAAGAGTAGAGGTAACTCTAGTGAAGCCAAACTTGATAAGACTAATGCTTCTTGCTTTGAGTGTGGTAGGAAAGGGCATTTCAAGAATGAATGCCCAAAACTAAAGAAGAAGGAGGAGAAATCCAAAAAGAAAGAGGAGAATTCGAAGAAAAAGAAGAAGGCCTTGAAGGCCACTTGGGATGAGTCATCCTCAAGCTCATCCGATGAAGAGAAGGAGGAGAAGAGCACAAGGCATGTGACATTCATGGCTCTTAGAGAAGAAAGCAGTGATGAATCTTCCAATGCCTCAAACGCGGCTTTATCATCTTCGGATGATGAAGAGGTAACTTCTCCCGAGCTTGAGAAATGTTATAGAGCTATTGCATGTTTAACCAATATGCTAAAGAAGTCTAAAAATAAGGTTAAAGCATTGCAATTAGAAATTGATCAATTGAAACTATCTAGGGATGATAACATTGATGACTTACATGTTGAATTGTTAGAAGATGAGATTAAGTCATTAAAACTTGAGGTTGAATATTTGAAATCCTCTAAGGTTGAGGATGTAAATGATTTGCTAGTAGAAGAAAACCAATCATTAAAGAGTGAAGTTGAGAAACTCAAGAATATTCTTGAGAAGTTCACAACTAGCTCTAAGACCCTAGACATGATCTTGAATGCCCAAAGGGCAGTTTACAATAGGGCCGGTATTGGTTACCGACCCAAGGAACCTTCATTTGTGTCTCTTATGTCTAGGACTAATATGAGACAATCTAGGACACCCAAGGTTCAAAAGAAAGTTGTCAAGGCATGGGTGCCTAAGTCTTGTTTAGTTGATGCTTTAGGTCCCAAGGTTTGGGTACCTAAATCTTCCATTTTTCGAATTGTGTAGGTTATGATTGAGGGGGAGCATCTATCAACTTGGTTCGTTGATAGTGGATGCTCCTAACACATGACCGGGGATAGATCATTGTTTACCACACTTCACAAGAAAAGCAGAGGTAATGTTTCATTTGGTAACAATGGTAGTCTTAAGGTCATAGGAATAGGAGACATTCAAATATCCGAATGTCTTAGAATTTCAAATGTCCTTCTAGTCAAGGGGATGAAATTTAATCTTCTAAGTGTCAGTCAATTGTGTGACACGGGTTACACAATTGATTTTCAACCAAGTCAATGTCTAGTTAGACAACATGACACCATGGACACGGTACTAGTAGGAACAAAAGTAGACAATATTTATCAAGTTTCATTTAAAAGTGCTACTAATCTTTCTGCTAAGTGTTTCATGTCAAAAGAAGAAGAGTCCACCCTTTGGCACCAGAGGCTTGCACATGCGAACATGAAGAACATCTGGAAGTTGGCCAACAAGGGATTGGTTCGTGGCTTGCCAAGCATCAAGTATGAAAAAGAAAAGATTTATGATGCATGTCAAATGGGTAAGCAAACAAAATCTGCACATAAAGGTAAAAGCGCTGTAAGTACTTCTAGTGCATTAGATTTGCTTCATATGGATCTATTTGATTGTGGTACCATCATATCATTGAATGGAAGTAGATATTGCTTTGTTATCATTGATGATTTTACTAGATATACATGGACATATTTTCTGAAATTTAAGGACCAAACCTTAGATGTTTTCATTTCTTTTTGTAGAAGGGTTGAAAATGAAAAATCATCAACTATTAAGACAATTAGAAGTGATCATGGAGGTGAATTTCAAAATCAACGATTTTTAGAATTCTGTCAAGATAGAGGTTATAGGCATGAGTTCTCCACTCCTAGAACACCACAACAAAATAGTGTTGTAGAGAGGAAGAACCGTGTCTTACAAGAGGCTGCACGAAGCATGCTTAATGAGTACTCACTACCGAGTTACTTATGGGCCGAAGCTGTAAATACAGCTTGCTATGTGCAAAATTGAGTCCTCATTCATAGATTCTTGGGTAAGACTCCCCATGAACATTGGTTTGGGAAACCACCTACGGTTAGACACCTTAGGGTGTTTGGTTGTAAGGTGTTCATCCTAAACACCAAGGATCACCTTGGAAAGTTCACAGCAAAAGCTGATGAAGGGATACTAGTCGGGTACTCTCTAGTTAGCAAATCCTACCGAGTCTACAACAAGAAGTCTAGATTAGTTGAAGAGTCTTCTGATGTGGTTTTTGAAGAAATTTCAAAATCAAATGACCAATCAGAAAATGTAGAAGGAGTCCAACTTGAACTTAGGAGACTAAGTTTGAATGAAACTCCAAAGGATATTGATGGTGATGAGTCTGATGACGGTGAACCTAGACAACCCTTTGATCAGCCGGATCCTGAGGCTGAGCTTGTGTCTAGTGAATCCATTCAAGAAGCACCACTAACACCAAGGCAAACTAGATTAGCCTCTAGTCATCCCCAAGACCAAATTGTTGGAGATATCCATCATGGGGTTAGAATTAGATCATTCTTCCGAAATGAGGCAAATGAAGTTGCCCTAATTTCCGAAATTGAACCTAGGAAAATTGATGAAGCATTAAGTGATCCCGATTGGATCATTGCAATGCAAGATGAACTAGGTCAATTCGAGAGAAGTCAAGTTTGGGACTTAGTCCCTAGACCTAAGAAGACCACCATCATTGGAACCAAATGGGTCTTCAAAAATAAATTGAACAACAAGGGAGAAATCATGAGAAATAAGGCACGCTTAGTAGCCAAGGGCTATAGTCAAGTTGAAGGCGTTGATTATGATGAGACTTATGCTCCCGTGGCACAATTAGAGTCCATCCGATTGATGCTAGCTTTTGCAGCTCATCGTGGTTTCAAATTATATCAAATGGATGTCAAATCGACCTTTCTAAATGGTCTAATAAGAGAAGAGGTCTATGTTGAACAACCACCGGGGTTTGAGAGTTCCAAATTTCCAAACCACGTGTTTAAACTCAAAAAGGCACTTTATGGCCTTAAACAAGCACCCCGAGCTTGGTATGAGCGGTTGTCGACGTTCCTAATTGAGAAGGGCTTCGTTAGAGGCCAAATAGACCCTACACTATTTCTACGGAGAGATGGTGATAATATTTTTGTAGCCCAAGTTTATGTTGATGACATAATTTGTGGCTCAAATAACAAGGGCTATTTAAATGAGTTCATTGGACACATGGAAAGTGAATTTGAGATGAGTCTAGTGGGAGAGTTGACTTTCTTCTTTGGACTTGAAATCAAACAAACCCGAGATGGGATCCATGTGCACCAATCGAAATACACACAAGAAATGCTTCGAAAATTCAATATGAGTGATTCAAAAGAGGTAACCACTCCCATGGCTACAAACACAAGATTAGACAATGATGAGAGTGGTAAACCCGTTGATTTGACTCAATATCAAAGCATGATAGGTAGTTTGCTATACCTCACAGCTAGTCGACCTGATATTCTTTTCGCTGTGGGTATGTGTGCTAGGTATCAAGTTTGTGCCAAGGAATCTCATTTAATCGCTGTTAAGCGAATTTTGAGATATCTTAAAGGCACAATAGGAGTCGGTCTTTGGTACCCCGTACCGAATCATTTGATCTAATTGGCTATAACGATTCCGACTACGCTGGATGTAAGTTGGATCGGAAAAGCACAAGTGGGGGTTGCCAATTCCTAGGATCATCCTTGGTTAGTTGGTCAAGTCGGAAGCAACATTGTGTTGCTCTCTCCACGACCGAGGCAGAATATATTGCTATGGGAGAGAGTGTGTCACAATTGTTGTGGATGATTCACACTTTAGAGGACTATGGATTAAGTTACAAAGGTGTGCAAGTGTTGTGTGACAACATTAGCACAATTAACTTAACTAAGAATCCAGTCCATCACTCTAGGACCAAACATATTGAAGTGCGTCACCACTTCATTAGGGATCATGTTGCTAGGGGAGATATTGTACTCTCACATGTAGAGTCCAAGTCAAACCTAGCTGACATTTTCACTAAACCACTCCCTGAAAATGAGTTTAGTTTCTTAATAAGGGAGTTGGGAATGTGTCATGCTTCATAAATTTCAAAGTGCATCCAAAAACCCTTCATGATAAGTTCTAATTGTTGGGATACAATTGGGTAACTTTAGGGACATCTCACACAAACTATAAGGTTTACCAAAACGTTTTTGTTTGCTAGAAATGGGGTGAGATGTTAGGATCAACTCAATTTCTCAAAATGTCATTGCATCCCTTGAGAAATTAAGTTGACGAGATAAAAATCACTTTGGTGACCAAGTATGGGGANGGGGTTGCCAATTCCTAGGATCATCCTTGGTTAGTTGGTCAAGTCGGAAGCAACATTGTGTTGCTCTCTCCACGACCGAGGCAGAATATATTGCTATGGGAGAGAGTGTGTCAGACCGATCAGAGGGGTCACAGAAACTTGGACAAATTTCGACCTAAACATTCTATGCTACTCTGGATCGGTCCCCGGATCGATCTGGCTTCCTGTTGGGATCGGTCCACAGACCGATCAGGGGGCCTCCAGATCATCATCCGACCTTACTGATCGCATCCTGATCGATCAGCTAATCGATCATGATCCTGCCTGATCGGTCACCTGACCGATCAGGCCCAGGCCAGTCCGATCAGGCCAGAGCTTGATCAGTCTGGGCGCTCCCAGATCGAACAGTGATCCGTTCAACTGCATTAAAGTGCGGTTGGTGGACCGATCCACCAACCGTTTTAATCACGATTTCTCTCTACTCCTGAACCCTAGCCGACCAAAAACCCTTCACCACCGAAGCTTCCTCCTGTGCGTGAGTTTCTCTGAGCTTTCCTTCTTCATGTGCGTGATCGCTTGCGATCCCCTCTGCGCGAGAGCTCCTCCCTGTTTTCGGCAAGTTTGTCTCGCTGAAGGGTGTCTACGTTCGTCTCTTGCGCCGAGTGCCTTCCCTTGCGCAACATTCAGGAAGGTTTTTTACTCTCAACCTTCAAGAACTCCATCAATGGCACCCAAGTGAGTTTTTGTTTAGTGTTTCATTACGAATCCGTCTATAGAACATGTGTGTGAAGCTAATCATGTTTTGGTGTTTGTTTTGTGCCGTGATCTTCTTGTGTTGGCCGTGACCTCTCCTTTCCATATCTTACCTATGATCAAATGTCTTACCTCATGATTATGTCTCTGTGATCAAATCTGTTGCCATAATCCTTTGATTAAATCTATTCTCTTATGATCAACTTGACCTTGCTCACTTGATTATCTTATCCCATGATCAATTCGTGTGTGGTTTGTGTGTTCCTTTAATCTTGTGCCATGATCAATTCGATTCTTTAGAAAATCTTCTAAGGGTAAAGAAGCTGCGGAGGGCAGCTTAAAGGGGAAAGCCCCCTCTTCATCTGCACCCTCCAGAAGGCCACAACCTTCCTCGAGCTCTCGCTTTTTGAATGCCGCCTGTGAGCAGGCTTTCCAATCAAGAACCTTTAAATTGTTACCCTGCCGATCGATAGATGTCCCTTTCCTGACTGAGTATTGTCCTTCAATCATGGAGATAGTCACTTTCTATAACCTTGGCTTTCTCCTCACCCTTGAGTGACCGATCAATCATGACCTTGTCTCCGAATTTTACAACAACCTCCAGCAAGGTCCTCAAGGCGGTTTCGAGTTCACTACTCGAGTCGCCAAAAGGACTCTTGATTTTTCTTACGAGATTTTAGCAGAGTATTTGGGTGGTCGACGATCACCAAATCTGTATTCGATCTACCCCGAGCTTCCTGATCCTTTATTGGCATCTTTTGCAGATGTTACTCCCAATGGTATGCATCAGTATTTCTTCGGTCATCCTCGCCCAGCCGGTCTCGATGAGCTAGGCCCTGATTTTCATACCTTTGCAACACTTCGTCTCTCTCCCACTAGCTACATCTTGTTCAAGATTATCACAAATTGTATCCTACCAATCACTTCTAAACCTTTAACTGAGATTCGACCCTATCACTGTCTGATGCTTTACGGCATCCACCGCCGCTTGGACTTCGATATCATGGAGAGCATTTTCCAGGCCATATTATCTTATTGGGAGCCCAGCCGCCGCACGGTCTACATGCCTTTTGGTCACGTCATCACCGACTGGCTCATGTCAGTTGGTGTTGATGTCACCAAGGGTCGGACGATGCCTATGGTCCGACAGGATTGCAGACTTGGCCGGCGGGCATTTGCTAAGTCCGACATCATCGTTAGGGAGCATGATCGGGCGTTGGTGTGGAAGGATGGTAGGGTTCTTGGTGAGTTACCGAGGGGAGGTCCACAGGTTCAGGCGCCAGCCGATGCTGCTGCTGATTATGATGACGAGCCCGAGCCAGATCTTCGCTGGCAGCTCTCAGAGCTGGATCGGACTCTCCAGGAGGATATTCATTTGCGGGAGACCTGGCGCGAAGAGGTTCGGACAGATTTTCGCTCCATCGATCGCAGACTGACCGCGATCGAGACCGATGTTTCTGGATCTCGGACTCTACAGCAGACATGGTATGCTGAGTGGCGCCAACACACATTCCCTGGAGTTGCGCCATCTGCTAGTGCTACACCAACTCCCTTTGCTGCTGTTGATGAGACGCTGGACGATCCGATGCAGGCTGACCCCCCCATTGATGACTGATATACCCTATGTCTGTTTGACATTTGGTTTTCTGATCCCCTACGTTGTTTGACTCTCAGGCTGTATGCCTAGTGACTTGACTTCTCTGGCCGTGTGCCATACTTGTTTGACTTCGATGCATTGATATGCATCTGTTTGGTTGTTTGGTTTGATGCACTGCTATTTTACTAGATGATGATCTTGCCATTTAATGATCAGGATGTGTTAATATGATGTCTTCGATATTTTGCTTGCCTTATTATGCTTAGGAGGTTGGCTTATATATGTTCACATGTTTACTATCTGCCTATATGCCTCACTCCATATTGCTTTGTTCATGCATACGATGCTTATATGATACATATGCCTAATTTGCTATGCCCTATTGCTGTCATATGAGTTCATATGTTTATCAAAAATCAATCACATCTTTGTTGATTTTGGATACCCCTAGGTTGAGGGGGAGTATGGTTAAACTTAACAGCCCTTCTAGACCCTTTTCGGTGTTCGACAAAGGGGGAGAGCGTGGTTGGTTAAGTTTAGGATGATAATACTGTAGGGGGAGGATCCTGATTCCCCTATGATTATGAGTTTGAGGAAATTTGATTGAGAATCCCTAAACTTAAAATCGGGTTGTCAACAACAAAAAGGGGGAGATTGTTGATGCAGTCTGACCCTGATTGTTGTTTTGGTGTTGACACCGATTTTAGTATAGGTTGATGATTATGATGATTATGATTAAATCCTGATCGAGGATTAGGCATGGTATGGAAAATCCTAGCCTGGAGGGCTAGGTATTGAAAAATCCTAACCTGGAGGGTTAGGTGTGGAAAATCCTAGCTTGGAGGGCTAGGTGTTGGAAAAGTCCTAATTCTGAAGGGTTGGGTGAAAAGTCCTAACTTGGAGGGTTAGGTGAAAAGTCCCAACTTGGAGAATTAGGTGAAAAATCCTGGCTTGGAGGGTCAGGGCCTAGCTTGGAGGGCTAGGTTGGATGAAGTTCTAACTCGGAAGGGTTGGGTGAAAAGTCCTAGCTTGGAGGGCTAGGTGAAAAGTCCTAGCTTGGAGGGCTAGGTGAAAAGTCCTAATTTAGAGGGTTAGGTGCAAATTCCCAACTTGGAGAGTTAGATGGAAAAATCCTTAGCTTGGAGGGCTAAGGTGGATGAAACCCTAGCTTGGAGGGCTAGGTTTGAGTCCCTGATCGGTCTGGTGACCAATCAGGGATATTGGCATGCTGCTCCTTCGTGGATCGGTCTGGTGACCGATCCAGCGATGTCTGATCGGTCCAGTGACCAATCAGGGAGTAGGTTGTTGCCGTGTTGCTTGGCTCCTGATCGGTCTGGTGACCGATCAGGGAGCAGGCAACTTCCACACTGCCTTGCTCCTGATCGGTCTGGTGACCGATCAGGGAGTGAACAGTGAGTGAGTTCCCCCACGGATCAGCTCCTGAACGGTCCGATGACCGATCAGGGACTTAGGATTTGATTTCCGAGATCACTGTTCATTAGACCTGATCGGTCTGGGTGACCGATCAGGCTTCACTCTGATCGGTCTGGGTGACCGATCAGGCTTCACTCTGATTGGTCTGGGGATCGATCAGGCTTCACTCTGATCGGTCAGCAGACCGATCAGGCGTGTATTGCCGCGAGAGCTGGGAATCCCAGCGAAGGAGTGGATCGGTCTGGTGACCGACCTACAAGCACTGGATCGGTCCGGTGACCGATCACTTTAATTCAAATTGCGTTGTCAGACGCTCTGAACATATCTAATTCTCTGCGCTCACTCACTGATCCTTGATTTTCTGATTGATATGCTGTGCTAACACTCTGATTAAGCTGCAGGTGACAGGAAGGATTCAAACACTCAAGGAGAGTCAATGGAGACCTTTCCTTGGAGCAGGTTTGTCCGTTTTTCCATCTCAGGTTGCAACGGCCGAGCTGCAGACTAGAACTGAGACTAGAGCTTGGCTGAGGGAAGCTCAAGGAGTCCAGGGAGAGCTCAGTGGTAGCTGGCGTTGGCAGGTGAGCAGCTGGTGGCTGCAGGGATGGTGTCACCTGATGCTTGGTGGAGAAACAAAAGGGCGGAAGAAGGCTTCGTTGAAGCAGAGGTTTTTGCGAACAGCTTTGGGGCTTGAGTTCTTGCTACGCCTTTGAGTTCTCCACAACTTGCTTGCGTGTTCTGAAGTTCCGTCTTGTGCAAGCAACTGAAATCTGAGAAGCAACCGTTCTCTACTTGAGCACTTGGAGGAAGGAACAAGAGGCTTCGAGTCTAACAGCGAGAAGACACGGAGAAAGGGTTCTTGCGTGAGATCGTCGCTGGGTGGAGCTCAGGAGGAAGCTTGCTGTGTTTTTGTCCTTGCTAAGTGCTAAGTAAGATTTTCCTTGTGTTTCATTGTGCTTAAACCTATATCTTTGATTGAAACGCGGTGGAGAGGTTTCTCCATCGAGAAGGAGGTTGCTTTATATCCGGTGTTCACCGGGGCTTGATCTACCGACGATCAAGGGATCGCCCACCTTACGGGCACGCCAAGGAGTATGGGCAAGTTTGTTAGTATTGTTAGAGAAGTGTCCTAAGACAATCGCCTTATGAATGTAATCATTTATTTTAATAAATGAATATTCACTATTTGAGTATACATGTTTGTGTATTTGATTCAGATCTTAAACTCATTTACTGAATGTCCGCAATACAATTCACAGCATGAGAGAATTTGTGATGAATTCACAACTAGTGATTATCTCTACATGTGCAATTGTGAAGTATTGAAATTGTCCCTAGTCGATGAATTGATAAATACGGACACTATCAATTCTGTTGAGACTAGCATGGGTTATTCTCTAATCAGCTGATTCTCACTGGCTGGTGACATTGGGATGTCCGGAGATAAACATGAATGCTAGTTAAGGGAACTAGTTCATTGGAGTGACTGGCTGTAAAACTTCATATGGTAGTCTACATATAGACATGTCAATGAAGTTCTTACTGCAGCTTAAGTGCGATGTTCCTTTGACTTGCGGTGTTCAAGTCATCTTAGTCATGAAGACTTATACTTTGACATCTTAAGCAAGCATCTCCAAGGAGATGTGGACCCAGGATGATTGGGTATAAGCCGAAGTACCCGAAGATGTTTGAACAGCCTACAAAGGATTCACCACTCCTTGCGAGGAGATGTATACCCAAGGCCTATCGTCGGATTGTTACTCAAAGCCTCTGGCCAGAGCATCACATGTTCCGAGTATGAATCTCTCAGAAACATGAGAGTAATTAGAATCCGTTGGATGAGAAAGACATTACTTGGGCTAGGTGTGACGTAGTCAGCCTAGTGGGGACTGACACACATAGACCGTGTCCTGAACCAAGTGGGTATAAGATGGTGAAGGGAATGATGCACGATTCATTAAAGCTGCTGAAGGGTTTCAGAATTATTTCTGAGGTCAATCGTTGATCTTTCGATTAATTGGGGATCATGATGTACTACTTGGTGCCACTCATGATCGTTCTATAATTGGTTGATTATAGACGGCCAACATAAATCGAAAGCCTATTTAGTCACACGCACTACGAGTGATCCAAGGGATTTAAAACGAGTTGAAAATTAGATTTTCCGATCAAGAGAGATAAGTCGAATCTGAATTTTTCTGAGACGCATCGGAAGCATAAAATGACTAAGTCTTTTGAAGACTTATTGGGCGAATTAAATGAGTTTAATTCGTATGGTTTTAGCTTGGGTTTGGTCGGCCAAAGAGGGTCCCCACCCTCTTTGTTTGGCCGGCCACAACAAAAGGGGAAAACCGAATTTTTGGTTCAAATAAACCGAGCGTGGTTTGTTTTATAAAATTATGGATAAAGAAATTTATATAAAGAAATTTATATAAAGAGATTTATTTTTTATGGAAATTAAAATGAAACATGGATTGATTTATTTTATTTTATAAAATCAATAATGGATTGATTTACCATGATAAAGAAATTTATATAAAGAAATTTATATAAAGAAATTTCTTTCCATAAGAAAAGGGAGACATGATTGTTTTTATCATAAATTAAATTATGATAAAAACTTGGCATGATGGAATAATTCATAGAAAAATTTATATGATAAATTTCTTATGAAAATTTATCCCATAAAAAGGAGACTTGGCGATTGAGAGACTACTATATAAAAGGAACCAAGGCAAGGCTTGGAGATTAATCTAAGAGATCTAGAAATAAGCCCTCTCTCTCTCTCTCTCCTTCTCTCCCTCCTCTAGTGCCGCCGGCCCTAAAAGGAGGACCCCTTTGTTGCCGTGAGCTTCATCCACCAAGCAGCTGCCGAAGAAGAAGAAGAAGCGTGCGCAACTCCTTCCTTCCTCCCGGAATCTTGATTCCGTTCTTCGTTTGGTGGTTAGTCTTCCCATCTCTCTCTTGGTATTCTTGTCGTGCCTTTGGAGAATCTAGTAGTTCTTGTCGGCACGAAACTCGTGGCTTTGCGAAGTCATCCCGAAGAAAACTCGGCGTGGACACGAATAGAGGCGGAGCTTCCAAGGGACGCTTACGGTTGGATCTCGTCCCTTCCTTCGAGTTACGCGAGGTATTAAGTAAATTAGTTTACTTTCTGCAAAATTTTAATATATGATCATGTCTATACAATATAAGGTTGCATGCTTAGATGTGTGGTTAAATAATTTGGGAAATTATTTATGCTAAATCTTCCGCTGCACGTAATAAATTTTACAATTACGAACCCGCATCCATGTCAACATGCACCCGGTCCCAACAAAGTTATCCCCGAACCTTGTAAACCCTCCTTGTTAGCGATCTTGCTAGTTGTGGAGATTTGTTTTCATTTTAGTTTTCTGCATACTTTGTTTTCTACTCTTTCCGCTGTGCTACTGATCTTTGAGTTGCAGAAATTCATAAGTGTTTAAAGTTCGAGTGATTGGCTATATTCACCCCCCCTCTCTAGCCATCCGATTTCCAACAGACTGCCCCTGGGGCAGTCGACTGATACTTGATTTTCAGGGTTTTCAGCCCAATTTCAGAAATCCCTAAATAATTCTACAAATCTCTGAAAAATCTGAAATTTTGTAGGAAGATTTGTGAGGCCAATGTCTACTTGGGAAAAATTCGTTTCCAAGCAAATGTACTCCGGATCCCAAGATTAGCACGAAACTCAACTTATCCTAAAGTGTATCATTGAAACTTATCCCAAAAGTCTCAATTATGATTTTCCTCACTGTTTCTTCCAATGCTTGATCACAATTCATTTATTGAATTATGTGGTATTCACACATTAAAACCTAATTTTACCCAACATAACCGTATTTTCATATTTTTCTCCCTAAATTCTCTTTTAAATGTGCCAAAACCTAGAGTTAAGACTTACCCAAGTCTTCCAATCACTTTTGACACATTTCACCTAATTTCCTAGGAGAAAAACTCTTGAGATCCTTTTACCATGAACCCCAAAGGCTCCTAGAGCTCCCCCTTGAGCTCTGAGCCTTAGCCACCTCCCTAGGTGACTTAACCCATACTAGACCACACCGGTAAGCCTCTGGTGATTCTTGGCCTACAAAATGGACCTTCTTAACATTGGTCACCTTGTCCTTGGTCAAGTCACCCTTTCTACCTTTTGATGGCACCCTCTTGCCATCCTTAGACTTACCCTCCTTGCCATTATATGCTTCCCCAGCATATTTCTTTCCATTTTCCTTGGAGTTCTTAGACCGGTATCCCAAACCCGATCTATCATAGTTGGGTTTTAAACTACCCAACACCATGTCTAAGCCCTTAGATCCAACCGTGAATCTTTCTAGGGCCTTTTCTAATGTATCAAGCCTTTCCCTCAAGGCTTGATTTTCCCTTTCTAGAGTTCTAACCCTAGAACCCATATGTCCACCTTGGACATTCCTAGGCCTAATCTCCTTTCTAAGCACATTCCTCCCTTTCTTGGGATTAGTGCCTTGATCCCTAGGTACAAAGGTCCTAGATTTACTACGATGCATGCTTTTCTTAGGGTGTTGAACTACCTTGTTACCCCTAGTCCTATCATTATATTTGAAACCAAAATTATGCACCATTAAGCAATTTTCGTTAATTTTAGCATGCATGGATAAATGATTAACATGATTTTTAATATGCAAAGAGGAACTTGAAATTGAATTACATTTTGACTCAAGGTTAGGAGTTACCTTCCTTACCTTTGGAGTTCCTCCTTGATGTGGACTTCTTCTCTTCTTCTTTCTCCTATCTCCTCAAGTGCTCCATTTTCTTTAGCTCACTTTTTCTAGGGCACTTGGTGTGGTAGTGCCCTAGCTCTCCACACGTGAAGCATCGAATCCTTCTCTTCTTCTCTTGGGATTCTCCATTCCTGCACCTCATATTAGATTTAAAAAGAATTGAACTTGGTTTAGATTTTACCTCCATTTTACCTTTTGGGCACTTGTCCTTGTAGTGCCCCTTTTCGTTGCAACCAAAGCATGTGATATGCTCTTTTGACTTATCCTTGGTGGAGGTTGAAGTCTTTTCTTGCTCTTGTGGGGATGAGGGTCTCTCCTCCCCCTCAACCCTTGATGTTGATACTTCTTCTTCTTCGGATGATGTGGATTCTTTTTCACTCAACTTCTCCACTTCACTTGACAATCCTTCTTCTCTTGGATCCTCTTGGACACTTGAGCTTAGTTCTTCGGGCTCTTCTACTAGTTGGGCTTGTGTCGGGTTCTTATGTACTTCTTCCAATTTAGTCCATAACTCATAGGCATTTTTATAATTCCCTACATCACTCAATATATTAGTAGGCAAAATATTAACCAAAATCTTGATTACCTTTTCATTGGCCCTTGCTTGTTCTTGTTGCTCCTTGGTCCAATACCTAGGTCGGAGCTTCTTCCCATGCTTGTCCTTAGGGGTCTCAAATGGTTCCTCTAGCACCATTACGCACTCCCAATCCATGCCGAGCCACATCTTCATTCTAGCTTTCCAATAATCAAAATCTTCGTGCTCGTATGATGGTGGTGAGTTTATATCTTCCCCAAGTTTGCCTTCCATGGTTCTTCTTCCTCTAGCGTGTGCTCCCTCGGCGATTAGTCCGATCAAGAGCGGTCCTTGCTCTGATACCAACTGATGGATCGATCGTGTCCGCTAGAGGGGGGTGAATAGCGATTTTCGAACCTCTTTCTTCCTACACGGTTAGTTGTATAGCGGAATATACAATAAACAATAAAACAAACACTAACCAATGCTAACACGGAAGATATACTTGGTATCCACCACGGACGGGTGACTAATCCAAGAATCCGTCGGTGGATCAATCCCTGGATAACCTCCGGCTAGCTCTCGTCGCTCCTTGTGGGTGGAGAAACCTCGCCACAATCTCAAGGAAACCTCTGAGCACATAGACTACTATCTTGCCTTTAACCAAGACAAGATTCGTCAAAAATCTCAGCCACCACGAAGTCCTCTTTAAATAGGACTCGGGCTGAAACCCTCGCTTCCAGTCGACTGCCCCCAGGACAGTCTACTGGTGCCACTGAAATTTGACCGTTGCACCCCAACGTTCGAATTTTCAGACAACTCACCAGCCACCTACCAGTCGACTGCCCCAGGGCAGCCGACTGGTCCCAGAGCTGAGACCTTTCTGTGAGTTCTATCAGTCGACTGCCCCCAGGCCAGTCGACTAGTCTACTCACCCACCTAAGGTTACCCTTCTTGAGTACATTCCACTCCGCACTCAAACCCTAGGATTTCCCGTGTAACGACCCAAAAAATTCTCTTAATATTTTCTTAAAATATTGAGCATGTTTAGATAATTTTCCAAGGGACCAAGGAATATCAATGCAAACTTGGGCCTAGAAAATCCATATTTTCCCCATTTAAATTGGGAAAAAGGGCACTAATGGGCCTTATGTGGGCTTGCTAGTACCATAATTATCGGTGGATTTTAGGTAAAAATTAGTATAAATATAAATAGGATTTAATTAGACATATTAGCATGATTATGGGTAAGTAATAGTTTAATTTTCCTATTTAATTTGAGAAATTAGGTACTAATGGGCTTTAAATGGGCTCCAAAAGTGGGTATTAATTGAGTAAAATTTATATAAATATAAAAGAATTTTATTTAGGAATATTGGCATAATTATGGGTGATTTTTGGAGAATTTTCGAAATAAAAGGGGAATTTTCGAAAATAAGAAAAAGGATCAAATAAAATAAAAATAAAGGTGCATGGGCTAAAGATTGAACCTTGGACCTCTTGTACAACAAGGAATGCTTTAACCAACTCACCTAGCAAGGAATTCTTGTGAGGAAAGGAAGTGAATGGTAGTTAAATGGTAGAAGAAGATGAAGGGCCATGGAAAACTCTTCATTCACCACTTTAATGGTTGATTAATAAGGGGGTTTGGGAGTTTCATTCTTCATGCCATCAATTGCATTTGCTCGTCTCTTCCTTCTCCATTCTTGCCGAGCACACAAGGAGGAATTCTCCCTTGAGAAAACTCCACAAAAGGTCTCATCCTCCTAGATCTAAGGGCTTCTCAAAGTTTCCAAGGGCTAGGTGTGGTCAAGTCTTCTTCCTTCTTTCCATCCAAGGTCTAAAAATCTAGAAACCCAAGGTAAGACTCCCTCACCTGTGGTATAATGGTTTCATATGATTTTTTTATGATTTTTAGCATGATATATTGATGGATTTTGGGGTTGGAAGTGGAAAAGAAAGAAAAACCAAGAAAGGTTGGTTGATAGGTTTCGGCCACCAAGATTTAAAGGTCTATAAATATGCTAAAAATCTGTTTAATATTATGTAATGTTCCCTTATGATGTGTAGAGGTTATGTATAATTTTTGGAAATTTTTAGAGTACTCTAGGACACCCTAGAGTTTCGGCCAACATGGAGGAAGCAAAACCCAGAACCTTAGGTTCAAGGGTTTCGGCCACCATGATTTAAAGATCTATAAATATGCTAAAAATCTGTATAATATTATGTAATGTTCCCTTATGATGTGTAGAGGTTATGTATAAATTTTTGGGAATTTTTAGAGTACTCTAGGACACCCTAGAGTTTCGGCCAACATGAAAGAAGCAAAACCCAGAATCTTAAGTTCAAGGGTTTCGGCCACCATGTTTTAAATGTCTAAAAATATGTTAAAAATCATGATAATGTTATTTAATGTTCTATTATGATGTTTAGATACTAAGTATAATTTTTGGGAATTTTTGAGATACCCTAGAGGCCCCATATGTTTCGGCCAACATGAAAGAAGCAAAACCCAGAACCTTAAGTTCAAGGGTTTCGGCCACCATGTTTTAAATGTCTAAAAATATGTTAAAAATCATGATAATGTCATTTAATGTTCCCTTATGATGTTTAGACATTAAGTATAATTTTTGGGAATTTTTGGGATACCCTAGAGGCCCCATATGTTTCGGCCAACATGAAAGAAGCAAAACCCAGAACCTTAAGTTCAAGGGTTTCGGCCCCCATGTTTTAAATGTCTAAAAATATGTTAAAAATCAGGATAATGTCATTTAATGTTCCCTCATGATGTGTAGAGGTTAAGTATAAATTTTGGGAATTTTTGGGGTACCCTAGAGGCCCCATATGGTTCGGCCAACCCCAAGGACCCAAGGGTTAGGGTTGAGTCTTTAACCTCAACTTATGTTTATGTGTTGCCATGATATAAGGATGATGGATGGCGATTGTGTGAATTTTCACATGGCCATGGGACTCCACAAGTTTCGGCCATATAAGGGTTAATAGGGTAAAAGTTAAGATTTATTTCAAGTAAGGGTCCCAATGGCCCTATGGTAAGATGTGATTTATGTTTATGAATGATATGCTATGTTATGAATGATATGCCATGTTATGAATGATATGCCATGTTTACGAATGATATGCCATGTTATGAATGATATGCCATGTTTACGAATGATATGCCATGTTTATGGATGATATGCCATGTTATGAATGATATGCCATGTTTATGAATGATATGCCATGGTTATGCATGATAAGAATGAAAATGATGAATGAAGGTTAAGTATGATGAATGAATGAATATGCTAAACGGCACGGTCGATGGTCGACGGTACGACGGTTATATGGACCGGTAAATGGGCCGGTAGACGGGCCGAGTCGTAACAAGTTATGTTATGATAAGTATGCCATGAATGACTTATGAATGATGAAGCATGCAAAGTATTTTATTTTATTTTATGGGCTTGTACCGGACCTAAGTAAGGTCCACGGTTCTGGACTACCGATGATGCTGTCCACGGTTCGGGACTACCGATGATGCTGTCCTTACGGTTCGGGACTACCGATGATGCTGTCCTTACCCTAGTAGGTCGAGATTAGCTACCTCGTATTTACATAGGGATGCGCACATATGATGAATGAATGTGGTACAAGCCAGGGCCCAATGATGTTATGATGATGATTTAAAAGCATGTTTTAAAGATTAAGCATCTTTATATATATATATGCACAGTTGCTACATGCATCCATTCATGTTATGCATTATGTTATGAAAAGTATGATTATGAAAAGTATGTTCATGAAAAGGATGGTTATGCCATGATTTATTTATGTTTATGCCATGATTTTTATGCCATGATTTATTTATGTTTATGCCATGATTTATTTATGTTTATGCCATGATTTTTATGCCATGATTTATCTATGTTAATGCCATGATTTTATGCCATGATTTTACTTATGTTCATGTTAGTTTAGGATGCCATGATTTTATGCTAGTTTAGAATGCCACGCTTTGATTATGTTTATGCTAAGTCAGGATGCCATGCTTCTATTTATGTTCATGTTAGTTTAGGATGCCATGATTTAATTATGCTTATGTTATGTTAGAATGCCATTATTTTATTTATGCTCATGCTAGTATAGGATGCCATGATTTTAATTAGGTTATGCCATGATTTTATGTCCATGCCAAGTATTATGCCATGCTATGAATGTTTACGATGTTTATGGATTGTGTCTATGCCATGCTATGAATATTTATGATGTTTATGTTTATGCCATGCTATGAATGTTTA
Source organism: Boesenbergia rotunda (assembly GCA_024364735.1). NCBI lineage: Eukaryota > Viridiplantae > Streptophyta > Magnoliopsida > Zingiberales > Zingiberaceae > Boesenbergia > Boesenbergia rotunda. The sequence goes on along the minus strand of JAGFNQ010005579.1, from coordinate 38,687 downwards.
TGATGTTTATGTTTATGTCAAGTATGATGCCATACATGAATGTTTATGGTTATGTTTATGTCATGCTATGAATATGATGAAGCCATGTCCATGACATGTCGAATGAATGCTATGTGATGATAAGGATGACGATCTAAGTAAAGCATTAAGTATGCTAATGTTTCATATGTTTATGATTAAGTGATGTATGGTTTTAGTGGGTAGGAAAGAGTCTTACTAAGCCTGTGTGCTTATAGTCTTATTTTCTTATACTGCAGATCACGCAAGGGGATAATAAGGAAGCAGCAGGAGGGCATTGCAGAATGTGTGTGATAGTGACTTGGCCAAGAGACCATATGTTTGTTTGTCTTATGATAGAACTCTACCTTTACTACTAAGTACTTGAATATGACTCTATGACATGATGCTAATGTATGACATGATGCTAAGTATGATATGATGCTAAAATATGGCATGATGCTAAGTATGATATGATGCTAAGTATAAAGTTAATATGCCAAGTTTCCATGTTATGATGGTAGGAATGGTAGTAAGTGCATATAGGTGTAAGTTTAAAGTTTTCTGCTGCATTATGATGTCTACATGCCTAAGTATGTTAACGTAACGCCGCTTTATGATGGTCTATAAAAAAAAAAGCGGGCGTTACATCCCGAGTACAATTACACAGCACTCGTACCCTCACGACTCGACTGACTCCTCATCCGCAGCCTCGACTATTGCCTTCGCTCCCTCTTCATCTTCGGCTCCCGTCCCTTGGATGCACGCAAGCCTCCAGCTTGCCTCCATGCCATCCTTCACGCATGCCTCGAAGTCTGCGCTCCTCAGCTCATCGTCCCTGCTCCATCAAGGTCCCTCGGGTGCACACAAGCCTCCAGCTTGTCTCCATGCCACCCTTCACCGTACCGAGGCCGTCCAGTCAAGTCAATATGTGTACCTGTACAACCTGCACACTCAACATACACATATAAGAACACAAGGGTAAACCTAACTTAATCCCTTTGCCCAAACATCAAAACACTTGGTCACTCCGGACCACAGATTGCCTCAACACTACTGTCACGTGGCTTTCATGGCCTTAGAAGAGTCAAACAAGGAGAGTGAAGACGAAGCGAGTAGCTCCTCAACCGCGCCTTCATCATCTTCGGATGATGAAGAGGTAATCTCTCCGGAATTAGATAAATGCTATAGAACAATAGTTTGCTTGACAAACATGCTCAAAAAGTCTAAGAACAAGGTTAAGTCATTAAGATTAGAAGTAGAAGAATTGAAATCCTCTAAGGTTGAGGATATTAATGATTTTCATAATGAGTCCCTTGAGAATGAAATAAGATCTTGAGGAGTGAAGTTGAAAAACTCAAGAATATTCTTGAGAAGTTTTCAACTGACTCCAAAACTTTAGATATGATCTTAAACTCTCAAAGAGCAGTCTACAATAAGGTTGGTTTGGGTTATCAACCTAAAGAACCTAGTGTCATATCATTGATGTCAAGAACTCACTTTAGGTCACCAAATGATTATAGGGTTCAAAATATTAGAAAGAAATTGACTAAGGCATGGGTGCCAAAGTCTTTCATTGAAGGTTCTTTAGGTCCCAAAATTTGGGTACCTAAAACCTCTATATTTAGAATTGTATAGACATTGGTTGAGGGGGAGCATCTATCAACATGGGTGGTTGATATTTGATGCTCCAAACATATAGTCATTCCTAGTTAGGGATGTGCCTAATATTTCCCCATTTAATGGATGACCATTCACTACCCATGAGAAATGGATTTTCATCTTGAATTTAGATGATTGGGGTTAAGGAAATGGGAATCATAAACAATGTAGATACATTGAAAATTTCTCCATCTATACTGGAAAATTTTCCTATTCACTTTTATGGGAAATTTGGGGAATAAATTCTTGATACAGACTTGATTTCAAATTGGTTGGAACCATGAACTTGATACACACTTGGATCTATAAATTTTCCAATCCAATCCATGAATTATCAATAGAATGGGGATTAGGATGATGGGGTTGATACAAACTTGAATTAGGACCATGAATTGCTTAGGATTGAGCTCTTCAATATACTGAAAATCTAGGAGTTAGCCATAATATCAAAATAGCAGTTATGTTTGAAATACCTGATTAGATAACTCAAGCTTAAGGTGTTTTGTTTGGTGAACATGATCGAGTATGCCATGATTTATTGTATGTGTTAGTAACATTAATCTATGACATGCAAATTTTGTTTAAGAACAAGATGAACACATAGTTTGTGATGATCATTATGAAAATCTCACAAGGTATCACCAAACAAATAACTTGAGTTTCAAGATTCACTGCTTATGTTGTATGACTTAATGCTTTCTTTGTATCAAACAAAATCAAGGTTCTAGGACTTAGTATATATATATATATACATCCCCAACATCTAGCTCAAGTTTACCATATTTTTCTGAATCATGTTATAAATCTTGTAGTTATGTGCTTTACTCTCAAGTCATATTATCATTGGAGATGTGATATGATATGAAGATATACACTTTGGTTAAGGCAAATGAATGTTGGTTAATGGAACTCGTCTAGGATCAAAAAGGGATTAACTCTGATTGTATTAGGGTTTAGAGTGATTAAGAGGTGAAACAAACAAGTTTCTGAAACATATCAGATTTCTAAAATTTCATTTCTGAAATCTGATCGAAATAAACAAGTTTCTGAAACAAACAACTTCCTGTATCAAACCTGATCGGTCCACCGACCGATCAGGACTTACCTTGATCGGTCTGGTGACCGATCAAGCGGTCTTCTGATCGGTCTGGTGACCGATCAGATCAAGGAACTCCTTAATTGGTTCAACAACTCCTTAGTCCGATCATCAGTCCGATCCTCTTTCATCAAATTGGATCAGATTACTGATCATACTGATACAAACAAACATGATACAATCCGAGTATAATTGGAACATACTCATCATACTTGGAACAAACCTACTACTGATTCGATACAAACCCGTGTTAGAATTTTCAAAATTCATAAGAAAGGGTTGTTTGAATTATGACTCTTGTTCCTTGATGAGGAGTAACTATTAGTCTAGAAACTCATGTCGTGTTTCAGAAATTTTTCTGAAATGCCTATTTGGTCTACACCCGTATGGTCAGATGAGTTTTGGATTGAACGAACATGTTCCTAAAATTTCAATTGTTAATGCAGTCTGATCTTGAACGAATCAGAATTATAGAAATTTTTCTGAAAACTGATCGTCCATAGATAAATCAAAAATTTTTCTATATCAATCATTAGTCTGATGAAGCTGCGCTACTTATTGCCGTATGATGCATATACATTGTTGCCATGATACATTTATGGTATATGCCTCTCATATGTAATTCAAAAATTATCCTTTGATTATTTTGGGTTTGGGGAGAGACCCTTGATTAAGGGGGAGGTGTGTTTAAACATAATAACCATACCCTTTTCGATGTTTGACAAAGGGAGAGATAATGGTTGATTAAGTTTAGGTTGTGTTATTGTAGGGGGAGGATTTTGATTCCCTTACGATAATTGAATTGATTTCAATTGATCATTAATACCTAAACTTATATCGGGTTGTCAAACAACAAAAAGAGAGAGATTGTTGATGCAGTCTGGCCCGATTGTTGTTTTGGTATTGACACCAATTTAAGTTTGGTTGAGTGAATTCAGATTAAGTCCTGGTCGTGGACTGGGCACGAAACCCTAGTGACTGAAGCTAGGATGATTGAAATCCCGGTGAGTGAAGTCGGGTCCTAGTGAGTGAAGCCAGGTGAATGAAATCCCGGTGAGTGAAGTCGGGTCCCGGTGAGTGAAGCCGGGTGACCGAAACCCTGGTGAGTGAAGCCAGGTCCTAGTGAGTGAAGCTAGGTTGAATGAAATCCCGATGAGTGAAGCCGGGTCCCGGTGAGTGAAGCCGGGTGACCGAAACCCTGGTGAGTGAAGTCAGGTCCTAGTGAGTGAAGCTAGGTTGAATGAAATCCCGGTGAGTGAAGCTGGGTCCTGGTGAGTGAAGCCAGGTGATTGAAATCCCGATGAGTGAAGCCGGGTCCTGGTGAGTGATGCCAGGTGATGGAAATCCCGGTGAGTGAAGCGGGGTCCTGGTGAGTGAAGCCAGGTGATTGAAATCTCGGTGAGTGAAGCCAGGTCCTAGCGAGTGAAGCTAGGTGTCCGAAACCCTGGTGTGTGAAGCCAGGTCCTAGCGAGTGAAGCTAGGTTAAATAAAGTCCCAGTGAGTGAAGTTGGGCACGGAGTCTTGATCCGGGGGACTGAGCATGAGTCAGAGAAGGCTAGGGAGCCCGTTCTCTTGACTTATGGTTGAATTGGTTGAGGTTGGATCGGTCTGGAGACCGATCAGGGAGTTGGCACGAACTCCCTGTTGTGGATCGGTCTGGTGACCTATCCAGAGAAGTCTGATCGGTCTGGTGACCAATCATGGAGAGAACAGAAAGGTTTCTGCTTGGCCTCTGATCGTTCTAGTGAACGATCAGAGAGAGATCAGTAGGTCTTTGTGAGAAACTTGGATCGGACGCTTGACCGATCAAATTGTCGCGACATTTCTCATCCCGACCGATCAGGATGGCTCCTGATCGGTCAGGGAGTGACCTGATCGGTTACCAGACCGATCAGGGCACAACCTGATCGGTCAGGTGACCGATCAGGGGGATTTGGCCTGCGAAAGCTGGGGAACCCAGCAATGTTGTGGATCGGTCCGGTGACCGATCACAAGAAGTCCGCTATCCCAATTTTCTCACTGTGGACCGATCAGGCTGGAGCCTGATTGTTCAGGGCTTACCCTGATCGGTCTGGTGACCGATCAGGGTCATCTCTGTTCAGTCTGTTGACCGATCAATAGCTAAACTTTAATTCAAATATGCTATCAGACTTCTGATCGCATTCTGATTTCCTTCTAAACACTGCTGATACCTGCTGATTCCTTTGTGATATGCTTTGCTAAGCCTATGATGAGTGTGCAGGTGAGACAGGGATGATACAAACCAAGGAGAAGAGTCAAAGGGTGACTTTCACAATGGCAGGTTTGTATGTATTCTGTTTCCAGGTTACAACCGCTTCTAGCGCGAGCTGGCGATTGTCTGATGAAGCTGGCGACTGACCTGAGGCTCAGCTGAAGTCGTTTCAGTGGACTGAGCCCAGTAGAGGTTAGTAGGTTCAGGCTATGGATCAGAGGTTGCAGACGTGCGGAGTGAGCAGAAGTTTAAGAACCGGAGATGCAGAGGAGCGAAAGAAGAGAATAGACAGAAAACTTGGGGAAGTTTTTGCTGTGGTTTTGGGTTCACTGTATCTTCTTGCTTGAGTGTTACATTCTTGTGAGCGTTCCTTCTTGTTGTCGAGTACACTCAATCTCATATCATCTTGAGGCATTTGTGGAGAGGTTTCTCCACCGAGAAGGAGGCGCTATTATATCCGGGTTCACCGGGGCTTGATCTGGCGACGATCAAGGGATCGCCCACCTCACGGGCACGCCAAGGAGTAGGGGTAAGTTATCCCCGAACCTTATACATCTCCGTCTTAGCGATAGTTTGTGTGTTCTGTTTATTTCAGCTTGGTCTTTGTTATCTGTCTTTTTGTTTGTGTGTTTCCGCTGCTAACCCTGATAACAGAAAGAAAGTGAAAAGAGGCGAATACTTTGAGTTGCTGGCTACATTCACCCCCCCTCTATAGCCATCCAAGTTCCAACAGTCTTTGCTGCGAGCGAATCGTCTTTTGTCACTTAGAATGTGTTGTCTCTACCACAAATGCATGACAAAGTCGTGAAGTAATAAAATATCGATCCATAGAGATTATGGATTAAGCATTAGCTAAGGTCACAAAGCTAGTTATCTAGACTAACAAAAAAGGTTTTGTACGCTTGCGAACACAAGAGAGTAAGAACTATAGAGAGTAGAAAGAGTAAGAGGAGAGGTCTAAGAGCGCAAGTAAATGGTGAGAGTTGGTTTGGGAAGGCCACTCTAGGCTTTCGATTTCATTGCAACACTAATTGATGTACTATGGATTGTAAATCTCCTACCCTTTATATTGATGCTTTATAGACATCCTAACTAAATACCGGTGCGAGAGCACTAGAGTGTTTCTCCCATAGGTATCAGTGCCACTAAGTAGAAGAGATAATGAGGAAAGTTTGGTTAAAGGGTTACCCTCTATCATATGAGAGCCCTCCGGTCATATGTCTCCACATTACACATCATTTCATAATAAGGGATTGAGAGAAACCCATTAAGCACAATTAGACAATTCTTTATAAAGAATTGATCTCCACTTCAAGGTAATGTTTGAGATGTCCGGTTAAAGAGTTATCCTTTGTCATGAAGGGCCATCGGTTATACAATTTCAGGCATTTCCTTTACATGGCGACCAATCTATACAATAGTTTAATCAAACTACACATATAAGAAATTCAAGTTCACATACACATTTAATCAAATATGAACAAGGCACATACATATCATAGAATAGAAAAACAACCAAATCCATAGTGTTTTATCAACAATCACATCACAATTACTCCCTACAACCTAGAGTTCGGAGATCTACTCTATAAGCATAGAAATGGAACTCAAAGAAATAAAGATGGAATGCTTTAACCCAATCTAGAGAGAAAGGAGGAGAATACTTAGCTGAAGAAGAATTCTCATCTTCAAGAACCAATCCTTTACTTTAGAGATGGACGAGAGTTGGAGATGGCTTCAGATCGTCGATGGATGGAATAACATTGGATCTAGACCTCTTGGGTCTTCCTCAAGGGAAGAACCCTTCCTCCTTGAATTGGTGGATAAATCCCCTTTTATTGGAGGGGGGCACAACCCCTGCCGTTCACGCCACATGCAAGACCATGGCATGTGAGCTACGCAAAAGTGAGGCACGACTGTGCCTCAATGGCATGGCTTGCTCGTGTGCCTACTTAGGATTCTTAGACACGACCGTTCCTCTGGGCACGACACGATCGTGTGCTTGACTGATGAGCGTAGATTAGATGTGTTTTTATCCTTGTAGTAACGCTTATTCACTTGCTTTTATTATTTCTAATTTACATAGTTATGCCTTTTTTATTATTTTGATAGCATAATTATTTCTCTTTTTTCGTAGATTTGCTCTTTGTGTATTTTCTTTGGCAGGAGGTGATTCGGAGCAAAAGTAGAAGCGAGACAGAGAAGAACAAGAGTCGGAGCCCAAGAGGAGGCCAGACTGTGTGACCTCACATGGCCATGTAACCCTCACACGACCTGGCCGTACCCCCTGGCATGACCATGCCTCATCTGCCAAGAGCTGCACAGCCGGGCCGTGCTGTTTAGCAAGACCCATGTGGCCAATTCCCAAGATAAAGCACGGCCAGGCCATGCCTCTTGGCATGGCCTGTGCCGTTTCTGTCGAGCTCCACATTACACGACCGTATGGAGGCCACACGGTCGTGCCGCCCTAGGGCACAAGGTCGTGCCACCCCCTCTATAAAAGGGGATTTCGTATCCTTTTCTTGGGGAGGAAGTTTCTCCCTTGGGGAGACACCACCTTGGCTCCTCATCCACCATCCCCGGTGACTCTCTAACGACTCTAGGATCTCTTCGATGCTTTCCACCTCTCTATGGCTTGGGATTGGATCCAAAGATCCTTTTCTCAAATGGACTAAGCTCTCTTCTCCCTTTCTTCTTGTTTGGATGTTGAATGCTATTCTCTTTATCTTTAGGCTTCTTGTCCATATCTTGTGAGTAGATTCTCTATGTTCTAGGATGTGGCAAGTAATTATGATATATATTTGGTGAAACTATATGGATTAGCTTGTGCCCTTGTGTTGATGTAAAATACGACAATTAAATTCTAAGGGTTAAAACTGAAAATAACCTTGTAGAATTTTTTGAAGAGTTTTAGGAATTTCTTTGGAATTTTTAGAGCTTTTTTGGAATTTATGAGGATAAATGAGATAAAAGCGGTGCCTGATTTAATTACTTGAATTAAGCGAGGAAAATTTTGATTTTTAAATCATTTTTAAAAATTAGTCTTTTCCCTTAAAATCCCAAAGCTAGCTGATCCCCTTTCTCATCGCCGAACTCCTCTTCTCCCTTTTTCTCTTTGATGCTGATTCTTTTCCCCTTTTCTTCTCATGCTACTCCATTGCTCAATCACCAGAGCTGTAGTCGTGGTTACACCTTAGCCGATGTTGTCCTCACCTTTGGGTTTTCCCGATCCTTGATCTCCGTGAGTAAGCAGTGTCGCCTTCCACCTCGTCTTAGATCACCATCAGGTTGGGTTGATCAGAGTCCTAGCCTGCCATCTACTCTTGGGCTATGAATTCGTCCCGCGGTGATCTACTCAGTTCTAGTGGAGGTTGATCTCGGAGGAGAGAGGGCTCACGTGCGGAGCTTCTCAGGTAAGATCGATTGATTAAGGCTCATTTTAGAGATTGTTGTGATAAGATCGATGTTGATCTATATAGAAGAGTTGGTGTTTTTTGGATTGAACTATGGATTTTGAAACTTGCTCTGTTTTGGATTGGTTTTTGGCTTTGTGATGAACTTCCGTGAGCTATAGAGTTGGGAATGGATCTTTGTTTGGATTATGATCCGGAAGCTAACAAGTGGGATGACGACGCCCGATGATGCGACAGATGATTTAGCGAGGAGAATGACCTAAGAAATGAACTCAAAGAAACGTTAGAAGGGCGTAGGAAGGAGTTCCGACGATCTTACTCCGACGCTCATGTCAATAGTTGATCAAAAAAGGGAAAAGTAGTATTTTAGTATGAATGAGAGAATTCTAACGTTTCCAAGGGTCCTTGATTACCTTTTATTCTGTCCCTTGACTATTCTTCATCTTTGGATCATAATACCATTTAATGTAGCTGTTATATTAGTATTTCAATAACGGCCAGTGATTATTAAAGCGTGCGACAGTTTCTCCTTTTTGTCATTTAATATATCGATGGCGTCCCCAAAAGTATTAAATGCTCTCCTTAATGGATAACCCTCACATGAGGCGCCAAACGAAGTTTGCCCTGACCGAAGAGGGACTAACCCTATCGATTGGCAAATACACAAACACTCCCAACCGGGAGCCACCTATATCGCGCCAATCAAATCAAAAGTACTCACCCTTCTATGCAGCCACTCCATTATGTTCTGTCGAGTCGAGGCTAGCGCACAATCAGACTCTCGACCTGGCTCCCAACCGGGAGCTATCAGGTGGTTCCCGACCGGGAGCAACACTCGACTACTCGAACAAATACACATGGGAATCCTTGTGCCACGTAATACCTTCTGGGTTATGTGGCACCATGTGACTAACCTCTCGATCACAAGTCCCTCCTCAAGTCCAATTGAAGAAAGTTAATCTGACTAATTGGACCAGTGTTAGAATGATAGGAGTGGGCCACGTTAGCAAGTCAAGAAAACGGAAAGGGCATTGAATGTGCCCTGACAAAAGATTACATCAAGGGATTAGAAATGATTTCAACATTTAATGTCGTGCATGCCTGAAAAGGCATAATTAACTGTCAGAGTTCAGTTGTCAGCTACTCTGCAATTAGGTATGCTTTGCCTCAATACGCCTTAATGATGAGTACCAAGCATTAATGACATGGAGAGAGAAAGACGCTTGTGCCAAATGGGCAGCTGCCATGTAACATGGGAGAGAGAAAAATGCTTGTGCCAAATGGGCAGCTACCACGTAACATGCATCATTACCAGAGAGCCACACTTGCATCCATTATCTCAATCTAACTTGGATGCTTTTCTTAACACTTTAAAGAATCGAAGTGTTCGATCAGTCGATCGAGCAATGAACCGAGATAAAGCTGTGATTCGACCAACGAGCCTTTGCATCTCCCTCAGGCTAGTGGTTGGAGACATATCCAAGATTGTCTGCACCTTTTCTGGATTAGCCTCAATTGCCCACTTGGTAACTATGTATCCCAGGAAATGCCTGCTCTTGACACCGAATAAGCACTTAGCCGGATTGAGTTGAATTTAATTAGCCCGCAACATGCCAAAGGTTTCTTCCAAATTGGCTATTAAATCGCTTCTGTGTTATGTCTGGACAAGGATATCATCTACATAAACCTCAATGTTTCTGCCAATCTGATGTCGGAAGACTATGTCCATCATTCTTTGATAGGTAGCTCTAACGTTCTTTAACCCGAACAACATGACATTATAACAATAAGTGCCACCTGAAGTAACAAAACTGACATTTTCTTGATCTTCCAGAGTGAGTGGAACTTGGTAATATCCTTGATAAACATCCAACATGCATATATAATCACATCCTGATGTAGAATCAACTATTTGATCAATCTGAGGCAGGGGGTAACAGTCTTTAGGGCATGCTTTATTTAGGTCATGAAAATCGATACAGACCCCCATTTTCCCCCGGGTTTATGTACTAACACTACATTAGTTAGCCAGGTTGGAAACTGAACTTCTTGGATGTCCCCAACCAGCAACAACTTAGTAACTTCTTCCCGAATGATATGATTTTGTTCTGGAGCAAAATGCCTTCTTTTTTTCTTGACCGGGAGAAACTCAGGTAGTACATTCAGATGGTAAGTCATCAAAGCTGGTGGGACCCCTTTAATGTCTTCAGTTGACCAAGAGAACACATCCCAGTGACTAGCCAAACACTTCACTTGCTTTTGCTTCAAATTAGGAGGCAAGTCGACTGCGATCTTAGAGACTCCATCCTTTTGATGCGGGTAATTTGTACCTCCTCTTGCTTTTTCGACCTTCTCTCTTCTTTAGCGCCCTCCTCTGCTTGAGGATCAGTCAATTCAATCTATAGTAATTCTTGCACCCTCCGGCTCTTGCGTGTGTCCATCTTTATCTCTTCTACATAGCATCTCCGAGCGGCCAATTGACTTTCTCGGACTTCCCCGACCTGGCAACCCATGAAAAACTTGATCTTTTGGTGGTAAATTGAGACCACCGATTAAAACAAACTCAATGATGGTCGCCTCAGGATCACGTTGTAGGAAGACACTGTGTCAACCACAAGGAATGGAGTTCTTTTCGTCCTTACCAAAGTTTCATTGCCCAGCGACAAGGAGAGGTACATGGGTCCTAGTGGTTGTACTTGGTGCCCTATGAACCCAAACAATGGGGTTGCGATTGGTCGTAGATTGTTCTCCTTAATCTGCATCTAGTCTAGAGCAGCCTTGAAGATAATATTGACAGAGCTACCTGTATCAATAATGACGCATTTAACTACATAGTTAGCTACCATAGCATTTATTACCAAGGCGTCTTCGTGCAGGGATTCCACTCCTTCCAAATCTTCAAGGCCAAAGGAGATGACGGGACCAGTTGGACACTCTCTACTACTTCCTATCGAGTAATTCTCCAAACAACGTGCGTGGGACTTCCGAGCACGATTAAAATCTCCATCAGTTGGGCTCGTTGATATCATACCTACGGTTCCTCTTGGTGTACCTCGGGCAGGCATTCTTCCCCCGGCATGGTCCCAAGAAGGCGATGGCATCCTTCTAGGAGAAGATGTTCTCCGTCTGGGTGATCACTTCTAGGAGAGAGAATGAATCCTTCGGGGCTCCCTTTCCTTTGTCCTACTAGCTCGAGGGGAATGGTTTTGAGCTTTTGGAGAATGCCTTCCTTTGCGAGCCCTCCCTGAGCCATCCCTTGGTGGTCGATGGAGGTAATAAAATTCCTCTATGGAATGCGTATAAGAATGATGATATGAGTAGTACTTTGATGCATCCCGGCCAAGAGTGGACTCCGTATCAATGATTTGGACCTCTTTACGATCCCATTTGTGATCCTGACCAGATCAGCCTTCCTTTGCCCGAGTGGGAGCTAGAGGAGCCTTCCGTTCGGGCATGACAACGTTAGGTGTCTGAATCCCTCCCGATTCCTTCCGCCGAGCATATTGAACCTCCTCCACATTCACATGCTTGACCGATCGACCGAGCAAGTCGTTGAAACTTATGGGTGGCTTCTTCACCAGCGGCTGAAAAAATTCATCTTCTACCAGACCCTGGGTGAATGCACTCACCAGAATCTCAGAAGTGGCAGTGGGTACATCTTGAGCCACTCGGTTGAATCATTGAATATAATCTTTCAACATCTCTTTACTCTTCTATTTCAAAGTGAACAAATTCAGAGCAGTCTTGTGGTACCTTTGACTACTTGCAAAATGGTGTTGGAAAATTGTTCGAAACTCCCTAAAGGAGCTCACAAAAGCATTTGACAACCTTTTGAACCAGTGCTGGCCAGCTCTTGAGAGGGTGTTAAGGAACATCCGACACTTGACCCTATCTATATATTGATATAGGAGAGCAGTATTCTCAAATTTGCATAAATAATCTTCTGGATCCGATGTATCGTTGTATTCACCAATAGAGGGAGGTCGAAAATGCCATGGCATAGGATCTTCGACAATTGCCTAAGTAAAGGGTGTCAACTCATAGGCAACGGGAGCAAGGACCTGGGTACTCCCAATTTTTCCAGTGGCGGGAGGTGGCATGCTCGAAGCTGATGACTTGACTTTTTGCAATGCCTCCGCCACCTCTCACTGATGCCCCTAGGTCACCTCCAAGCGTGCCTTCGGTGGTGATAGCGATGCTCGATGCTTTGCCACTAACACGGAGGCAGTTGGCTAAAGATGATGTTGTTCCAGCACCCCTTGTACTGCTGAGGCTATAAGTTGATCTAGTTCCTTGCGAGTAAGAACGACAGTCGCCACATTTCTAGTGTTCGCCATCGAATTAGTAGCTTCTAGTTATACTTGTTCCCACAGACAACACCAAAATGATCCGGAAGCTAACAGGTAGGATGACAATGCCCGGTGATGTGACTAATGATTTGGCGAGGAGAATGACCTGAGAATGGGACTCAAAGAAATGTTAGAAGGGTGCTAGAAGGAGTTCCGATGATCCCACTCTGACGCTCAAGTCAGTAGTTGATCAAAGAAGGGAAAAGTAGTATTTTAGTTTGAATGAGAGAATTTTAACCTTTCCAAGGGTCCTTGATTACCTTTTATTCTATCCCTTGACAACTCTTCTTCTTTGGATCATAATGACATTTAATGTAGCTGTTATATTAGAATTCCAATAACGGTCAGTGATCATTAAAGCATACGATAATTTCTCCCTTTTAGTCATTTAATATATTGATGAGGACCCCAAAAGTATTAAATGCTCTCCTTAATGGATAACCCTCATATGAGGCACCTAACGAAGTTTGCCCCGGCCGAAGAGGGACTAACCCTACCGACAGGCAAATACACAAACACTCCCAACCGGGAGCCACCCATACCACACTAATCAGATTAAAAATACTCACCCTTCTATGTAGACACTTCATTATGCTTTGTCGAGTCAAGGCTAGCATACAATCAAGCTCCTGATTGGGAGCCAGGGCTCCCTCCCAATCAGGAGCTATCAGGTGGTTCCCGACCAGGAGCAACATCCGACTACTCGAACGAATTCACATGAGAATCCTCGTGCCACGTAACACCTTTTGGGTTATGTGGGAGCACACGACTAACCTCTCTATCAGATTAGGCATGGGTTAGTAATCTGATCATAGATGAATTTGTGTGGGAATTGGTATTAGCTTGTTTCACTTGACTTCGTAAGACTTCTAGCTGCGTGATACATAGTAGGGATTAATGTTGATTGGTAAGGGATGAATTGACTAATAGATTAACCATTAGTTAATCAACCAAATGGATTAAATAAATTAAATAGTGTTTAATTAATTGAGATTATGGTTGTTGATACCGATATTTGGTTAGCACTACAGGAGTTAATGGAGTTAGTAGCTAATTGAATTTAATTGAAATTAAAGACGGGTTTAATTAATCAAATGATAATGGATGATTTGATTACGGTAATTAAGTTAAATAAATGATTAATTGACTTAAACAATTTAATTAAATCCAAAGGATTGATTAAATTGTTAAGTTTATCAAATTAAGAGTTTTTGATCAAGCGAAACATAATCTGTTGGTACCGGAAGTACCAGATCGAACTTGGTTTTGATAATGGCAAATGGTTCAAACTTAAATTTATATTGTGATCTAATGGATTTACCAAGTGTGTAGGAAAGTCCTAGATCACCTAGGCACGAAGTCTTGACTCGCAGGGTTGAGCAAGAAGACCTGGCCAAGGGTTGGGCAAGAAGTCCTGATCGTGGATTGGGCACCGAAGTCATGATCTGGAAGATAGGGCAGGAGTCTTAGTCGAGCGAGGGTTGCAGACAGAAATAGAGGCTAGTCGAGGTATGAACGTCTCGAGATCCGACAGTCTCGGAGGTCGAGCAAAAGTCCAACAGGAGGAGCTGGTTGGCAAAAGGTAACTTCTCCTGAGAGGAGTAAGTGAGGACGCATTCCCCGGAAGAGGGAATCGTCGGTGTCGGTTCGACCTAGGGTTTCATTTGAAATCTAAAGTCAGAACCAAGACAGCTCCGACTGTTATCCATACAATCATTATTAATGTTATACTGTTCTTGGACTAACCCTGATTGCAGGAGTGAAAGGGAGTAACTGCTGCATCCCAGGCGCCTGAAAGGGTTCAGGCACCCGAGAGACCAAGCGCCTAACAGGTAACAGGCGTCTGAGTTGAGGCATTTCCAGTGGGTGAGAAGCTGAGCTGGCAGGTTCACCACATCAGCATCTCAAGCACCCGTGATCCATCAGGCGCCTCAAAGGTCCCAGGTGCCCAAGACCGAGAGATAGAGTTTTGGCCGAGTCTGCGGATAAGGATGCGCTCGATACGTGACACGTGGCAGGCACCCAAGAGCCCAGAGGTGCCTGAGAACAACCTATATAAGGTGGTTCACCCCTTTGATTTCAACACAACTTTCGCATTAATTTAGAACAGCTTTCTTGCGACTCAAGCACTCAAACGCTCTCTGGATTTTTTCCATGCTCGAGTCTTCCGCGCCGACAATGATCAAGACCGACGACACGCTGCCCGAGACGCTTCGCAAATCCTTCGGTGTCGTTGGTATATTTTAATTTCACTGTTTAATTTTGTACTCAAATTATACATTTGTAAATCTTATTCGACTTATAAAATTGCCCAACGAAAACGGTCAAGGACCATGAGCCTTGGAGTAGGAGCCGTAAAACACTTCGAACCAAGTAAAAAGAAACTGTGTTAGTATTATTTCTTTTTCTTTCTGCTGCGTATTCTCTTTTCTGAAAAATTTTAGTAATCGCTATTCACCCCTCTATCGATTACAATGATCCCACATAATCAACTTATTAATGGATTAGTTGGATTATTAAATATATTTATGAATTAATTAATTAACAAGTTGATTAATTAATTAAAGGATGAATAAGATAATCATTAGGTTGATCAATGAATTGGATGATTAATTAGCTAACTAGGTATATCATGATTAACTAGGATACTCATTAGATTAGTTGAATTATTAATAAGTTGATTAATTAATTAAATGTTGAATAAATTAATTATTAGGATATATTGGTTATAGATCCTTAGTTTTGTTTCGTATCATGTATTTATAGGATTTAAGTTGGAGGTGATCACACGAACTTGAAGATGATTGTAACAATCTATAAGAAAGGCGGATACTTCTTCCTTGGCCTTTGTAGTTTATTTATCTTAGTGCATGGATGCTTATTATGGATTAAGATGCTTTATCTTGACTCTACTTGCATTTTGCTATCATGTGCTTGATACTTAAGTGTTTGATCTTAGAGATAATCTAATTATATTCATACAATCTCAGTCTTGGCTTTCTATACTTTATAGTGTTGCACACTAGTATGATGTATATGTTAGGTATTATCATTTTGATTATGTATGTGTTGTAGTATTCCCACATGTACAGTATGTTACGATAGAAGTTGTCATGTGGACTACGAATATGTGGTAGTATTTATGTAGGTATGGTGCACTATAGGACTATGAATACTATAGAAGTTGTCATTTTGATTGTCCATATTTTATGGGGTATACCATCGTGGTGCAGTCTATTGGTGTTATCAGCTATGGTACGTGATGTGTGGTGGATATTTGTTAGGTCTTTCTATACCTATAATTATCTGTGTTTGAGAGTTCATGGTTTTGGATTCACCAGGTTGTTCATGTTGATGATGATCGTGTTGAGTCATGGATACTTGCATCTTGCATCATGACATGACTGCATGATCATGATACCTGGTAGTACCTTGTTTATGCGCCGGTTTTGCATGACTGTTGGTTCATGGTATTTTTTGGACACATGCATGACTTGCTGTTGACTTGTGCATATCATACTGATGCATGTGTATTGATCTATGTGGATAAGGTATATTAGTGTCATGCACCATCCTTGTACCACTGTATGTTGGCGATCACTAGCTCCCTTGTGGTTTGAACCCGTCGTTAGTCATATAATTTCTGCCCACTCATCCACTCGAGGTAGTGGTAGTTGTTGAAGTGTGACAGCTGTCTTGTTATGTCGTGCTCGGCCACTTAGGGGTAATAGTAGTTGGAGTTGTGAGCAGGCAATGGACACCCCCTCCGTTGCTTTTGGGGGATAGTATAGTTGTCGATGGCTCTCCCTTCTTCTAGGGTTTTGGAGCAGTTGGTTCCTTAGTATCCTGTCCACTTAACCACTCAGAGTAGTGGTAGTTGTTGGAGTGCGTGTAATTGTCACAACCCTACCTACTCAGCCTCATAGATGTGATATGATAGCTGCTTCATTGGTATCAAGGGTGACACATGTCATTTCATCATGTGCATATGATGCATCATTGCATTTGCTTATGCTTATTGCATTTGATTGAGCTATGTTTGTTGTATTTGGTTGACATGTATATACAGGGATCAAAACACACTAGGACTTAACTTGACTTGGTTGATCACATTAAAACTAACTCAGCGTACTTACAATCTTCCCCCTTTTGATGTTCATCAACCTAAAATATGTTAGGATTAACCAAACAAGAAAATAACAATTTGATTGCAATTTGTTTATTCAAAATAATAAAATAAAATATGACAATCTAGTGCAATAAATAATCCAAGTAAATATCAATAAATGTCAGCTTAACCTACCCCTTAATTTAATCTTATTTACTATCCCCTTTTGATGACATCAAAAAAATGGGGTAAGAGGCTTTTTTTTTAAACAGAAAAAAACAAACACATTAAGGGGAAAAAATATTTTTAAGTAAAAACATGATGAGTTTCGAAGAATATTTTTGAAAATTCGAACTTGACTTAAATTTTTTTTGACAATTTTTGTCAACATGCAAAATATAATGTATAGATCCAAAAAAATTGAAACTATGAATTTTTTTTAGTATTTATCAATTTAAAATTTTGATTTTTGTATAAAAATTAATAAAAAAATTATTTAACCATTAGAAAATTTTTAAAATTTTTATCAAAGTGTAAAATCAATGAAGTCACTAGTATAAAAATTTTCAAATTAAAATAAATTTTCTAAATTCAAAAATAATGATTTTAATAACAAAAAATATTTTTGAAAAAAATAATTTTAAAATTAGATTTTGACTTCGAAAAATTCTGCTAAATTTTTTGAATAGTCAAAATATAACTTCATATCTTGAAAAATTAGACTTTTCAAAAATAATTTTCTAATTATTTTTAAGTTAAAAAGACTATTTTCGAAAATAAATGAAGGAAAATTCATTGAATATTTTCAAAAATTCCAAAAAATTTGAAAAAATTTTCTTCAAATATTCAATTTAGATTTTATAATAATCAAGAAATTCAAAGATAATTTATTCAAAAAAACATTTAATAATTTAAAATTTATTTGGGAATCTAAAATAGATTTTTACCTATATGGTTAATCAAAAACTTTGGTGGAAAATAATTCTTTGACACTTTTGTGATTTGACCCCTATAATTCCTAATATACCAGTTAAGACCCTAGTATATCTAAAATTCTTTTTGGGAGAAGAATTTTGGCAGGCCAATTCTTTTTCTATTTTTTCTATTTAAACTTTTAATTTATCATTTTCATGCTTCACATTGTCATACATTTCCAAAGGATATGAAATAACTAATTCCTTTTCAAATTTAAATTTTTTGTCCATAATTCACATAAACTCCTAAGCATATGGATCTACTTCCAAAATGTAGTTTGTCGAGAGAAAGTTTGCATACCTCACTTACTATTTCGTCGTATCTAAAATTGGATGCTTCCCCTTCATCACTGCTTCCTTCTGTCAAATCTCTCCCTTTATCGATGCTTATGTCCGAGGTGGTTGCTTCATTGTCCTCTTGATGACTTATCATAAGTGCAAGTTCGGCGTAGACCTCGATCTCGGATTCTTCAAAAGATGTGTCGTCCCACGTTGCTTTTCAATTTTTGTACTTTGACTTGTTTCCTTTTTTTCTTTTTATTCTTCAATTTGGGGCATTGCTCTTTAATGTGATCTTCTTTGTCACAGTGATAGCACCTAACTTGCATTTTTCTTGGAGAACGTTTCTTGCCCTACAACTTTGAAAACTTGTTAGATTTAAACATTTTATTTAGTTTACTTACCACAAATGTTGTTTCATCTTCGTTAGCTAAAGACTCCGAATCTAGTTCGATCCTCCTCGTGTTTAGGGTGATATTGCTCATCTTTTCTTTTCTTGATCCTGCACATTAAGATTTATAAAATTTGAAAGTAGAAATTCTAAGGTACTTACCTTCAGGTCCTTTGAGATGTAGTAAGTATCTACTATTGAAGCCCACTCCTAGGTTCATGGGAAGTCGTTAAGAGCATATCGGATCGAGTCACGATTTGTTACTGATTCACCAAGGTTGGTGAGTCTAGAGATCAATTCTTTGATCTTTGCTTGAAGTTCAACTACCGTTTCTCCTTCCTTCATCTGGAGATTGGTTATTTGGTTCTGGAGGAGGTCTCTTCTTGTTAACTTGGCTTCTGACATGCCTTCGTAAAGTTCTAGGAATTTCTCCCAGAGTTCTTTTGTCGAGTTGTATCTGCCGATGCGGTTGACTTCTCGTAACGTTGACAATGTATCTAAACCACTTTAAATGCATAAACAATGAGCGATATCTAGAAATGTATTATTGCTACCTAAGTGACGAGAATGTTAAGATCCGACATAACCTTTCCGTGTCTATTATAATGTATGACTTTGTCCTTCTATCATAGATATCTAGATTGATTAATAAGGCATAGACCATGTTATTGTTGGTGCCGGAAGCACCAAAGTCGAACCTATGTTTTGATAATGACAAAGGGTTCAGAAGTTAAGATTTGGTTGTGATCTAACAAGCTTATTAAGTGTGCAGGAAAGTCCTAGGTACACTAGGCACTAAGTCCTGGTTCTATGAATTGGGCACTAAGTCCTGGCCGCGGGCTGGACAACTAAGTCCTGACGTAAGGTTGGGCACTAAGACCTGGTCGAGGACTAGGCATCGAAGACCTGGTGAGTGAAGCTGGGCACTAAGACCTGATCGAGGACTGGGCACCAAAGACCTGGTGAGTAAAGCTGGGCACTAAGTCTTGGTCGCGGACTGGGCACGAAGACCTGGTGAGTAAAGCTGGGCAAAAGTCCAACTGGAGGAGTCGGTTGGCAAAAAGATAAATTCTCCTGAGAGGAGTAGGTAAGGATACGTTCCCTGTAGGAGGGAACATTAGACGTCGGTTCGATCTAGGGTTCCATTTGGGAGACCCAAAGTCAGAACCAAGATAGTTCAGGCTGTAAATAATATTCTAATCTTATCACTTGTATGCTTTGTATGTCTTTGGAACTAACCCTGGTTGCAGGAATAAGTGGAAGGAGTTTTCTGCACTCAGGCGCCTCAATGGAATGAGGCACCCTAGCTGGGCTAGGTGCCTGTATTGAGACAGGCGCCCCAGTGAAGGGTTAAATAGGGCGTTCGAAGCAAACTGCCATGCAAGCCTCTGTACCAAGTCAAGCTAGGCGCCTGTGTTAACACAAGCGCCCCAGTCAGCTCAGGTACCCCAGTTGAAGGGATAAGCGTTGGCCGAGTCTGCGGATTGGAGTTCACGCAGGATAGGCCACATGTCAGGCGCCTCCTTCAACAAAGGCGCCCCACTGACCAGTATAAATAGGGGTTCACCCCCAAGGCTTCAGTACAACTTTCAAATCTCGCTCTCAACACTTTCGTTCAAGCGCTACACTCCGACAAGCTCCGTACATGCGATTCTAGTGCCAACGACGACCCGCTGCTCTGAACTTCCAACTGTTGATGCAGTCTGGCCCGATTGTTGTTTTGGTGTTGACAACGATTTACGTTTGGTTGAATAAATTCGGATTAAGTCCAGGTGGATCGGGAGATCGCACGCTGGCATGGGAAAAGACCTAGTGGGACTAGGCACACCTAGTGGGACTAGGTGAAGTGGAAAAGACCTAGTGGGACTAGGCACACCTAGTGGGACTAGGTGAAGTGGAAAAGACCTAGTGGGACTAGGCATACCTAGTGGGACTAGGTTGAAATCCCAGTGAGTGAAGCCAGGTGATTGAAATCCTAGGGGGACTAGGTTGAAATCCCGGTGAGTGAAGCCGGGTCCTGGTGAGTGAAGCCAGGTGATTGAAATCCTAGTGGGACTAGGTTGAAATCCCGGTGAGTGAAGCCGGGTCCTAGTGAGTGAAGCCAGGTGATTGAAATCCTAGTGGGAGTAGGTTGAAATCCCGGTGAGTGAAGCCGGGTGACTGAAATCCTGGTGAGTGAAGCCAGGTCCTAGCTTGGGAAGCTAGGTTGAATCCCAGTGGGTGAAACTGGGCATGGAGTCTTGGTCCGGGGGACTGAGCACGAGTCAGAGAAGGTTGGGAGCCCGTTCTCTTGACTTAGAGTGGAATTGGCCTTGTCTGGATCGGTCTGGTGACCGATCAGGGAGATTGGCACGAACCCCTATTGTGGATTGGTCTGGTGACCGATCCAGTAACGTCTGATCGGTCTGGTGACCGATCAGGGAGCATACAGAGACTTTGGTTGGCCTATCTGTTCGGCTCCTGATCGGTCCGGTGATCGATCAGGGAGAGCTCCTGATCGTTCTGGTGAACGATCCGAGAGACTTCAGAAATCGCGAGCTCCTCACTATGACCGATCAGGATGGAACCTGATTGGTCAGAGAGTGGCCTGATCGGTCTGGTGATCGATCAGGGGTGTGGCAGAAAGAAGCTGGAGGAAACCCAGCTAGTGTTGGATCGGTCTGGTGACCGATCAATAGAAGTCGCGATCTCAGATTTCTCATCGTGGACCGATCAGGATGGAGCCTGATCGGTCAGGGCTAACCCTGATCGGTCTGGTGACCGATTAGGGTCCTCTTTGATCGGTCTGGGGACTGATCAGAAGCTGAACTTTAATTCAAATACGCTGTCAGACGCTCTGATCGCGTCTATTTTCTCTGTCGATTCTCTGATACATTGCTGATTTCATTTGATATGTTTTGCTAAGCTTCTGTTGAAGTGTACAGGCTTTACAGGGATGAACATTGGAGGAGAGTCAATGAGAGGCTTTCCTTTGAGCAGGTTTGGCAGTTTTCTATCGCAGGTTACAACAGGCGCTGGCAACGGCTGGAAGCTGACCTGGGGCTGACTGGGGCTCGGCTGAGGAGAGCTCAGGGAGTCCAAGAGAGGTCAGGGTAGCTGGGCAGTTGTAGAGTAGCAGCTGGGAGCTGCCGAGGAGTATCTGTGACCTGGCGTCAGGCAGCTGGGTTAAGTGTTGGCTGGCGATGAAGAGAAGGGGAGGTTCTCTATTGCAGGAACACTTGATCATCCTTTGGCAATCTGAATCACTTGAGCAACTCTTGAGCATCATTTTGGAGACTGCAAACTTGAGCGCTTGGAAGAGGAAGAGAGCTCGGCGAGTCCATCAGCAAGCAGACACGAAGAGCAGGGAGTTCTTGCGTGAGAGTTGTGCTGGGTGGAGCTCAGTGAAGAGCTCATGTGTTCCTTCTGTCCGAGTGCTCTGTAATCCTTCTAGTGTTTCTTTATGCTTAACTTCATCACTATGTTGAAACGCTGTGGAGAGGTTTCTCCACCGAGAAGGAGGTTTCATTCTATCCGGATTTTCCGGGGCTTGATCTGCCGACGATCAAGGGATCGCCCACCTCACGGGCACGCCAAGGAGTAGGGGCAAGTTATCCCCGAACCTTGTAAATCCTCTTTGTTAGCGTTTTGTGTTTGTGCTTAGTTTAGGGTTTCGTTTGTGCATCTCTCTGTTTTGTATTGCTTCCGCTGTGCTGCGACTAACCCTAAGTGCAGAGTTTCAAAAGTTCAAGAATTTGTGTCTTGCTACATTCACCCCCCCCTTTTCTAGCCATCCAAGCACCAACACCAACCTCTTCGGTTGTCGGTAAAAGTTAATTCTTTAAGTGTTGTAATTTCAATTTCAGTTCTATATTTGTACTCCAACTTGTAAACTCTTTTCGAATATAGAATTATCCATCGTAAACGGTCAAGGACCGTGGGCCTTGGAGTAGGAGCCGACCGCGACTCCGAACCAAGTAAAAAGAAATCTTGTTAGAGATTGCTTTTACTGTTTCCGTTGCGTAATTGCTCTTTTTGTCCGAAAATTTTTACGATCGATAGTCACCCACCCCTCCTCTATCGATTCAATCCGATCCCACAAGTGGTATCAGAGTGGGTGGCTCAAATTTGGTGCAACAACCAGTTTGAGATTTTTTTTTTCAGATTTATGAATTTTAATTTTTTTTCTTCGCTAGAATTTTCTCGTTAATCGAGGTTGGTGCAACACCACTTGATCGTTTTTTCGTTATAAAACTTCTTCCAGCACTACTAATCCAAGACTCAGTCTTGGAACAAGTTCTTTTTTTGTTAATTCTTTTTCAAAAAATTTTAATGGCCATGCAAGAGGGATACAGCACCGGCAGACCCCCTCTTTTCAGTGGAGAAGATTTCTCCTATTGGAAAAGCAGGATGGAAGTCCACCTGAAAACTCAAGTGGACATGTGGATAATTATCCAGTCTGGGCTGGAAATTCCTAAAAATGCACAAGGTGTGGTGCAACACTATACCGAGTGGGATGGCCCACTGAAGAAGAAAATTGAGGCCGACGCAAAGGCGACCCAAACTTTGCATTGCAGATTAACAAAAGAGGAGCTGAACCGAGTAGGACCCTTCAACAGCGCGAAGGAGCTTTGGAACAAGCTGATCGAGCTGCATGAAGGTACTTCCGACACGAGGATCAGCAAAAGAGATCTGTTGCTTAACATACTCTACACAATCAAGATGCACGACGGCGAGACTGCAGCCCAACTCCATGCTAGAATCCAGGAGCTGATGAACGGACTGCACACGATAGGTCACAAGGTTGAAAACTGTGACCTGATAAGGTATACTTTAAATTCTTTTCCTAGAAACTCACTGTGGACGTCTATGGTGGATGCCTAGAAAGTTTCAAGGAATTTATCTGAAATTAAGCTAGATGAACTATTTTCTGAATTAGAACTGCACGAACAGACTAATACTACCTTGATCGAAAAAGGTATAGCTTTTGTTGCAGGAAAATCTCAAGGAAAAGCTCCCAAAAAGAAGCCTCAACCAACACCCGAGTCCGACTCAGACTCGGAATCAGAAGATAGTGAAGGGGATCGACCCAAATTGGTTCGGTTATCTCGAGATTACTACAAAGAACTAAAGTACCAAACGAGCAAAAAGAAATCAAGCTAGAGAAAGGAAGATCCAACAGAACCTTCAACAAGCTCAAAGAGCAAGACCAACATTACTTGCTACGAATGCAAAAAAAAGGGACACTTCAAGTCAAAGTGCCCCAACCTGAAGGAAACCAAGAAGGCGCGAAGAAAGAAGGCTCTTCAAGCCACCTAGGACGAATCATCTTCCGAAGAAGAAGAAGAAGTCCCGCAGCGAATCTACTCGCCCTAGCCGCCTCGGAAGACGTCGACTACGGATCAGAATCGGAACCAGACGACGGAAGACTCACAATCTCGGAGAACGTGCAAATCACTGTAAGAGGTTACTCAAAATATGAATTGTATAAATTAATTTCTTATTTGTCTTGTAACTTGGCGAAAGCCAAAATCCGAGTTGAGTCCCTCCGATAGGAAGTAAAACTCCTGAAAGAGAAAGTCAACTCAAGGTCCTTGACTGAGCAAATGCAGGAAGGAAACTCAACTCAAGTCCAAAAACTTGAGGAAGAAAATTCCACCCTGAAAACTCAAGTCAAGGAGCTCAGAGTTGCCTTGGAACGGTTTACTTCAGGTTCCAAGAAGCTTGACATGATTCTTGGAAGACAGAAGTCCGTACTCAATCGATCCGGACTCGATTATTGAATCAAGTCAAGACAACGTTCATATTATTCTGTATTGAACCAACCTAGAACCCAAGTGCAAGCATGGGTCCCCAAGCTCTGTTTAAACAAACAAGCTGGACCAAGCCAGTATTGGATCCCCAAGGACAGGATTCACATCTTCCTAACCCTTATCGAGGCTATAGTTCAGGGGGAGCCAATATAAAAACCATATTTATAGTTAGATAATTGTTTGCTTGCTTGTCTATTTTCTTTTTACAATTTTTAATTATCATGCTTAGATTTAGGACTGGTTAGATTAAGGACGAAAGACTTAACTGTAATTTGAACAACATAGTACTGGGTAGAGGTGAGATGATAGTATGTTAGGGAAGCCCTTCTAATAGGTCAAGTAAGGTAAGGTGTACCCTACTTGGTCTGTTTAGTCTGGTGGAATTAGCTGAAGCTACCGATCCAAGACCCAAACTAGTTAGACTAGAATTTTTCAAAAAGTAATTTTAAAAATGAAATTTCGTTAAAAGGCTTTGTCAAGGAAAGGGTTGTTTCTCCAATAAGGCTACGGCCAAAGAAGGCTTCTGTGCCTCGCCAAGACCTGGAAGCCAATTTTCGAAATTGAAATTCAAGTTACTATTTGTTAAATTTAAATCTAACACAAATTTCAATTAATCTTAGATTCAACATATTTTTCAAAGTCAATAAACTTAACCTTATAAAATTTTCAAAATTAGTCTTCAAAATTAACCGTGTTTTTCAAAATTAAAATATTTATTTTTGAAAACTTGTCTCACAAAACCCATAAGGTTAACATGTTTGATAACGCTAGATTAGGTGAGACAGACTAGGCTGTGAAATTCAATTTTGGCTATCCTTAACTCTAATGGATCCAAATCAACAAGTACTTTATGTGTAGGAACATAAAGATTTGGACCAGTGGATGTTGGATAGCGGATGCTCTAGACACATGACTGGAGACAATTTGAAATTCACCAAAATCAAGTTCAAGAACCTAGGCTCAATAGCATTTGGCAACAATGCTACACTCAAAGTAATTGGGTCAGGTAATATTGAACTTAATTCTGATTTTGTTTTTAAGAAAGTACTCTTGGTTGAAAATTTTAAGTTCAATTTGCTTAGTATTAGTCAGCTCTGTGATACTAGTTATATAGTTACTTTCACCAACTCTGACTACCTGATTAGGACTCTCCAAGACTCAGAAATAATGCTTAAGGGTACTAGAAAAAACAACGTTTACACTATTAATCTACCCTTAATACCAAAATGCTTCTTGACTCAATTAGAAGAATCCAACCTGTGACATAGGAGATTAGGTCACACTCATGTTAAACTAATTTCTACAGTTACCCAACTTGGTTTAATTAAAGGTGTACCAAAAATCAAGAATTTTGAAAACACAATCTGTAATTCATGTAAATAAGGTAAACAAACTAAGTCTACTTATAAACCAATTCAATCAGACCTAACCCAAAACACACTTGAGCTCCTGCACCTTGACCTATTTGATTCTCATGGAGCCAAGTCACTAAGTGGAAACCAGTACTGCTTAGTAATTATCGATGATTACTCTAGGTTTACCTGGGTTAGGTTCCTGAAAATTAAGGATGAAACCTTGAATCTATTTATCGACTTATGCAAAATAATTGAAAACTAAAATGATACTAAGATTAAGAAACTTAGGAGTGATCACGGGGGAGAGTTTGAAAATCAAAGGTTTGAGAAATTCTGCAGAATCAATGGGTATATTCATGAGTTTTCCTGTTCTAGAATGTGACGACCCCACTTCTGTACCACTTAAGCGGACGTCACTTTTACTTAACCTTAACTTTACCTTGTTCTTAGTCTTAGGTTACAACTACTTGACTTCCTTTAACTTGCTCTGAATTTTTTTCCTTTTAAAAAAAAATTCATTTTATTTGCTTTGCAAGGATTTGACCCCTAGACCTCTTAGTTGTAAAACTGAAGCACTAACCATCTGCCCTACAACACTTTCTTTTCAATGGTACCAGTCGACTGCTAGATAGCCAGTCGACTGGTGTCAGCCACAGAAACTTTCTGTGCCCGGCACCAGTCGACTGGCCTCTTGGCAGTCGACTGGTGCATCGAACAGAAGGTTCTGCTCGATAGGGCAGTCGACTGGTATCTGAACCATTCGACTGGCACGCCTGAAAACTGCAGTTTCAGACCTGAGGAAACCTTTCAAGGGTCCATAACTCATTCACTTCCAAAGTATATAGATAAATAACTCCAAATCTATACTCTATACTAGATTTATAAACATCTTAACAACCCAAAACAAATCCATTAACTCGCAATTAGGATTTCTATGAAATTTAATAAACTATCAAAGCATATGAAATCTATACTAGAGTTTGTACTCAACTTTGTCTCTATGCAAAGTTTAAACAAAATCCTTATGTTCTACCAATCCAAAACACAAACCACAAGTTTCTATAAGACTTAACCCAAAGAATCTCTCCCACGGCCGCCGCCACTGAACATCAATGCAAGTCCCGTTCGCCTCCTTAGCTTATGCTTTTTCTTTACCTTTATCTGCAATAGAAGGAAATGCAACTAATAAGCGATTTGCTTAGTAAGTAAATCCTAACTCACAAATCCATGCGATCAATGATAAACATGCTCTTTTCAATGTATGCTCACTTCAAAATACATGCACTTGGAAATACTTGCACATGAGAACTTTCATATAATTTTCATGCTCAATCATGCTTGAAAACATTTACTTACATCAAAACACTTGCAAACTTAACATGCTCATGATTTCTTTTAGACTTTATACTTATACATTTCCATACTTTAAAACACTAACTTCCTTGCTCTTGCTTTTTAACATGCTTGTAACATAACAACATGAACATACATAACAAAACATGTACTTAACTGGAAACACTTACATATACTCATGTACTTCAAAATAATAATCAACTTTCTAGGCCTTGACACTGTACCTGGTATCAATGTACCAATGCGCGCATCCCTAATAGGTTTCGGGGTAGCTAGCCACCACACCCTATTAGAGCTTCTTTCTAACTTTCTGTGGGTCTCTCATTTGCCTGGTATATGTCACTTTACAAAAGTAAAATACTTACTCATAATGCTTATACTTATCAAGCTATCTTTCTTTTTACATAACTTTTTGCACTACAAACCTTTACCTTTCTTACTTGGAACTTTCATCGAGCACCTTGCGTGCCCTTAACCCAAAACTCATTTTTGGGACTTTTCAAGAACTTGGTCTTATCATGCTTAGATCACATACACCAAACCTACTCAAATTCAAGTTCTATGATAAAAACATGTATTCTTTAGAAACTAAAATCACACAATAAAATAATATTCTTAAAGCATGCACTTGGATCACAAAATCACTGTTCTACAACGAGAAACTACATACGAAACTACTTCTATTGCAGGTGAGTGATCTACTTACCCTTTGTTTGAAGAAAACTCACTAAGTATATGGTAAATTCCTAGCGTAGCACTCCTTTTCTCTTCCCTTGCGAAAAACTTTACTCCTTGGCCCTAGGGAAGAAACCCTAGGTTCTCTACTCAAGAGGAAGAAGAAGGAGGAAGACAACCTTTATTTTCTCCCTGTTTTCGCAGCCCCCTTTGCCTCCTATTTCCGCCGACTACAATGACCTAAAGGGGATTTAACGCAACTTAAGCGGAAGTTGAAACACCTCTTCATGAAAAGGACTTACTTACCTATAACATAATTTCGATCCATCCTTTTCTGTGCTTGATACCCCCACCCTTTTGGTTAGTCGAGCTCGCTTAAGGGCTTGCTTGTCGTGTGGTCGCGAGGTCAAACCTCTACCTGACCCCCTTTTTTTCTTTTTATTTTTATTTCAAAAAATTGCCAAAAAAATTTAGAAAAATTCCTAATAATTCATGAAAATTATTGGGTGTTACATAGAACCCCCCAACAAAATGGGAAAGTGAAGAGAAAAAATAGAACCCTTCAGGAAGTCGCTAGGACCATGTTGAATGAATATAACCTAGCTAACCAATTTTGGGCAGAAGCAGTAAGTACGGCATGCTACATCCAAAATAGGGTCCTAATTAACAAAAGGCATAATAAAATCCCTTATGAACTATATTATCATAGATTGCCTAACCTACACTACCTAAGGGTCTTTGGGTGCAAAGTCCATATCTTGAACACTAAGGACTACCTAGGTAAGTTTCAATCTAAGTCAACCCAGGGACCTTCTTAGGATATTCAACAACTAGTAGGGCCTATAGGGTTTATAATAAACAACCTCACAAAATTGAAGAAACTACTTACTTAATTTTTGATGAGGAAATTGAACCAAAAACTGATAATCAAAACTTGAACCAATCAAATATTGATCAGGAAGACAGTGAACCAACAATTGAATCACTGATTGAACCTCTAAATGAACTAACCCTTGAACCAACTACTGCAGTATCAACTAAACCAATAACTGAACCGACCCAAGTAGTT
This sequence comes from Boesenbergia rotunda, assembly GCA_024364735.1. Classification (NCBI taxonomy): domain Eukaryota; kingdom Viridiplantae; phylum Streptophyta; class Magnoliopsida; order Zingiberales; family Zingiberaceae; genus Boesenbergia; species Boesenbergia rotunda. The sequence continues at coordinate 9,941 of JAGFNQ010005579.1, read as the reverse complement.
GAACCAAACATTGAACCGAACCATCCAGCCAAACCTGAGGCTAAACCTAGTTCTAGAAGAACCAAGAAACCCAGACTCAATCACCCTTCTGATCAAATTATGGGTGATCCAACCTTAGGAATCAGAACTAGGTCTTCCTATAGAAATCTTAGTCAGATCGCATTAATTTCAAAAATTGAAGATAAGACTATAAAGGAAGCCCTACTTGACCCTGAATAGATCATAACTATGCAAGAGGAGTTAGCCCAATTTGAAAGAAACCTAGTCTGGGAACTAGTACCTAAGCCTAAGGGCAAATCCATTATAGATACTAAATGGGTGTTTAGAAACAAACTAAATGATCAAGGGGAACTTGTTAGAAATAAAGCCCGCTTAGTAGCTAAAGGGTTTAGTCAGGTCGAAGGGTTAGACTATGATGAAACCTATGCCCCAGTAGCCAGACTTGAGTCAATTAGAATGTTGTTAGCCTTTGCAGCCCATAGAGGGTTTAAGCTATATCAGATGGATGTCAGGTCTGCCTTTTTAAATGGGTTTATTAAAGAAGAAATTTATGTAGAACAACCCCCAGGATTTGAGGACCTAGAAAAACCTAACTATATTTTTAAACTTAGAAAAGCACTTTATGGGTTGAAACAAGCACCTAGGGCATGGTATGAACGATTATCAACCTATCTAATTTCTAAGGAATTTAACCAAGGTCAAATTGACTCCACACTTTTTGTTAAAACCTTAGAAAAAGATATTTTTATTGCATAAATTTATATTGATGATATAATTTTTGGATCCACCAACTCTAACTTTCTAAAAGAATTTGTAAAAATAATGGAAATGAATTCGAAATGAGCTTGGTAGGTGGCCTCAACTTTATCTTAGGATTACAAATTAAACAGACTAGAGATGGTAATTATGTTCACCAATCCAAGTATGCTAAAGAGTTAATAAAAAAATTCAAAATGGATAATTCCAAAAGCTTAAGTACCCCTATGACTACAAATGTCAAAATTGATAATGACCCTGAAGGTAAGCCTGTAGATCTTAAGTTATACCGAAGCATGATTGGTAGTCTACTTTACTTAACCACTAGTAGACATGATATCTTGTTTTCTGTAGGAATGTGTGCTAGGTACCAAACTTGTGCTAAGGAATCCCACTTAGTAGCCCTAAAAAGAGTACTTAGGTACATTAAGGGTACCCTAAATGTAGGGATGTGATATCCTAGGACTTCCACTTTTGAATTATCAGGATATTTTGACTCTGACTATGTTGGGTGCAAATTAGATAGAAAGAGTACAAGTGGAAGTTGCCAATTATTAGGACATAGCCTAGTCAGCTGGTGTAGTAGAAAGCAACACTGCGTAGCCTTGTCCACAACTGAAGCAGAATATGTTGCCCTAGGAGAGTGTGTAGCACAACTTTTGTGGATGATGTACACTCTTAAGGACTTCCAGCTTGACTACACTCAAACCCAAGTCTTTATTGATAACAATAGTTTAATCAACTTAACTAAGAATCCGGTTCAACATTCCCGAACAAAACATATAGAAGTCAAACATCATTTTGTAAGGGATCATGTAGCTAGGGGCGAAATAGTACTTAAGCATGTGGACTCAAAATCCAACTTAGCAGACATCTTTACCAAACCCTTACCTGAGTCTGAGTTTAGCTCACTAAGAAAGCAGTTAGGGTTGTGCTTAGTAGAATAGGACTGTTCTATATTATTCTTTTAAAATATTCCTATTTTTGTTCGGTAATTTTTAATTTGAAAAATCATTTCTTATGTTTTTGAAAAATCATTTCTTTGATCATGCTTTTGAAATTTAAAATGATTTTCTGATTTAGTTTTTTTAGAAAAACTACCCTCTTCAAAACTAGGGTTTTTGCGCAAATGGACTTAGCTTAGGCCCTAACCCTAGAACTGCATGCACTTATAGATCTAGAAGCCAACATCTCACAAGCACCTTAGGGTACTTTTGATTGATGACCTACACTGGGTTGATATGCTTAGGTCTATTCCTTGATTCAAGATGCTTTAAGTCAGTGCATTGGTGTGCCCACAACAGGTGTCACGATGAGCCTCAAATTTAGATATTTATAAGCTGAAAACTCTTGGCTAACAAAATTGAAATGTAGAATAGGGGCCTCAGGTCGTATTTTTCCAAGGACTAGTTGTGAATGTTTAGTTCAAGCTTGAAAGTTGTTGTCGATTGATGTTTTGGGTTTTCTAGTAAAATGGGGGTTTTAGCGATAGTGAATGAAATTGCAACATAAAACAGAATAGGATGAACTCAACTAAAGCATGGAATGAATTAGGAAATTACAAGAAATACACTTAACCTATTTGGAAAACGAAGCAATTAAATTCAAACATTGGAATTGAAATTTACGAACTACTTGCAGGGAATTAATTGCAGGAAACGAATTGCAGAAATTGAAAGCTAGAACGAAACAATTCTTAGGAACTTCACTTGAAGTAAAATGGAAACAAGCTAGAGCAATGTAAAGAAAATAAGTGCTTAGAACAAAAATTATCCTAGATTAAAACATCAACCCAGTTAATTGTCAAGACTTCCCTTTGTCGTCACATAAAGGTCTAGCTATGAACCCCCTAGCTCGAAAACCAACGAAGAAAAACTTCCTTGCTCAATTTGCTGTGAATCAATCTGTTCTACTCTTCCTGATCGGTCACTGGACCGATCAGGTCTTCTTTTGATCGGTCACGGGACCGATCAGATGTGTCTCTACCCGATCGCGGTGAACGATCAGTAGCTGAAAACGATCCCCGATTGCTTCCTTCACGATTGTCTGAATGGCGATCAAGCTCAGGAATAATCGAAATGCTTCCGAGAACCCCTCTGAAGTTTCGATAGCTCCGGCTGACGGGATCCAGCAATCAACAAGGATCAATCAGCGATGACAGTAGCTCCGGCGAAACCCTCACCGTAGCTCCTTCAGCTGCGAGAATTGGTTAGCAAAACTGAACTGGAAATCTTACCTCGATGATCTGAAATCTTGCAACAAACAGATTTGATGTGGTCGCCTCAAGAAATTGAGAAGAAATGCTGAAGAAAATGATGAACAAACAAAACCTACGCTACTCTGCGATGACGACGATCGATCTGATCGGAGGAAAAGTTTGTTTTATCAGTTAGAAATGAACAACTATGATCGTTTTGGCCTCATCCAACGGTCGGATTAACTCGAATCACGCCCAAACCTTCCAGATCTCAATCAAGAGTCAGGATCTATCTCTCAGTAGCTTGGATCTTCCAGATTTGCAACGGATGACTCATATTGCTCTAATCTTTGAATGGATGGTTTAGGCTCCTCTTAAGCTCGATCCAATGGTTGGATGATCTTTGATTTGGACCAAATCTTCAGATCATGATATGTGGTCTAGATTAACTTTAACTTGAGCTCGGATTGGTCAGCAGATGATAATGGCTCAGATCTAGCCGTTTCTTGATCGAACGACCCACATTGATCCACCTCTTGATCCCCTTGATCAAAGCCAATTCTGACTCAAGTTTGACTCAGTCTGATATAGGTCCATGGTCAATTGAAACCTACAAAATGATATTCAAATTTTAGTGCCAAAATACCTCCATTATAGAAAGATTTGAATCAAAAGCTAAAATAGAGATAATTCATGAAACCTAATGTAAATGCAAACTTAAGCATATAGAATATGATCAAAACATGGGTTTAAGAGCCTAAATTAATCATCAAAATGGTAGTTATCATGCATCTATAGTAATTGGGGCAATAAATACAAGTTGAACAACAATTAGGTTAAGTGTCAAGCTTAGAAACTCTAACTTAATCAGATCACTTAACTTAACTAACCCTAGTGAAAGCTACTGTTTTATAACAGTTACTAAGTAGCTAACTGTAGCGACCCGCCTTCTTACTGTCTTTAGACGGATCGTTACTTTTCTCTACTTCTCAACTTTTATACATGACTAAAGAAAATTGCGGAAATCTTGTTTTTTTTTCTTTTAAATTCTGCTAACAATTATATTCTAACTTAAGCAATCATGTATAATAATACCATGTCATACTTTCTTCTCAAATCCCATAGCTAATACCTGTTGAAAACAGCCTTACCCTTCTTAAACTGCCTGTACCAGTCGACTGGTGACGTGGCAGTCGACTGGTACGCCTGTAATCAGTTTTACAGGTTTCGGCCCTTGCTTTCCAAGTCCACCATTCCTTCAATTTCGAGCCATATCAAACTACGACATCATTTCTATACTCTATATCAGTTTCCTAAACAATTTAGCCAATCAAACGAATCCATAGACTTGAATTTAGGACTTTTATGGAAGAAAATAAACTAAACAAGTTTATATAAACTTTCACAATAGAGTTTGTACCAATCTTGACTTCTATGAATTTATAACACCAAATACATGTTCTACGACCTTGCTAAAGCATTATGAAATGTGATTGCAACTTTTCTAAACATTTTTAAGCAATAAAACTCGATTCAAAAGGAAAATTGATACTATCTTGGCACAAACACCTTTTTCTCTAACAAAGTATCAATATTTCTAACTACTCACACTTTTACTCATCCAATGCAATCATGGGGATATATATGCTAAAGGAAATGACATGGAATCTTTACTCTAAGAAATTGAGCATGAAAAACTATCCAAAACTCAAATACTCTATAATCTCCATAAAGCAAGAACTTGAAATTTGAATAAACTTAAACATTGCAATTCAAATAACTAAATTGTCTCGTCTCAAAGATCTCTCCATAATCAGCCACCACACACACTCTACTCAGCACCGCCTCGTCGTCTTCCTTCAGAATTGCTTGCCTTTACCTTTATCTGCAATAAGAGGAAATGCATCTATAAGCATAAAGCTTAGTAAGTACTATCTAGCTCACAAAAACTCTAAATATGCAAACATGCTTCTAGATCAAACTGGACATCATATGAGATACTAATATGCTTGGAAGAAAACTAAGAACATGTATAACTCAAAACATGCATACTCAAGCAATAATAAATCTCAATTTACTTTTCTTGGCTCAACTTGAAACTTTAGCTATTCTTTAACTTTTGAAAACTTTCTTAAACTTTAGAAACTTTGCTAAAGCATATACTTGAAAATAATAATCACTTGGATCCACTGAAGACGTAAGTACCATCTCATGCGCGTTCCCTAAAAGGTTGGGGTAGCGAGCCACCAATCCTAATAGAGCAGACCTTGGTCTACCAGGGCCAAGACCTTGGAATTGGACACCTGGATTTCTTTAACGACGCCCTTGGACGCCGGGTACTGGCCTTAGAAAATAAAATAGCTTTTCTTTCTTTTCTTTCTTATCTGTAAATGCCTTGGCATTTTCTGGAGCACCTTGCGTGCTAAATCCCTAAGTCTTGACTTTTCGGGATTTCTTAAGGCCTTGGCCTTTTCTTTTCTTATCTTTATCTTCTCTTTTCTTTTCTCATAGCTTTTCTTGGTCCCTAATCTCATATAGGGCACTCAATAAAATATATAAGCATATAATGAACTAAGATCACATGCAAAAATCTTAACAAGAAGTAAATATCACTTTTAAAAACTTTTAAAGGAAATTCTCGCGGAAAAACCGCCTCTTACTGCAGGTGAGCAGTACTTACATTGATATCTTGGACTTACAACCAAGATTGACGTCTAGAGCTCGGGAGAAACTTGAGATCTCGGAGAATTCTTCACGCCTACGCGTTCCTCTCGTCGCGGGGATCCCGAATATAGAATTATCTCTTGGAGAAGAGTCTTGGCCGGCCCTCTAGAGCTTGGTGTTGGTCGGCGTCGCCCCAAGAGAGGAGAGGAGGTCGGCGTGAGGGTTTGGAGAGGAGAGAAATAAAACTTCTCTCTTTAATTAGCTATTTATACTTAAGGGTCGGATCAACCTAACTATACCATAAATACCCTTCTCTCCGTCCCTTGTTGTGCTTGATACCCCTAGCCCGGCTGGTTGCGTGCGCGGGCTGTTTCGTGGTGGTCGCGGGTTCAATCCACCGGCTGCCCTTAAACGTTTTTATTTTTTTTTTCTTTTTCCAAAAATACTAAACGGACTCGGAAAATTTCATAAAAATATTCTAAAAATCCCTAAAAATATCTAGAATATTTCTAAACCATTTCTAACTACTTTCAAGGACTTTATGAACTAAAAATGGAAATTTTGGGGCGTTACAATCCCCCATACCTTATGAAAAGTTCGTCCTCGAACTTAGAATAATTCTGGATATCTCTCTCTCATGCTGTCCTCACGTTCCCAAGTAGCCTCTTCGTGCTTTTGATTCTGCCAGATGACCTTCACTAGTGGCACTTCTTTGTTTCTTAATCTCTTAACTGCTTTGTCCACTATCTGTGTCGGTCTGCTCTCATAACTAAGATCTTCTTGGATATGTACTGACTGAGGCTGAATCACTTGGCTAGGGTCGTGAATACACTTCTTCAGCATAGAGACATGAAAGGTACTGTGGATAGCTGACATATCCTCTGGTAGGTCCAGCTCATATGCTACCTTACCAACCCTCTTTATGATCTTGTAGGGTCCTATGTAGCGAGGACTTAGCTTGCCCTTCTTGCCAAATCTCACCACTCCCTTCATGGGAGCGACTTTGAGAAATACTGAATCTCCGACTTGGAATTCAAGTGGCCTACGGCGTGTGTCAGCATAACTTTTCTGTCTACTCTGGGCAGTCTCAATCCTCTGGCGGATCGTCTGGATAGCCTGAGCGGTCTCATCTATAAGCTCAGTCTGGCTGCCTAATCCTGACTCCATCTCTTTCTTCTCACCCGCTTCTTGCCAACATATGGGTGATCTGCATTTCCTGCCATACAATGCCTCATAAGGTGCCATCCTGATGGTGGCCTGATAGCTATTGTTGTAGGCAAACTCAGCTAAGCACAGAAATTTGCACCAACTACCTTTAAAGTCCAATGCACAAGCCCTGAGCATGTCTTCTAAAATCTGATTTACTCTCTCGGTTTGTCCATCTGTCTGGGGATGGAAAGCTGTGCTGAACTGAAGTCTGGTGCCTAGAGCGCCCTGAACACACTTCCAAAAATGGGAGGTGAATCGCCCATCTCTGTCAGACACGATCGACCTCGGAACTCCGTGAAGCCTGATCACTTCTTTCACGTACAGTTGTGCTAATTGCTCTACCGAATGCGATAACTTGATGGCTAGGAAGTGGGCAGACTTGGTCAATCTGTCCACTATCACCCAAATTGCATCGTGTCCATGGGGGGTTCTTGGAAGACCTGTGATAAAATCCATGGATATTTCTTCCCACTTCCACTCTGGAATGGGAAGTGGCTGTAGAACTCCTCCTGGTCTCTGGTGCTCTGCTTTGACTCTCTGGCAGGTCAAGCAGGTACTGATATATCTGGCCACGTCTCGCTTGAGTCCAGACCACCAGAATCCTTTCTTTAAATCTTGATACATCTTAGTAGAACCAGGATGCATAGAGTACGGGGTACTGTGGGCTTCTTCTAAAATATTCTTTCTTAGTTCCTCATCATTGGGGACGCAAAGGCGGTCTCCAAAATAGAGGATGCCACTATCTGATACTCGAAACTCTGAATTTTCTGCCTCTTGGATCCCCTGCTTGATCTTCTGGATTTCTGAGTCTTGACTTTGCTTTCTTTGTATATCCACAAGCAAGGTTGACTCTAGAGTCAATGCAGAAAGTTGCCCAATTATTACCTCGACTCCAAAATCCTTTATTTCCTTCTGAAGTGGTAGAGACAGTGATGAAAGGGACATCAGTGCTGCACAGGATTTTCTGCTCAGTGCATCTGCCACTTTATTAGCTTTACCTGGGTGGTAGAGGATTTCACAGTCATAATCTTTGACCAACTCTAGCCACCTGCGCTGCCTCATATTCAGATCCTTCTGAGTGAAGAAGTACTTCAAACTCTGATGGTCTGTGAAGATTCTGCACTGCACTCCATACCGGTAGTGTCTCCAAAGCTTCAGTGCAAAAACCACAGCTGCTAGCTCAAGGTCGTGGGTAGGGTAATTCTTCTCATAGTCCTTGAGCTGTCTGGAGGCATATGCTATTACTTTACCATCTTGCATGAGGATAGCTCCAAGGCCCATCTTGGATGCATCACTGTAGATGTCAAAGGCCTTGTCACTCTCTGGAACAGTCAGGATGGGAGCACTGGTCAGTCTCTTCTTCAGCTCTAGAAAACTGTGCTCGCATTTATCTGACCATTCAAACTTCTTGTTCTTTCTGGTCAAGGCTGTGAGTGGAGAGGCTATCCTGGAAAAGTCCTCCACAAATTTTCTGTAATATCCTGCCAGGCCTAAGAAGCTTCTGATCTCACTGGCATTCTTGGGTCTACACCAGTTGCTGACTGCTTCTATCTTGGCTGGATCAACTTGAATGCCTTCTTTGGATACAATGTGACCTAGGAAAGTCACCTGATCTAGCCAAAACTCACACTTTGAGAATTTTGCATAAAGCTTCTCCTGCTGAAGGATCTGCAGCACTATCCTCAAGTGTGTAGCATGGTCCTCTGGAGTCTGTGAGTATATGAGAATATCATCAATAAATACAATGACGAATTTATCGAGATACTCCCTGAAGATGTGATTCATCAGCTCCATGAAGACTGCTGGAGCATTGGTTACTCCAAAAGGCATTACTACAAATTCGTAGTGGCCGTATCTTGTCCTGAAGGCCGTCCTGGAAATGTCACTTTCTTTAACCTTCAGCTGATGATACCCAGAACGCAGATCTATCTTCGAGAACACTGTAGCCCCTTTGAGTTGATCAAATAAATCATCTATTCTAGGAAGGGGGTACTTGTTCTTGATGGTCACCTTGTTCAGGGCTCTGTAGTCTATGCACAGACGCATAGACCCATCCTTCTTCTTGACGAAAAGTACAGGAGCTCCCCAGGGTGAATGACTCGGGCGAATGAAGCCCTTGTCTAGTAGCTCCTGGAGTTGCTCTTGTAATTCCTTCAACTCTGCTGGAGACATACGATATGGGGCCTTCGAGACCGGACCGGTACCGGGCACTAGCTCGATCTCGAATTCCACTTCTCTGTTGGGAGGTAGTCCAGGTAATTCTTCTGGGAACACTTCTGGATATTCGCAGACTACCCGTACATCCTCCTGCTTGAGTTCTTTCTTTGCTTCTGATTTCCACTATGTGTGCAAGAAAACCAGCACACCCTTGCTCTAGCATCTGGTGGGCTGCCAAGGCTGAGAGAAATTTCTGAGTCTTCCTCCTTGGGGCTCCTTGAACTCGAATGGTGTTCTCCTTCTGGGCTGAAAACCACCTTCCTTCTACGGCAGTCCACTGAAGCGCTGTACTTACTGAGGAATCCATGCCCAGTATGATGTCGAAGTCCTGCATCGCAAGGACTATCAGATCGACATATAGCTCTCGGTCTGAAATCTTGATTGGCACAGCCCGGAGCCTCTGGGTGGACTCCATGATTTCCCCTGAAGGGAGAGTTGTCAGGAATCTGGACTCCCAACTCTCTGTAGGCACCTGTAACTTACTAGCAAAAGGTACTGATACGAAAGAATGGGTCGCCCCAGTGTCAAACAGTGTAGTAGCTAAATGCTGAAAAATAACTATTTGACCTGTTACGACCGTGGAGGCGCTGGCAGCTTCTTCCTTCGTGAGGGAAAAGACTCTGGCATTGGTTGGAACTGGTGCTGCTTCCAATCCTCCCTGACTGATCTGAGGTCCCTCCAGCATAGTAGGCATGTAATGTAACTGAGGCTGGCCTCCATACTGTACGGACTGCTGAGGAAGTACTTGAACTTGTTTGGGCAGTCTTGGATCTGTGTCCCTCTTGTCCACATGAATAGCATCCAGTTACACCCAAAAGGCATGTTCCTGGATGGTTCCTCCCACACTTAGGACAAGGTGGATACCTAGCTTGCTTATTCTCTGGTTTTCCTTTCTGGC